>LT727948.1:339632-401803 GCA_900157175.1 Oithona nana
AAAATTGGGCCTAGAACCCATTTTTTGTGGAAAACGACCGATAGGTTCGCCAGAAACCGAAAAATTGACAGCCAGAGAAAATAAGACAGAAGCCCTGTTACGAAAACCGAAAAAAATCGTGAAAGTTTGTTTACATTCTAGCTAAGTAGTGCAGATCTTCCTTCAATTTAACGATTTTTTTTTTCTAATTTTGTCAAGTTTGAGATTTTCACAACAAGGTCCCAATCTAGAATTTGTTGGGACACCCTGTACTAAGGATTATATTGTGGTGCTGAAAAGTTTGATGCTATTGTGCATTTCGTTGCATTGAGTCTACATTATGAAGTGTTTGAAAAACTTTTACTTTCTTCTTTTATTTCAGGTGATAATTTGCCCCAAACTTCAAGAATTGCTCTATTTCATGCACGCTTTTTTGACGGCCAAAGTTGCTTCGGTGGATCCTGCTTTCATGTCTAGAGGAAATTCTGCAGGCAGAGTAACGTGATTTTCTTATTTACAACAAACCAAATCAGATCATCATGGCATCGCGCATCAGAAGACGAACGAGGCATCAAAAATGGCAAAAATTTTCCTTACCTAAACATCAGCTAATTTTAATTCTAAACTTCGCTAAATCTATTGTTATCCAAAGAAAAAACTTTAAAAAAGCCGAAATTGTATTATTACCGAAATGAACAAAAAATATGTTAGATTATTGTGTGCAAATAAAAAAATAAAACTTGAGAATTTCATGTTCAGTGTATCATACATCACAGTGAGTTTTTAGTAATTTTTTTCGTTTCATGATCAGCCAAAATTGGCAAAATATTAGATTTCATCATCTGAAAATCCTTCTTCAGGAAAATCCCCAACTGTCACAAAAGCCACCCGAACAAAACCTCCATATTTGTTTTGGCATTCAAAGTATCGTTTTCCATCTACCGAACCATCATTTTTGCCAAAGGGTTCATCGTATTGGACACCAACCCAAAGTCCAGGTTTGAAATGAACTTGGCCAACGAATTTGACTTCACCTCGACGAGCAGGATTGCCAACTACTTTGACTTCACATCGGTCACCAATCTTGATTTTCTCCGCTGCTTCTTTGTCAGCTTTTTCTTGAGCTGCTTTTTCCGCTTCCAATTTTGCCACTTCCTCCGGATTGTATTTTCCCATTTTGTTTTTGCGCATGAAATCTTGAACGGTACCGGTTTTCTTTGAATATTCTTCTGGAGTTATTTCGAATTTTTGTACTCCTGTCGTGTCTTCCAGTTCGTTTCTGGTAATGTTGGGATCTGTGACGTGGAGTCGGAATCCTTGAGCTTCGATGGGGAATGATCCGAGCATAGCTTCATTGTCCTGTAAGATAAAATATCAAAGCCAAAAACAAAAATATTAGGATTTGGATTTCCTGTTATTTAGAAGATTTAGAAATATTTTAAAAAGCTAAAATCAAAATGATTTTAGTTTTTGGTGAAATTATTTCATTCTAAATTTCAGCTTGAAAGGGAAAACACGGTCACGAACGCAACAATGAAAATCTTTTTCGTTATTGTTTCAATATTTAGTTTCTGGTGCAATGTTGTATCCGGAGCATCATTATGGGTTCGTCCCATACATATTCTTCATCTTCATCCATGGACAAGTTATCATTCATACAGAATGATGGATGAAGAAAACGTAAGTAATAAATCTGATTATATCAAGAACCCACTTTAAAAAAAAAATCCTTTACAGTGGGATCCAAATGAAATAAGAAATAGAATGGGCAACAATCCTGCGAAATTCAGAACGGAACTGGTTGTAGCTATGACAACTTGATTAATTAGTGCTCTTTTTGGTTTATAAAAAAGATACACCTGCATCCTTTTTCACCAATAAAGAATCAAGAAATTTAGTTCCGGATTTTTTCAATGTCAATAAATTACCTTCAGGTCACAAACTTTGACATCATTTTGATCAAAGACTTCAATAGTCATCAATTGACTTCTTGCTCCAGTGATCAATTCCAACTTGTCTTTCAAGTTTTGAACCGTGATACCTTTGTCAAATTTTCTTTCTGAGAGTACCATGTCATCTCTTGTACTTGAAGTGACTTGGACATTCAAAATGTGGCTGTCTGTTTTAACATATGCGTTCTCCATTTTCACTTTCTACACTATCGATTCAGGTTTCTGATGTTGGTCATAGAATTTTCCCGAAGTTTTTTCAAAGTTTTGTTTATGTTTTTTGCTATTTGACAAATTTTTCCAAAATTCATACTTTCGCTTAGGAAAACGCCAAAAATCGACGAAATTTGTATGAAAGTAAACAAATGTGTGACTTTGACATAGGATCGGATTGAGTCAATCTTGACGAAACTATTTTTTCAGCAGAATGTTTAAACTACAAATATTTGAACAAAAATAATGATTTGAAAGCCTTTTTTGCTCAATGTCTCATATTTTTCAAAATTTTTTGGGGCGATTTCAAATACAATTTTTGATATTTTGCCCAAAAATTATCAAAATACAGCCTCAATTCATTTAGACAAAACCCCAGAAGGAATTATTTTCACATAAAAATTAAAACATTTTTGATTATTTTCTTCCCAAAATTGACATTGACTTTTGATACGATATTTAAATAATTTGATTTATTTGAAATGAAATTCGACAATTTTGATTATTTTTTCAGACTTTTTAAATTCTTTATTTTTTGCGTTCAGGGGCTGTTTCCTCACCAATTCAGGTCCAAAACCGGGCCCAGATCGCCTTTGCCAATACCCAGCGTTATTTTGGCTTTTTCCATTCACGAAAATGAAATCAAAGGCATTTTTGAGGTTTTTCTGACTTCAAGTCATTAAAGTCAAACGAATAACAGTTTCGTTGCGGGTGTTGAAAGTAATTTAAGCAAAAACTGTTTGCAGTGCCATTTCCTGCTGAAAAAGTGCAAAATTCTTTCTAAAGTCACTCCAGTAACACTCACTTTAATGTCACAAAAACCCTGACTCGACCTCACAGCAGCCATTTTGAAAATGTGTTTACAGTTTAGCCCATCAAAGTGAGCAGTGTGCAAATTGCAAATTTATGACCTAACAGAAAAGAAGTGACAAAGGATTTCTCTTGAACAGAGGGTAAGCCTACTTTTTATTTCTACAAAATCTTTGAAAAATATGTTTTTTCTTACATACTTTGTTTACATTCACCTAAAGTCATTTTATTCTGAAATGATTTTCAAGTGTCTGAAATTCTGACAATTCTGACAGATCTCTTAGTTAAAAATCTGCCTTCTTGTCAAAAAATTACTGCAATTACGATTTACGTCTTAGACTTTTTTGTAAAATCATTATCTAATAGCAATGAAGGATTTTTGAACGTATCAGCAATTTGTATTGACGCAATAGATACAGAATTACTTGATAAGCAGAAAGTGAAGCATTCAGCTATGTCATTGAAGAATTCATTTTAAAGCTTCACATTTTAGTAAATCTAATATTGTTGAAATCCAGTAAATACAAACTCCAAAAAAATTCGTGAAACTTTGTTTACGTTGTAGCTACGTAGTGCTGAACCCCTTCCAGTTTGACGAATTTTATTTATGCTGTTATGATTGTAATTTTCAATCAAAGCGATTAAAAAATGAATGTTAACAATAAACATTCTGAATTATCTTTTGCCCTTCTCATTTAGCGTCAAAAATGTTTAAAAATGCACATCATTATTTGGTGTGACATGTGTGTTAGCCAGTCATTAACGGTATATGTGGTCATACACCCATTATTTAATGGTCTTTAAGGGTTTGCCCTAAGGTAGAAAAACTTTTTTTGCTTTTCCACTCAAAATTGGCCTATTTTAAGATACAATTTAGGAGAGAAAATCTCCTAGATAGAGCTTCAGAAATAGAAGGTGCAAAAAAGGGACACTTTAATGCATACACTATACACTGTAGTAGGAAGTGTAAGAGGAGAATAGCCAACTTTGGTGTCTGGAGAAGCCTTTGCTGCAAAAGGCTACAAAAGGAGTCTAGACTGTTGGAAAAACGTCTGAAATAAGGCCCTATATGTAGGATACTAGGTGTAAAGTGCATCTCTTGCCACTCAGGAGTGGATTTTCATGGTCCTCTTGAGATAGGGAAATGGGATAGTGCTTGAAAAATCACCATTTTGCAACAGACCTCAAATGAGCTAGTCCCTTGATTTTTAGTGAGAAAGATTCTAAATTAAAGTTGTCTTGACAGTAGATAGAGTGTGTGAAGTTGACAAGATTTCATTTCCATTCATTTTCACGTTAATTAATTCAGAATGAAATGAGATGATGATAACAGGTTATGAATGATAACTTCCGTTGCTACTCTGATGCCAGAAACATGAGAAGAGCTAGAAAAGAATGTAGAAAAATGGTTTAGACCTAATAAATCGCTGCATTACCATGAAAAAATGTTTCTTGAAAAATGCATCCTGCTGAATTTTCATCGTTTCAGCGTTGTTGAAAAGCTTTAGAGTCTACAGTCTCAAAGTGCATTTCATAAGTTTCAAACTTTTTTATGACCTAGTTTGCCGTTTGCCTTTTGCAGTTACTACTACTTTTTTCATGTAAAAATAGGTCTGGGTTTCAAGTCATAGCATCATCGGATCTCGGATCGCGAGTCTCTTGCGGTAATGTTAGACCAAGTGCATTCCAAAAGGCCAGCGATTGATATCAAGATTCATCAACCCCACATTCCATATTTCAACATCTCATTTCATTTGAATACCTACATATGTTAGCCATTTTTGCAAGCGTTATGAAATTGAGTCTGACCATGCCTTTGAAATGTCATTGATCACTGATTCTTCATAGTTTAAAAACTATAATTTAAGAAAAGTTAATTAAGGACTACTAACCCCAAAGGTTTATGCATACTGAGTTCTTTGCTGAGTCACAAGGTTGCACTACTGAGTTTTTACTAACTTATCATGGCCATCCTTCCTCATTTTCTTACTCCTAATACCCACAAAGCAAAACCCGGAAGTCATACATAGCTAATTACGATCCTCATCATGCCCTCCCACGCTACTCAAAAATGTGCCGTCAGACCCTTTTTACAGAGCAAATAAAAAAGGACCTTTTTGAACTGATTTCCCGGAATTTTCCGGTTTAATACACACTTTACAGAGCATCTGAGCTTGAAGGTTTTTGGCGTTGCCAGCAGCTCTGCTTTGCTACTCTACAGTACTACAGCTTAGCCTATAGGAAGAGTCTTTCCCATGTGTTCACCGTTCGAAGTTCCAACTTGAGAAAAGATTTTGGCTGAACTCAGCTTGCCTCAGCAGCACTGCAACAGGCTGAGAAGCAGGTGCTTACTGCTTAGCTGAGACGGCATGTAACAGACCTGCCCATGCCGGCCTGCTTGGATCAACTGCTGTTTTACCTCGCACCGGCACGCCTGAGGGGGTAGGGTAGGAGACGACAGCGCCCCCCTCCATTTTCTTCTTCTTCTTCTTGAAAGTCACCTGGAACTCAGGCCCCAGCTTAGGTGCTCCTGTACTGCAGTCTAGTAGAAAAACCACCTTTTACTTGAAAACATCATCATGGGTTAAGTTAGGTGCTGCAGGTGTCAATGTGTCTACTTCTTAGTCTTCTTGTCATCTCAATTGCACCTGTGTGAGCAAGTTATAGGTGTAAAAACTGCACAGTGTGAAGAAAATCAGTGTAGATAGAAAGCTGAGGTAAGCAAAGATTTTGACATTTGAGTTTCTATTTTATATTCTCTAGTAAAAAAAGGTAAAGATCTTGGGTTTATTACATACAATTGTAATTTGTTTTTGAAATCTTTTTTCAAAGAATTGAGAGTCACACCTGTTGATGTATAACGAGATTGACAGAAACCTGAAAATAGAGTGGTTGAATGATTTTGGTTGTTAGAGTGGTCTGGGTTCAGAAAACCAGTGTTTTAAAAACACAGTTTGTCTTTGTAATACCCAAAACAATCTAATTTATGGAAGATTTTCGATGTGCAATTTCAGTTAAAGCTCGCTTCACTCGTATATGGAAACTTGAAAAATGAAAAGCCTCTGCTGTGTACTTACTTCCTTGAGATTTTTGCACTGGAATTTTTTAAAACAATGTGCAACAAGTAGTGCTTTTAAAGCTCGTTGATACTAAGGTCGTTTCCTCATGCATTATGATAAGCTGGGACGTAGCAGAGCAGCTTCCAGATTCACTAGGCTTAGTTAGTTGAACTACTACTGTTATCGATAACTCAAGGCGGTTCTCATTAGACTCAATTATTTCACGGCCACTAGGGCTTCATCAGAGTTGCTCCAAACCTCAACTTTCATCCACTATAGAGGCCAAAAGAAGTTTGAATTTAGTGGTCACCATACCATACCATACAAGATGAGATGCTATGAATAGCAACACAAAGAAAAATATAAAACATTCTTGCTGATTCAAAACATTCTTTTTAATTAGTAGACCTTGGTCTACCTTAGTAAAACGCAGTTTATTATCTTACAGCTGCTACAATAACTGCGTTCTTAAAGAATCATAAAAGTGGTCTGATTTCTGAAATTGATTTACAATTGCGATTCATCGTGAACTTCTAATCATAAATGAAATGAGCGAGCAAAGGTCAATAAAGGATGATGTAATCTAGTATTCTAGAAATGTAGTATGTATTGGGATCCCTTATTTTTCAGGTTCTTGTTTTAAAACCAATTCTGAGATTTTCCCCCTTTTACATTCCAGAGAGTGGCTTGAACCTTGTGACAGACCCTGTATTTGGAAGTAGAAAGAGAGCTTTCCCAAGTGTGTGTGGCTTCAACGGACTACGACGGGTGCTGAGAAAAGCAGGAACAACAGCAGCAGCAGCAGTTTGCGCGCATCTCCAGCTGCTAGTTGAGAACGGAAGAAGAAGAAGAAAACTTTTGCCAGCAAGAAAACGCTCTCGCGCTATTTGTTAGCGCCTGCGCGCGCATCTCGCGCTTTTGAGTAAGCCCACAAGCAAGCAGTGAAAAAGCAAGGCCGGTACAAGCAGGCTCAGTTGTTCCGAGGCTGCATGGCGGCCTCAAGATGAACTTGAGACATATCTTCAATTTGTGATACCTATTTGAAACTCAAAATATGAGCAACAACAATAAAGGCTTGGTGCAGGCCACGTCCAATGGGGGCGTGGACTCCCTCCTGACGGCCTTTGACCGGCTGCGGGAGCTGGAGGCCCTTTTCTTGGGCGGCCCATTGGTTAGTGTGAATGAAGCAAAGTGTTTTTCTACCGAGACTTTACTCGATGTGCTCATGGTGCTTTATAACGAGTGCTGCAACTCAAGTTTAAGAAAGGAGAAGACTGTCTCGGACTTCATTGAATTAGGTAAGTTTTTTTATAAGAAGAAACAGCCTTACTTATTATTACTCGTGTGAAACAAGAATTCAGTGTTGAAAATGATACTTTCAAAAAATTGTATGCATGGCTTTTAAAGAGATAGAAAGGTCGAATGTCCACGACATATATATCGAGTTTGATTAATGATGTGATAAATGTGACAAGAACCATGTGTCCTAGAAGACTAAGCGACGATTGAGAGGTAGTAGTCCTAAAAGGGGTTTTGTTGAAAATCTAGTCATGCAATAACCTTCAAACTTTTGCTTTTGGATCCTGCCAAAATGTGCTGCTACTACGAATACGAGCTGAGTGATCTGGAGTTATGAGAAATCGATATTTATGACGAGATGTAATACCTTCTTGGCCTTCTTTATTGCATGAGAGGCACTTTCATCTTCTTCTTCAAGATATATGAGTAATACATGAAAATAAGTCCTCAATAGTATTACATTGACTATATTTGATCTGTATTACTGACTGCACCTGTGTAAATTGTACTTAGTACATACAACAGTGTGAGGGACAGATGCACCTTGAGTACTTGAGTAGTATTTTTTGTTTCATGCGGCTTTCTAGGATATGTGACGTCCTTGACCATCAAAGTCATTCTGTTTTAAAGCTTACGTGACAAAAGCATTTTTTCCCCTCTGACAAGGTTGCTGGATAACTCGGCCACTACGACTACTACTACTGCTTAAAGGCCAATGCAAATGCAATGGGCAGCAAACATTACTACGCCTGCAGCCTAGAGCATGAAAGATTTTCAGTGAATATACTGAATTAGAACCTTTCTGTAATGACTTTGAATGCATATTGCATATATGAAGTAATCTCTTTCTGAAATGCAACATAATGGACAGATGTGCAATGCGCTTTTAGATAATTGATAATTACTTCTACTACTGCTCAAAGTGTTTGCATAGCAACATTATCATCAAAATGTACTTTAAAACTATTTTTCAGTAGGTTGTCATTCATCTTTCATGTTCCATGTGCTTGAAATTACGACAATGCTTTTAAGTCATCAATTAATAACCCCTTTTCTTCTCCTTGTACTAGTATGACTACAAGGCAGGTGTGTGTTGGCAAATCTTCAAAAAGAGTAGTAGCAGAAGTAGTAGTACTAGTTCTCTTTCCTTTATATACTCAGGGGGAAATTAGATTTCCCACACCATTTCAACTCAGGCAACTCTGTAGTTTTCTAAGTAGCAAAGAAACTTTAAATTTCCAGATGGCGGAATCAAGTAATTGATGGATGATCTCCTTAATGCCATTTCTCATTTCATGAACGAACAATTATACTTTTAGTAAAGCTCTTTCATGACATCCCTCTTTTAAGTAGGTTAAAAGTGAAAAAAGGTTCCCAAATGAAGTAGGAAATGTTCACATGTGAGAACCAAAAACAAGAAAGAAAAAAAAAACATTGAAGCACGTGAGTGACTAACAATTATTGCAAAGTTGGTGTGTGTGTGAACCGTTTTTTCAGCTTCTTCAGTCATTCGTTCTTCGTTCATTCTATGGTTATTCTCTTCTTCTGTGTATGTACTTCGTGCCTGTGGCCAATAAAAGTTTAGATGAAAGGAAAATATAGCTGTCGATCATGGATAGTTGTTCTACTATTGTGGTTGCTATCTTAGTAGGTGGGCTCTTGGAAGAAAAACGTGTCTTGCTTTTTTCTAAGGATGACGATGTCACAGCTTAAAAAATCCCCATTCATACAAGAGACATGGTTGATGCAATGGTTTTGAGGGGCATGTCAAGCGTAGCCTTGTTTTTACATTTGGTTAGAGTTGGAATATTCACAGTGTTTAAAAATGGCACAAAAAAGTGATATTATTTGTATACTCCTCTGAAGTGTCTTTATTCTTCAGAAAGAACCTCAGAAAGTGGCAACATCAGGTGGCACATTCCTTGTGGTGCACTTAGTGTGTCTATTATGGTTTCTCTTGTCGAAATAGAAGGAGACAAAAGAGGCTTCTTCTTTTTGTTCAGCAGTGACATCTTTCCTTCTTCTTCAGTCCATGCGGTTTTTTCAATCTCACACTTTAGGTAGAAAGTAGAGAGAAGAAAATTTCTTCAGCTCTTAGCACGTTACCGGTTGAACCACCGACAAAGATTAATCGAGGGAAACGAATGAGAACAAAACGGTTCTACCACAAACCGGACCTAAAAATCACTTGACTCATTCACATAGTACATATATTTGAATAAATATATTTTTCAAGCTATAGACAGTCTCTCAAAGAAAAGAAAAGAAATTGTGGGTCACCTGAGTGCAATGAAAATGCAGTGGACCTAGACTTTTAAAAATGGCATAACCTCATTTTTGCGTTGCGAAATGCCTGAAATGCAACAAAGTGATCTTAGCATCATCGTGTCTGAGAGTCTACCTCTCCTCCTCTTCAACTCTTTTCTTCGTTTATAGAGAGTGCAGTTTGTCGTCCTACTATTTTCACCATTTGTCTTTCTCACCTTTCGATGCACATTTCAACCTTTTGAAAAAAAAAGAAATCTTTGGCAACTTTTTATTCTTTTTTAAGCTTATTCATCAAACTTGAAAATGAATGAAGAGTCGTTATGAATGTTTAGACTTTAGTGTGTAAAATTGGAAAGAAGACCATGACGGATGGCTAATGGTGTTGCCTTGAGGCATTTGATTTCCAACCCTTTTTTGGCGGCTTCAAGCCACTACTCTACCCGGGTAAAATTCTTTTATGATGGGTGGAGTATTTTACTATGCAGCAAGCAGTTCTATGGTTAGACTGCTGCCTCCTTTCCGAGGAGAGAAGCAATGACATTATCACCACCAGCCATCGACAATCTTAGAACTTTGGCAACATGAAAATGACACCTGGACACAGTCTTTGTTTACCCTGTGACATTGCAGATGCTCTTTGCATAAAGTATACATTAGAGCAAACAGACTAAACACTTATAATATGAGTAAACTGAATTCGTACTTTAGGGTACGGTGTTGTGAAATCATCCAAAATGTCTCATTTGAATACCATCAAAAAAAAAATCATAGAAAAATTCGTGAAACTTTGCTTTCATTTAAACTGCAAAACACCTTTCATTTTGACGAGATTTTTTTCACAACAAAATTGAAAATTCGAATTTTGATTTGAAAAAGAAGTCATTTAAAAATTCGGGAAACGTTGTTTAGATATTTTGATTTGAAAATAAACGTAGGTATGTATTGTAAGATGAGAACTTTCAAGTGATTTTCAAACACCGTGGGTACATCTGTGTGGTACAAATATGGGTATCTTCGGTTATTCGTCTGGTAGAATTTATCGCTTTTACTAAGCTCATTTTTAATGTATTGCAAATTGCAATTTTAACCCTGGCTTCAAAGTTTTGCATTCCTTGCGAACTTCTCTACCTTTTTTGAAATGGCAAAACAGCAGCAGCAGTCAAGCCAAATCAAGTCGTAAAAATAGGCCTGCTGCCGCCTTAGCCGCTTGGATTGCTAGGCCACTAACTAACGTTATGTGATTTTGTAACGGCTGCAAAACGTCAGTTCTACTGCTGCTTCATTCTCGTGTTGGATGCAAAATCATATTTGACCAGGCAGCAGTCATAGAGCAAAGCATACTAATCATTTTTTGCAGGCTGTAATTGAGCCTGCGGCCTACTCGAATTTACCCAGGGAAAAAAGGGGGCCTTGACAATGCAGTCCTAAAGCCGCGAAGCACTGCACTGAATTTCAAAACACCCTATGTTAAAGCATAAGTGGGTGGCTGCACGCACTAGATTCACATCAGGCACATCAGGATGTCCGGCACATTTACAGACAATATTAAAAGTCGAGTATTCAAGTGAAATCTAAAGAGCCAGAGGATTTTCTTTAGTGGTGAAGAGTTTCTAAAAAAAGTCGTTAGTCTTTTTACTTTTGGGGGATTTTCAAGTTTTGCACAGTTGGTGAAAAGTCCAATTTTTATGTCATTTCTTCATTGGTGTCCACTCTAATTGTCCTCATGTACGTTCTACTACTTTGGTCTTTGGACACCTAAATATTTTTCAATTATCGAAAACCAGGGAGAAAAGGCAACTTTTGAGACAAATGTTGTTTAAATAAACTTGGAAATTGGAGACAAATTGATAGAATTTTTTACCTACTGTGCACTGTTTGCGAGTGGTTCTGATTTTCAAACCACTGTGATATGAGTAGTAGTACATCAGATTTAGGGGTTTTCTCCTCAAGCACAGGCTTCAAGCAATCAAAGTTTTCTTCGAGCAGTCTCCTATTCATCGTTCTCATTTGAGGTCCATTGAAAATCTCCTAGCTCTGTGCTCGCAGCTCATAAGGTCCATTGAAAATCTCTCTAGCTCTGTGCTCGCAGCTCATTCAAAAAATTGATCTTTTTTTAATGCGCATTCAACTACTTTTGAACAACAATAGACGATTTCTCATCCTACTTCAACTCGAGTTCTAAGTAGACGAGAGAGATAGCTGACTAAAAATAGAAACATTCTTTACAACTCTACGTTATACTACGGTGTCTAAGCGGGGTGTCTAAACATTTCACTCTTTGCGTAGGTCTCCCTTTCATCTTATGACAACAAGGGGCGAGAAATAGAAAATTGAATAGGGGAAGTCAAAAACCAAAACATATCAAAACATCGATTATATCCGGTACAGATACGAGCGAAGTGAGCTACATACATGAAAATACTGGGTGTCCCAACAAGTTTTGGTCAGGAATTTAGCCAAAAATCTCTAAATGTCACGAAAGGAGAAAAAAATCGTGAAAGTTTATTTACAATTTAGGTAAGCAGTGCAGATCTCCCTTCAATTTGACGAATTTTTTTATCAGCAGAATTTTTCTAGTTTTAATTTCTCGGAAATTTGAGATTTTCAGTAACTAAAACTTTTTGGGACACCCGGTATCTACAAGTGTTTCCACTTTTCTTCAAGAAATTGGAATGGTTTTATGATAGTAAAACTCATTTTTTCAAAGTTTTGTAAACTGCGTGGTAAACTCTGCTCGCTTCGCTCGCATATCTTGTTTCAAGTGTCATCTTCTGCTCCAACGCATTGTCTCGTGGCTAAAATACTTAGGAATGAAAAGTTACAGCTCGAGCAGGAAGTTGGGGGTGCGGTAGCAGAATAGCAGAAAAACAGGGGGTTAATGGACTCTCAGCAGTCTTACAGAGCCGAGAGCAAAGTCGGAATTTGTTTTCTTCACAAACCCCATTCAACTCCCCAGTAAAGCAGCCAAACTTTTTGGCAAAACGGCTTTCAAAATAAACATTCGGTGTCTTGGCTTCTTTTTTTCCTTATTTTTGTTAGAAGGGAGAAATTCATCAATGAGGGGCGTCATTCTTCAGACTTTTTCAGCCTTATCATTTGAAGTTTACAAGCCGCCAGCTAAAGTTTTTGCCCTTTGGCTTACAGCAAAAAAAAAGGGTTGAGACTCATTTACTTGAGCCTCTAAATGATGTTGTCATTAGCAGAATTTTCTACTTCTTCACGATGCATGCTTGAAAATCACTGACAAGTCTCAATTTACAACATTTTGGCGTGAAAATTCAAATGGAATTTTTAGATGACTTTCATAGACTGTTTCTTTTCTACCGGGTGTCCCAACAAACTTTTGATAGAGATTCTGGAAGAAATTTCTCCAAATCACAAATTATGTTTACATTCTGGCTGATAGGTGAGAATCTACCGTCGCGTCAATTTGACGAATTTTTTGACGAAAAATTCAAAGCTCGGATTTTGCGGATTTGAGATTTTACATCCGAAACTTGTTGTGACACACTGTAACCTTTCGATCTTGTCTATTTTTGGTCAGTCTTCAGGGTGAAAATATTTTATCTCTGTTAAAAGTCAAGTCTCGCTCCCCCTTTCTTTGAAGTAGAAATAATCTTGATTCTAATGTCTGCGTTTATTTTCCAGTGAAACCCGTGGCCACTCGAGTGAAAGATTTGCGGCTGTGCAAAGATGACTTTGAGATCCTCAAAGTTATCGGTCGGGGTGCCTTTGGCGAGGTATGCGTGGTCAAGATGCGTAAGACGGATCGCGTTTATGCTCTGAAAATCCTTAACAAGTGGGAAATGCTCAAACGGGCGGAAACCGCATGCTTTCAAGAAGAGCGAGATGTACTCGTCTTTGGCGATCGCCGATGGATCACAAACCTACATTTTGCTTTTCAAGATGAAACAAATCTCGTAAGTGAATGATGACGCAAATTATTTGTCTCAAAGGCCAACTTAAGATACGCTGCATTCCATTTGAAAAAACCTTGAAAAATACTTTCAAATATTGGAAAGTCTTTTTTTGTGAATGTGACTTTAACATTCTTCAAATAAGTAACAAATTACCATCGTTATAAATGAGCAAAGTAACCTCGTGCGGCTAGTACTTGTGGCCTCCACGGTCAAATTTGACTTTTAATAGCGTCACAAATAGTCAAATGACAAGTGTTGACCGCGAAAACGAAAAGTCTTTGTGAATTGTGAGGTGTCTCATTCATCTCCATTTTCGAATGTATTTACAGTACCTTGTCATGGACTACTACTGCGGAGGCGACCTTTTAACGCTCCTAAGCAAGTTCGAGGACAGGTTACCCGAGGACATGGCCAAATTCTACATCGTGGAAATGATCTTGGCCATCGACTCCATCCACCGACTGCGATACGTCCATCGAGACATCAAACCAGACAACGTTTTATTAGACGCCAACGGACATATCCGCTTAGCAGATTTCGGATCCTGCCTCAAATTGGCCTCGGACGGTACCGTCCAGTCTAACGTGGCCGTCGGCACCCCCGACTACATCTCCCCCGAAATTCTGCGGGCTATGGAAGACGGACAAGGCCGGTACGGTCCGGAATGCGACTGGTGGTCTTTGGGCGTCTGTATGTACGAAATGTTGTACGGCGAGACGCCCTTCTACGCCGAGTCCCTAGTGGAGACCTACGGCAAGATCATGAACCACAAGAACTGCTTTGACTTCCCCAATGACGTGGAGGTCAGTGAAGAGGCCAAAGATCTGATGCGGAGGCTGATTTGCAGCGCTGAAATACGCTTAGGACAAAATGGAATCGGAGATTTTAAAAATCATCCGTGGTTCACCGGAATCTCATGGGATGAAAGTCTGGCGGAGCAAACGGCTCCTTACATCCCTGAGGTGTCTTCGCCCACGGATACCTCGAATTTTGACGTAGATGACAATGACATCCGGACTTCGGATGCCCAACCACCCGCTCACAACCCGGCGTTTTCCGGGTTACATTTACCTTTTGTGGGCTTTTCTTTTACCCTAAATAGTCGACTAAGTGATCTGGCTTCCAAGTTGGACATGATTGAAAAATCGCCGTCGTCCAGTTCAAGCAATTCTACTGTTCAAGCAGTGGTCAATGTTGTCAATAATTTATCCGGATCCACGGATGCATTGGACGGATTGTCGAAAAACGCTTACGAGAGGCGGATACAGCGACTAGATGACGAAAAGAAAGAGCTTATTCGTAAGCTGGAAAACTCAAATCGTGCCTTGCAAAAATTCGCACATGGGCCAATCATTGACAATGACATGGCTGCGGCCAATGAAAGCAATGCAAATGAAATTCGAAGGCTTCAAGATGAACTCAATAGTATGACTAAACGAAACCAAGGTAAAAACAAAACAAACATTGCGATTTGACAAGAAAATGTTTTTTTTAGATTTTGACAAGTTTTTCTGTGAAAATTCTTAGGTTACTTCTTGAAATCAAAACTTGCGATTTGACGAAAAAAGAATTAAACTTTTAAAATTGATAAGTTTTTTCGTGAAAATTATTTGGTTACGTACTAAGAAAAATCAAAACAAACGTTGCAATTTGACGGAAAACATCAGTATTTATGAGATGCCATTTAGAATAACCGGAATTCATTTTTGTGTTTCTTTCTTTGCAGAACTCGAATCCAGTTTGAAAGAAAAGGAGATGGAAAGTAAAGAAATAAGTGATTTAAAGCGTGATCTAGAGTTTGCCGAGAGTGAAAAGGCAAGCAAAATGAAAGACTTGGAAAAACAATTGAAAACAATCAAATTGGAAAAGGAAGACATGGGTCGTGACTTGACGGATGCTCAAGAAAAGCTCAAATTGCAATCCAAAGAGCTGAAAGATGCTTTGCAACAAAGAAAATTGGCCATGTCGGAATACACGGAAGTCACTGATAAGTAAGTTTACATATGTCACTAGCTAAAAAAAGAGAAAGCCTAGCCAAAAAATGGGCTTCGAAACTTGAGATCTTTAGAAGTGTAATTTTTACATTTCTCAAGTTTTCTATTTCGCGTGTCATTTCACAAAAATGATTGTTTTTTAAGCTTGCTTTCTGCTAAAAGAATCCTTGAAACCTTACCATGAAAAAATGCTTCAGTGAAATCCACATTTTTTTTTTCGTTTATCTTCGTCTTGAGAAAAACGTATCGTTTTACGGAATGCAGATTTTTTTTAGTTTTCCCAAGATTACCTTTGAAGTGCAGAAGGAATTTTTATTCAGGCATTTCTAAACGTTAAGGCAGGTCTTGTTTGCACATTGGCATTACTGGAATTCTTGTCGCAACAACTGCTGACTGAAGAAGCAAGCAACGTAGTTTGCTTCTGAACAAAAGATGCATTGAAACTTTCAAAACTTTTTGGATTTCGTTCGGTATTAGCAATGTCCGCATCACTACGATGCAACGAAACGTCTTTTGGAAAACTTTTAGAGACAATTTCAAATTGCGCTTTGAAACCGATAAAAAATACCTAATTCAAAAGTCTCGTTTTTGGGTGAATTTATATCTAACATCATGAAAAAAATTGCGAAATCTTTTTGGCAAAAAAACTCGTCAAATTGAAGTGGGATCTGCACTGCATTACCAGAATGTAAACAAACTTTACCGATTTTTTTGAAAATTCAACCCAACATAATTTTTATCTCTCTTTTCCCTTTAATTTTTTGCAGACTCTCCGAATTACGTCAACAAAAGCAAAAACTGTCGCGGCAGGTACGCGACAAAGAAGAAGAATTAGAAAACGGACTACAAAAAATCGATTCATTACGTCAAGACATCCGCAAAGCGGAAAAACTTCGAAGAGAAATTGAATTACGAGCCGAAGAAGCTTCCAATGAAATGACCAAAGAAAAGAAACTGCGAGAAAAAGCCGAAGGACAACTGAAAATCATGGAGACAGATTTGGCCTCGATCAAGTCTGGCAGCCTCAGTTCGTCTGGAGGCCACGAGGCCGGTGATTACATTCGACTCAAAGGCGAATTTGAGCAATTGGAAGTGTCAACCCAAGAAACTCTATTAGGCCAACAAGCCAAACATAACTTGGAAATCTCGAGTTTAAAAGAGCAAATGGAGGAGGCTGACCGAAGATTAAGGGCCTCTGACCTCGACATGGCCTCACTAAGGGAAAAGTTGGACCAAGCTCGCCTAGACTCCATTCAAGAATCTGAGGAAACGATGTCTGAACTGAAAAATGTCTACGAACGGGAAAAAGTCCTTTTAATGGAAGAAAATAAGAAATTGCAGTTCGAATTGGAACGAACTGTGGAGCTGAATGGACGATTGCAATTGGAACGTAGACAATTTGAAGAGGATTATCATGAGTTGAGAAATAAGAAGGAGGCAGTGGCGCAATGGGAAGCTCAAATCTCAGAAATTATTAACTGGTAGGTCTAACTTGAAATTAGAGGGTATCCCAGAAAGTTTTGGATGGACATTGTTTAAAGAAAATATCAAATTCGCGAAATTAGAATTTTGATTTTTTATTTGTCAGAAAAATTCGTCAAATAGAAGTGCACTGCTCAGCTAGAATGTAAACAAACTTTCAGGATGGACATTTTTTAAAGAAAATATCAAATTAGAATAATGAAATTCGTCAAATAGAAGTGCACTGCTCAGCTAGAATGTAAACAAACTTTCACGATTTTTTCGCCTTTTTTATTGTTGACGGGTTTTTCCCCTTTTTTTACTTGTTGGATCACCGTTAGAACTTAATTTGCAAAAAATAAGATGAAAGAAATGTCAAAAATTATATTTGGCCCACTCGAGTTGCTTTCCAAGTTTTGAAAGATCTCAAGGGACTTGAAATTCAAGCAGCTCAGAAAATGGGATGGGGCTCCAGTAGTCTCATAAGAAGCTCTCTCCGCGCTTCTGGCCAAAATCGATTTCTCAAGCCTTTCTTGCTTCTGCTGTATTGCAGAATAGAGTGTAGTGGTACACTTGTGTGCTGAAATATGTAAATGAGTACGTTTCCCCGATACATCTGATTACCATCTTTCTTTCCTTTACAGGGTGAGTGACGAAAAAGATGCGCGAGGTTACTTGCAAGCTTTAGCCTCTAAAATGACTGAAGAATTAGAGTATTTGAAACACAGTGGCACATCACCGTCAGAAAAGAATTGGAAAAATCGTCGATCGCAGAAATTGGAAAAGATGGAACTGCTCAACTTACAGTCCAACTTGCAGTCAGAAATCCATGCCAAACAAGCCATCAACGAGGAGCTTAGCAAAGTCAGAGCAGAATTGGAAGCCTCAAGAATGTAAGTTGTACCTAAAAAGTCTCACTAAAATCGGATTAAAATTGAATTTATTTTTCAGGGACATTCGTGAATACAAATCACGAGTGGAGTCTTACAGTCGAGAAATGCTACGCAAAGAAGCTCAAGTTCGTGACCTGCAACAAAGGCTTGAAAATGGCGAAGGCAGTAAGTTTATTTTAATTTACTAATGGTAGTCAATTAATTAGTAGGCATGTCATTTTTAATTGGAAATTAATTTGCAAAGAGTCACTGCCTTAAAATTGTTAGGGTCTGTGCCATGGTTGCTACTCTATTTACTTTCACTTTTCTTACTTTCATTTCTAATTCTCTAAGTTTTCCTACTTTCGTCTTTTGGCTTCAATTTTAATTCAGCTATTTGTTTACATTTTGGTCAGCTGTTTGTTTACTTTTGAGTTTGGCATGTTGATTTCCGTTCAGGTTCTGCAGCCAATGCCAATATTCGAGCCTCGCAGTTATTCAACGCGCGAGGTAAGAAACTTGTGGCTTCGCAGCCTCTGCTCTCGGCCTCCAAGGCCACGCAGACCTCCATCGGCTCTTCGACCAGCACCTCCATGGCCTCAATTAAACGAGTCCAAGAAAATCAGTCATCAGTGACTATGGTGCATCAAGCACCAAGTAACGGCGCCTCCTCTGGCAACTCTGTCTCTGTAGCTACTTCAGAAAGTAATCAAAAATCAGTCAAAGATAGGACATTATTTCAAAGGCTGTTTCAGCGTTAAATTATTGTTATTATATACTCCCCTGCTAATTATATTGTTGTCTTTCCATATTTTTATTGAAGAAGAAAGAATAGAAATTGTTTTGAAAATCGAACACTTTATATTCAATACAAACTGTTTTTCAAGACTCAAACAGTGAATTTTTAAAGAAATGGCTAGATGGCGTTTAGTAGAAAGTCTTGCCGGAATTCACCGGACTTTGCCGGAATTCTATGACAAAGTTCCTTGCATGACCGGACTTCTTTAGTAACTTATCTTTTGAATATACTGGAGGTCTTTTTCAAAGGTTTAAAAGGTTAGAAAATCAGGTAACAAGTGTGTTTCCCCTTACTTCAACCTTGTTAATAAACCTTTCTAAACCAAGGTACAGATGCTTAGTACAATTCTGGTACGATACAAATTATAGCGCAGTGACATGCATATTTGAATACATTATTACTACTGTAAAAGAGCTGTTTTGGGTTACAAAGTGACCTTTGATATCATCTTTTTTGTTTACTAACAATTTTGTTTTGTTGTTTTTTAAGTTGTTTTTTCCTTTCTCTTTTTCCCCACCATCTGCTTCATCATCGTCATTTTGTAGCCTACTTCAGCAGCTATGGCAGCAAAATTAGAAGATCAATGCATTTAAAGAAGTTCTGGGTTTCATCATTCTTTGGCTTTGGAATGATTTTGCTCTTGATCATGAGCAATTACAATTACGCTGACAAATTCAAGCTACTACAGCTACAGTGACAATAATTCTATTTTCTTCCGTTTCTACCTCCTTCATTGCTACTCTACAATCTCTTGAATCTACAAAATCTGCAGTTAATAACGCAAGCAATCAGCAGCAGCACCTTCAAGGCAGTCTAAGAAGGAGCCGGTCACCCAGAATATCGGGTAAATAAGTGTGCTTGCTGACTACTACTAAGTACTACTGATACATTTCAACCTTTCCAACCTATCTAATAACCCTACAGGACTTGATATCAAAACCCTACCATGAATGTGTATTTATTACATACAGTAATTTGGTGTGGCAGTTGTCAAAACAATCAGCTGACTGCAAAAAATAAACAGCTGACAATCTTTAACGTTATCTACAGCTGATTTGATTGACTGATCGGCTGATTTATTCGATTTATTTATTAAACAATTTTGTATATTTTTTATTTCATTTAGTAAACTTGTGTTTTCATGTGTTTTTTCTTTACTTTTTGCAGTCATTGGAGACCGACCAAGCAGCCAAATGTCCTTTTTGGAGCAATTTTTGAAAGAGTCTTCAGTGGGTCGTAGTCGCGAACCACTCAACTCCGCAGCTTCTGGATCGAACTCAGGACGTCCGGATCGTGTTTCCGTGGACTCTTCTACAGCCACAGCAGCGACCAGACGCGGAATGTCCATTGAGTCCGACGAAGGCGACGTCGAAGATAACCGAGCCGGATCAATCGCTTCTTCCAGATCCAACATGTCAGAGGTAATTACCAAATTAATCAATTTATTAATTCGCTTCAATTAAAAGGAAAGATGTTTTATTTTCAGCACGAACGTGTGTCACCAGCCATCAGTGGTCGAATGTCGCAACCTCCACCTCATCCACCCTCACAACCTCCACCCCAACCTCCACCCCTACAGTCACACATGCAACAAGCCATTCAGATCAAAGGACCTCCCGGAGGTGTTCAAGGTGGCAAAACTCATCAATTCCTCATTCGAACCTTCAGTTCTCCACTCAAATGCAATCACTGCACTTCACTCATGGTCGGGTTGACCCGGCAGGGTGTCGTCTGTGAAGTCTGTGGCTTTGCTTGTCACCTGCATTGTCGGGACAAAGTGCCGGCTTTGTGTCCGGTGCCGCCGGACCAAACTAAAAGACCTTTGGGCATTGATCCGACCCGAGGCATTGGTACAGCTTATGAAGGCTACGTCAAAGTACCCAAACCTGGCGGCGTCAAAAAGGGTTGGACCCGCCAGTTTGTTGTTGTCTGTGACTTCAAATTATTCCTCTATGAGCTTCAACCTACTGCGCCAAGTAAGATTTAACTCGGTTTAATTAGTTTCTTTAGATTTCAACAAATAACCCAAGAATTTTCACGAGAAAAATATCAAATTGGCTAACTTTGAATTTTTCCGTCAAAATACAATGTTTGTTTTGCAAATAACCGATTAATTTTCACGAGAAAAAAATTGTAAAATTCAATTTCCCTTTCAACAGAAATTGCATTGAATTCGTTTTTCGTTGCAGGCGTTGCTGTGAGCCAAGTATTAGATATGCGCGATCCGGAATTTGAAGTCAGCTCAGTTCGCGAATCTGATGTGATTCATGCCAACAAAAAGGACGTCCCTTGCATCTTCCGAGTGACCACCAGCCTTATGGACCCACCTGGCGTCCGACACCAATGCTTGATGCTAGCTGACACCGAGAGCGAGAAAACCAAATGGGTGGTCGCCCTAAATGAGTTGCATCGCATATTAAAGAAAAATCAGTTACCTTCAAGGATTGTGTTCCGTTGTAGAGAAGTCTTAGACAACACCGTTGGCATCATCAAGAATAGTAACGCTTTGTCCGCTTGTCTCATCGACAAGGATCGGATGGTTGTTGGCACCGATGATGGTTTGTTTTGTGTCGATTTGGATCGAGATGAAATTGGTCGGATCGGCGATGGAAAGAAAATCCATCAAGTTGAATACATCGCCGAAGAACAGTTGATGATTGTCTTGGCAGGTAAACAACGTCAAATGCGGTTGATCCCCGTCAAGGCTCTGGATCAACCCACGGATACGGAATGGATCAAGGTTGCCGACACGAAAAATTGTCTGACTTTTGCCACCGGTGTCATGCGATCCGGAATCAGTTCACAAAATCACGTCACTGGATCTTACTGCTTATGTGTGGCCGTCAAGAGACAAGTCATCATTTATGAGATCACCCGCTTGAAATCCCGACATAAGCGACTACGAGAAGTCTTGTTACCAGCACAAGCTCAAAGTCTGGATGTGTTTAGTGAAGGCCGACTATGTGTGGGATACCAATCCGGATTCACTATTTACAGCTTATTGGGAGACCAACATCCACTAAGTTTAGTTCATCCCGATAACCAAATGCTCGGGTTCTTAGCTTACAATCCGGTTGATGCCCTCGGGGCGGTTGAGCTTCCTAATCGGGAATTTTTGCTGGTCTTCAACACTTTGGGTGTCTACGTGGATATGCAAGGTCGAAAATCACGGGATAAGGAAATTATGTATCCGGCCTTACCGGAAAAAATAGCTGTCTGCGATGGAAAACTCCTGGTTTATAGTGATACACATATCGATGTATTTGATACACTGTCTGGCGATTGGGTACAATCCATCAACATCCGAAAAACCAAACCTTTACTCAAAACGGGGCAATTGAATTTGTCAATGCTTCAAGAAATGCCACATGTCACCTTTCTTAGCAATATTAACAAAGGTATGTCATATACCGTGTGCCAACAAGTTTTGGATGCAATACTATTTTCATAATCTGAAAGTATTGTGAAATTCGAATTTTGATAATTTTGTCCGATTTGTCAAAGAATGTAAACGAATTTTTTCGTCTTCGCGAAATCACGTAGCAAAACTTGATGGAACATTCAGTAGTGTTTTATGTCTTATTTGAACAATTGTATTCATTCGTTTTTTGCAGAGGATTGTCTGAATGTGATGAAACAAGAGCTCATGGTCATGGGACGAGATGGTCGTCCTGTCCAACGTGCCAGAAGGAGATTTTCCGTCCGTGAGAGCAATAAGCAAATTCGATCGTAAGTCTTATTTTAAAATTGTAGTATTTTGTGATAATGTACTTTAACAAATTGAATGTAATTGTAAGCTACGCTTCTTGGCTGCTTTTACAACTGAGCTTTTGGAAACCTGATCGTAATGAAATGATGATGCAACGAAGTGTATCCTCAACTGATCTTTTGCCTATGACAAATGGAAGATTGATGAACCGAAGTCTTTCTCAGTCCGTTATGTAATTTAATGTGTGTTTTTAGGGGAAAATTGAAACTACTTCTTGACTCTCCGGTGATGGGAAATATTGCGGGGATAGCAGGGACTATCAATCGGTTAGTTCAAGTCCAAAAATATTCTCAACCCCAGTAGAATTATTTTAACCTTTGCACACTCAAGTGGTTGAAAATTGCTAAAAGATTTTCAACTACATTTCCCTAATTAATTTTGTACTTGCTGTTCGCTTTTGTATTATACACACTAATACAAAATTACACAAAAATATCTCAAACATCAAATCGCAGACAAGAATGTATCAAAAACAGACAAATTTTTATTGGTTTTAATTTTTTCAATATTTTTTGCGGAGTTAGTGAAAAAGAAATTGATTTTGAAAATCCTTTTCAGAAATCCTGATCGACGTTCCAAAATGATCTCTGCGCCTTCCAATTTCAATCATATTTCACATATGGGACCCGGTGATGGAATCCAAATTCAAAGACTCATGGACTTGCCAACGACTTTAGAAACTGCGGATACCACAGCTTCAATCTCAAATCCGTTAATTTCCAGTCCTTTGCAAGCTCAGCAACCAGGGAACACACAACAGCGTGTCAAGTCAATGATTTCACAAAGTCCGGCATCCTCCACCAATTCGGGGAAATTGCCTTCGAGGCTCCCATCAGCCTCTTCTATACATCACCCCCAAAGATCCATCAGCCATAACGAGGTAAGAATTTGAACTCAAAAGGCCAAAAATGTATCTATCATACTTGATGTCCCGACAAGTTTTGGACAGGAAATTATCAAAAAAACTCTAAAAGTAAAAAAGGCGAAAAAATTCGTGAAAGTAACATAATCCAAATCTCCTTTCAATTTGACGAATTTTTTACCAAAAAAATTCAAAATTCTATTTTCGCCAATTTGAGATTTCCTTAAATAAAGTTTCAATTCAAAACTTCTTGGGACTTCTCGTATCAGATCATTTAAGTCATTTTTAAACACTACGGCCACCAAGGCCACTAAACCTTTGCACTACTACTGCATGTGATTTGCTTCACTAACTTGCACCAATTTTTCAAGGCCGGAATGAGGTCATACTTCAATGGCGGCGGTAGCACTTCCTCTGCCACGCCCCCACCCTCTATGTCGGGCCGGGCGCGTTCAGGTCAAATTTTGGGCGCGCAGCGCTCGTCGTCGGCCTCCCTTCCAAGGTCACCGGAGAGTGATTTGCAGGCCATGATGAACGTCGGCGGCAGCTCGGGATCTGCTCAAGGTTCTTTGGGCTCCCATGGGTCTAACCAGGAAGTCTACGTCAATATCTACCAAAACACCAATCACCCTTCATTGTTTGTGAGTGAACCACTAACATTTCCAAACTACAGGATGTCCCTACAAGTTTTGGATGGAAACCTTTTTTAAAAAAATCTTAAATTCGCAAGAAACTAGAATTATGAATTTTTTTGTCAAAAAAATCGTCAAATTGAAGGGCCAGAATCTAAACAAACTTTCATGACTTTTTTGTCTTTTGAGATTTTAACAGATTTTTTTCTAAATTCCTATCCAAAACTTGTTGGAACATCACCCGGTATTTTTCGCAAACCGAAAAATTAAAATATTCTAAATAAAGAATTAAAATAAACGTTCCATTTTTACAGGAATCCAATGCTGAAGGAAGTCCCCGACATTCATTAGGCTCGAACAACAGCTCCAACCTCTCAAGTCCACCGAGTCCAGTCCGTGAGCACGGCAGCTCTTCCTATGAATCTTAAGAAAAATGAAATGTTCTCGCACGACATGCTGATGCGAGATAATTCTGTTTTTAAATTATTTGTGCAATCCTTGAGTTATCATGGCTTTCATCCAAGGACCATTTAGCCCCGAAACCATCCCCCCTAGTCAACAATGCAAAAATTCAACTACACTACTATACCCACAACATACCCAAAACCACTTTAAAACCACCACAAGAACCACGATATGACTTGACAACCCCTTTTTTCATATTCAGCAAACGTTTTTCGTACTTTTTGCATACTATTCATTGTTAAACCGAAAAAGAGACTACAATTCGCAAAATAATACATCTTGTTTATTACAAGTAAGAAAAGAAGGAAAGAAAGAAAGGAAAAACATACCAATTATAGGTCTGTAATAATGCTTTACTGTTGAGACAAAAAAAAACATCGATTTTAATTAATCAATAAACCAAATTGACATTCATTAGTTGAGTTATTACCATCACCAACCATGCAGTTCTGCAACAAAGAAGAACAATTAATTGATGTTATGAACGCGATGAATTACAATTAATTACTTGAGACTTAGAACAGAACCATCATTCATAATCCATTCTTGTTTGATTGGTTCAAAATCAAAGGTTTCAATAGGTAAAAATTCCGGAGTTTTATCCGGAATATTTGTTGAACTCCAACTAAAAGGAGGATGACGATCATGAGTTGGTCCAGCTTGAGCAGTGAAATTCAATGAAGGCCAAGAGTATTTCGAAGCTATTTTGGCATCCAAAGCACCGTATCCGGAGTGTTGGACCATCCAATCATGCTCATCAAATTCACAATTCATTTCCGGATTGGCCAAATCTAGTCTATTGGCTATGGATCCGGCCGGATTCGGATAGTTGCAGCCTTGGATTTGAGCATATTCATCGTTTTCAAAATCATTATAACGCATGAAATCCATGAAAGTCTTGATATCTTCAATTTTGTATTGATCGCGGTCAATTATTTTTGACCTCGCGGTTTCATTGTAGGAAAACCATTTTCCATATTTTTCATATTTTTCGTGTTGTCCGGATAATTGGTCAGTTTCCGGATAATACGCCCGATTGTAGGATTTCCAGTATCCCTAAATAAAAACTTTGGAATTTCATGGTCAAAACAATTTTTTTAGCTCTTACTTGTGTAAGCAGAGTTTTAGTTTCGTCGTGAATGACAACCATGTGAGGTAACTGTTCTAAAACTGTGAGTACGCCTTCGGTTGGTATTTCTTCTTCGTCCAATTTCTTGTAATCTACAACCATCCACATGTTGTTGTAGGTTCCGCTGTTATGTTTTTCAAAATAGCGAGCCCATTGGGATCCAAATTGAGATAATCGGTTTGCTACCATGACTCTGACTGGTTCATAGACCACATTTTCCGGATTTAAATGCCGATACAATTCTCTGAAAAAAATCACAACATTCATAATAATCTTGAAGTGAAGAATAAGAATCAATTTGTAGATTTTCAACGAGTATGTAAGTAACTAAAAATTGCAATTTAGTACTGTACTTACAATAAAAAGGGTTCCAAATACAAGGTAACGTGATGTTATCATTATCAAAACTAATGTTTACTTTTTGTAGAAAGACTTTTGATTCAAGAATATATCATAATTTTTTTATTCTATTACAGTCATTAAAGTTTTTCTCAAATGTGTTATACGCAATCAAGAATGAATTAGCAAATTACTTATAATTTATTTCAGTCAACATATGTCCGCTCCTACTTAAAATGATTAATTAAGGAGTATTATAGAAGTAAAAGTACTGTAATTTGAGGTACATATACCAAAAACTTCTTCCTTGTATAAAAGGGTGTATCGATTAACGAGAAATACATACTGACATACTTGTTCCACAGAAATAAGGTGGTTTCAGTAGTTGCTAGATAAGCCGACGTCAAGTAAAAATCATCAAGTGAAGCAATTGATCCAGCATAGCTCGACATAGCAATGGTATGCCCCGGAATCCGATCCGAAGAGTCAGGCAAGACATGAACATTCAGATTGTAATTTTTCAGGATTCGATATGACATTGCTCTGTATTCATGCCAAGTATTATGCCCAAAAAATATGTCTCGTTTCTCCTCCAAAAACTTGATCAGTACTGTACAAGAGGGTTTGGAAGGCTTGCTTGTGGATTCCGTACCATTGAGCAAATTGAATTGTTCAATCAGATCCCAAAAATCAGCAATGAAATTCAATTTCATAATTCCAATTTCATGATTCATTCCAGCATCTTCAGGTCTGGGTTCAAGTTGAGCTTTTAATTGGTATCCTTGAGTCATTCCAGCCATTTGCAAATAATACAAGTTGACTTGATGCCAATAAGGATCAGTTTGAAAATGTTGGGCAATCATCGCATCCACAAACAATTTGTTGGACACAAAGGTTTCTTCCACAAATTTACACAACAGTGGATTTTCAGCACAAATGTCATTAGCATAAAATTCCTTGTAACTTTCAATGATTGAGATTCTTGTCAAGTACCCTTCAGCAATACCTGCAGCTTGGGCTTGCATTTGATCCGGAGCAGATTCACGGGTCTGTACTTCTAACATCATCCAACCTGTGGTATTTTGGGCATTGGTGAAATTGGCAACCGCAATGACGGAATAATCCACGTCCCAGTCAATTAGAATTGGATAGACTTTCCATTGGCCTTCTTTGAAGGCTACAGAAACGTGGCCTGAAGGGTCAGAAACTGATAAATCAAGGCTTTTGGAATGATGTACAATGGATAGAAGAATAAGACATGATAATGGAGGCAACTTCATTTTGCCTTTGGACTGAAAACTGGTTTTCTTTGTTGTGACGCAAGAAACTGGAAATTTAAAGTGCAACAGATGTTTTAGGGTAGGAATGGGATTTTTATTAATCTTTGAAAATTCATTTATTTGCAGTTTTGCAACCTTCACATTTGCAGCCTTTGCATTTGCAGTCTCCGCAATTGCAGCCTTTGCTACAAGCGTTTGGTCCGGTACAGGTTTTTGGTCTTGCTGGATCTAAGAAGAAATGACTTTAAAGTCAAATAAGTTTCTTTTAAAAGTGTTTACCAGGCATGATGGAAACCTTGGGTACTTACTAGGTACAACGTTAACGATTGACTGAAGTTTCAATTCATCTGACATTCATATCAAAATGCATTGCAAAAATGCAGAAGCACTTATATTTAGTTGAATCAATTGCATCGAATTACGATACACCCGATGTAGCCAATAGTGACCCGAGAAGACCTCAGAAAAGACCCGACTTAATCCCCTTTTAGATGTAACTGTAGTATGTGGTTCGCATATATGTTGTTACATATGAATGGATGGACGAATAAGTTGTAGGCAAATTGGTTATCTAGTCGTATATTCTTTTCGAATTGTTCAAAGCTCTATCAGAAAGTTGAAGATGAAACAAATGAGAAAACAAAAGCAAAATGTCTCTTGCAATCCTATTTCTCATATAAATATCATAAAATCGAATGTTATTTTACAAAGAATGCTTCAAAGTTTCAAAAGAGTGTTTTTGTCAGTACAACATTTCTCTTCTGAATGAAAGAACTAACACATTTTAAACTAAAACGTCATCTAACGAATGAAATTCTACTGTATTGTAATGTTTAGAATTTATTTCTATCATTATTCATTTGATTCTATTAGCAATATCACACCAATTTTGACTAACAATTTGCTCTCTCACAGCCACTTCTTGTTTCATATTTTCATGTATCACTTTGAGATCACTATTCTCTAGGAGATCCTTCAAATGGTCATAATTATCAAAGTATGTAATGTAAGGCCAATCATAAAAATCTGCAAATTGCATCCAATACATTTCACTTTCTGGGTCTTCAAACATGTCCAAATTAGGACTGTATCCATGCACAGTAATTTCTGGTCTCATTTTCATTTCCAATTTATGGTCTGTGTGACAATATGGTTCACTGGTACTGGTTCTATCATGACCCATACCTCTCCTACCCTTTTCAATGTAATTCAAATAAAATCTTGGACTGGGTACAAACAGAGGTATTGCCATGTTGTATACCTCAGTAAATCGGTAACTCATAACAGAATATGGTAGAAAAATTATGGCAGGATGGTTGGTTAAGTCAGCCGGAGTGTATGGTTGGTATTGGTCATACACAAAATTGGCTTTGAATGGTTGTATGGCTTTTTTCACATTGTTAATAAATGATGGCACTTTGGTATGGACTGTAAAAATCAGGTATTCTTCTCTGGTAGGCCGGTATTCTTCTGTAATGTAATACCCTGAAAAACTTGGTATCAATTTGATTGATGGTATACCAGTGTAGTATTTCATGTATTCCACATCATATCTGCTTACAGCAGCAATTGTATTTGCCTTATTTGAAGACAATTCTTTCAACTGTGAGTCCCACATTTTCCACTCTGACTCAGTACATCTTCCCAAGTTGTATCTGTGAGCAGCCATAATGACAATTTTTGAACTGTTGAATGGCAACCAAAGTTGGCACATAGAAGCTGGAAAACCACATATGTAAGCATCAATTCTTTTGTAAGTCTTGTCATCTTGAAAGTATTCATGGTTAGCAAATATCCAAGCTGGTTTTACTCTAAAAGAGTGATCATTGTACTTTCGTAACAAAGCTGACAATTTTGGGTATGGATGAACTCCTGGCATTTCATTGATTTCAGGGTAATTCTGGATTTTGCCCTTGAGACCCAAAAGTGCAATTGTCTGATTGACATGACTAAGAGCAGAAGCAAAATTACTTCTGGTACCTTCATGCAAATCTGCATTACCAAAGATTACTTCTTGGTTTGTATGACATTCTTGAACCTTGTGTAATTTGGAATCTAATGCCTCTTGTTGGTAAAATGTTGGTGACACTAATTGTGACACTTGTGATATTGGTCTCATTTTGGGAAATGTGTATCCAACGTCTAATAATGCTTGTATCCAATTTTGAACATGTATTACATCTTCAAGTTCAATGTATCCACGTTCATACAGTTGTATCCATAGATTTTCCATCCTTTCGGGAACATTTCTCACTACGTCCGTTTCTTGCTCATAATTTTGCAGGAATTCAACCAATTTGGAGGTCTTGGTATACAGTGGCAATTCCGCTTGAAAATCCGCTAAATAAGAATGTGGATTTCGATCTTGCGAAACCAGTGGGCGTGGCAGAAATCCTAAGTTCAAGTTGAGATACTTGAAGAAATATTGTGTGAAGTATGAACGCCAGATATCACTAACTCGGCCTGCAACTGTCACTGGCAAGTAAAGGCCCCAGAAGGCATCGTAAAAGTGTAAAGAAGCTTGAGCGTTATAGGGACTGTAAGTACCTGGTGGGATCCTTAAAATTGGCTTGGAGTAAAACTTGTCCAAAAAACCTGTAAGAGAAAAAATGAGAAACCTTTATTGTGTAAAGTCATGAAACTGTGACTAAAAAAGGGTGCCTCTCTGTTTGCTAATTCTGTTGCCACATTGTTTCAAACTAGGTCATGTGGTTTCAGTTTGCATCTGGTAGGGACTTTTTGAATTGGTTTTCAAACTTACATTGTAGTGCAACTGTACAGGTTTTTAAGTAATGAAATAAATTGTGCCAAGCCAAACTTTTTTTGGTGAATTGCTTAATAATTTAACATGAATTGCATATTGACTCTAGCGTTCAAGCCTTCAAGGCGAGAAAAACAAAGCAAGCAAAAAGTACAAAATTCATCAGGGTTTTTTTTCTATGGCATATCAACCATGAAATGTGCCTGCAGAGAAAAGAATTTAGCATCAAAGCTTTAATCCATCATCTGAACAGGTTTTTACACAGCGTTGCAGTTTTTTATAGCATTTCGTGAAGGCAACAAAATGCAACAAGAAATGCCCGGACATTGACCCCGTCTTCTTCTTACCTCCATGCAATTTCAAAATGTCTGGTCTCTTGAAATGAAATGGAGTTTTTTGTGTCAACCGAAAAATTGCATCCACATCCGGCTGAAAATCTGCCAATGATTGTAAAACTCCAAATCTGACAACAGTTTTTTCGTCCTTGGGAACTTTTACCATTTGGTTTTGCGGTTTCTGTTTCTGTATGGAATCTAATGGAAATCCTCTGGGCCAACAATTGGAGTTTGAGGAGCCTAACACCGGGTATGGATTGAAAACACTTTGCTTCTGTTCCGATTGGGGTTGAACCATGGGCAAATCTTGGTAATGAATAAATGAGTCAATTTCCAATACGTCATCTGGTGCTGCACGTTTCAGCCAGAATTTCAGAAGATTATCATCGTCAAAATCCCAAATGACTTTTGCACCTTGGGAAATTGCATACAAATATCCAACATTTTTCCGACCAAAAGTGTTCCAAGGCAGATTTTGGACAAATGGACTGTCCAATGCCATTTGATCAGCACTGGATAAAAAGACAATGTTGTGGCTATTTCTTGTATAGTCAAAACGGTATTCCTGCAATAATAATAAGAAGAATTTTGGAGTCATAAAATTCAATGAGTCGGAACAACAGGTTCCTAATTACTTCTAAACATGTTGCAAAATGCTCCAAAAATGAGTTTAACGTGATAGAATAATACACAGATTTCACAAATGCATTTGTTCCGCTTAATTAATTTATCAACACAAAATTAACTCATTACTTTTACCACTATTACAGAAGTCTGTACTCTTTGTATGTAGTTGGTAAAGCCTTTGATAATCTTTTTTGTGCTTCGCAGCACCTGTTGCAATGCGACTTAACGTGAAAATTGGTAGGGGGTCTTCCAACTCATTTTTTTGCAGGTTAGGCATTCAACTCTTTGGCTTTGGATAAATTGTCAAGTAATGAATTGAAATGAAACGAAATTACAACCTATGCATCATGCATTAACACTAACAGAGTAGTTTTTACTTTGGGAAAAAGGGTTGGTTACGATAAACCGACGAAGGTTCATTAACTTGACTTATACAGAAGTACATTGGTTGCATGTCAAAATGAGAAAGTGAGACTGATGAGAAAAATGAGTACTTTTTACTTGGAAAAAAATGGTTGCTTGACGTATATGGTTCATTGACATGAGTTCTAAAAAGTTGCCTTTTGTTCGAGTGCATCAACGTGAAAAGGATAAAGATTGCAATAATGGAGGCTTGAGTGGATGTGGAACAATGCAACAATTGCTAAAAAACTACCTTAGTTTTCACTTCAAACGTACTTACGTACATACAATACGATGTGCGCAGATTGTCATGATTCACGAAGCAGAAGAAGCTCACAATCTTTGAAAATGACCAAATTCAGTCTCATTTGAATTTTAACATCAAAAATTACCGAAATTGAACATAAATGTTAATTGCAAGCGAATCTCAATGTTGAAAAATGAGACCAATCGTGGTTATTTTCAAACACTGTGAAATCCTTCAAAAATTAATTACCAACATAACATAGCAGAACATCATGCATTTTCACATCAATTTAACCTCAATGTCATATATAGACAAGACACAAGAAATTCATATTGAAAATGTGTACTCGGTAATGAAACAATAATTTTTCACATCTATATCGATTATCCTAATGAACCTACGAACAAGTGTATCAAGCACCGCAGCAAAGGAAATGTCACCTGGTTTCATGTTCACATGGTTCACATAGCCTTGACAAATGAACCAACCCCTCTTCGTTCTTCAGTAACTCTGCAAAGTCAAATTGCAACCTGCAGAAACTGTGAAGAGAGGACGGAAAAAACAAATTGCCTCAATTGTACAGTTAAAATAGTTAAATTGCCTGAAGATGACGCTGCTACAAGAGGAACAAAGAAGGGAGAAAATGAGAAAGAAAACCTCCATTAAGACTGTTTTTTGCGAAGTTGATGCGTTTTGCTTCAAGCAATTTAGGGATCATTTTTTGTTCAAAGCCCCTTAGAAATTCTAAATTCATCACGAGCGAAGCGAGCTAAAATCATTTTAATTTTCGCGCCATAAATTCCGAGACATAAAATAAATGATTTTCCAAACACTTTGAATTTCAAACTTACCTGAGGTTTATCTTTGTCTCCAACTACCACAACACACCAATCATCTCTATAAAGAAATCTTCGAACACTTTCTGATGGTGGAAAAATAGTTGTCACTACACCCCATTTGCTGCAATTCCATTTAGATTTTCTCTGCTGTTTCACTTCTAAATCCTCGACATTTTCAAACCTTTTCACCCCCTGAAACGTCCGAAATCTTTTTCCATTAAATTCTTGCCCTGAAGTCACATTTGAAAGAATTTTGGTCACAGTAATATCACTTGTTGAAATTGACTTGGAAACTACTTCTTTAGCCACCAAATCTGGACTTTGCAAGTTCACTTCTGAAGAATGGTCTCCAAATAGAAATAGAAGAAGGAAAAATCCACAAAGGATGAAAATCCCCACTTTGTAATTGACGGGCTTCAAATGCCCCACCATTTTAGTAATCTTCCAATTGCTCACATTTTTCTTAATCTTGTCATGGTTAAATGCTTTTTCAAATGAGGCTTTTTGTGTTATTTTCAAATACAATGCGCGTTTGTGTGTCACACGAAATAATCCATAGCACTAAGGCCTCGTACGTATGTGTGTGGCACCGCTTACGCCATTCAGGCGCTTGAGCGCCTTCTTCATTAATCATTGGAGCACAAGTGCGCCAGAAAGGGTTATGCTTTACTTTTTAGCGAGCCAGCAGCTAGCAAAATTAGGGTTTTCTCAACTAGGTTACGTTGCATGGTTTTCCACAGAGCCACTGACAAGGCAATTGTGAGAAAACTACTACTGAAGCCTTCATCGTGACAAAATTGATGATAACGCCATTGCTTCAGGACGCGTGATAAAAAATTGCAGCTTTTCGCAACATTTTCACCCTTTGACAAGTTTTTACTGCGCGCCAATTTACCGCAAATGATGAACAGCTGGATCACATAAAAGAAACATGCCTCTAACACAAAAATAAAAATAGTGACATTGCTTGAATTGAAATCATGTCAAAGTAAGGAACTAGTCTAATATGTATGGGTAAGCGCTACTAACTTACACCTGTCCTGTCAATGAATCAAAGCAAAAAGGGTTTTTTGCCATTTTTCACCTATATAAAATAGAATAAGACATCTGTTATGTTACTTCAATGAAAACTATATACTTTAGCACACAAACCTGGAAATATTTTTTTGAAACTTCTTTTATACCCTTTGTCATGTGAATGAGGCTTTCAGATTACCAGTAGTATTTTGGATAAGTATGATATGGACTTTTAAAATCAAAATTCAAGCCTTGTCTTGAGGAGTCATCTTTAATGGTTTTTTGTTGACTTCATACCGTCTAAAACGTGACGCTCCGCTCGTTAAATAAGTGAATTTGAGTTGATTTTTGGCATAATTAAGGATTTCATTGAGTCTAAAAAAATTCACGTTGCAGACGGTATGAAGTCAACATGCAACTTTGTGCCACTACTTTCAACATTATGAATCGACCCTGAGTGTTTTTCAGTCAAAAAAATCGGTCAAAATCGTCAAAATCGTCAAAAAACGCTAAAGTGCGATTTTAGTTCAATAGCGACTTTAGAGGGGGCGCCACTTAGTAAAACTCACAATTGGAGCGACATTTGATTAATTTCCCTTAACAAAAGCCTTTCCAAACTCAGAAAAACTACTTCTTGGGCACCTTCAATACATTTTTCAAGAATTTTAGTAGCTTTTCAGTACTCAAATACAAGATTTTTACTAAAAAAGTGGAAATTTGCAACAAGACCTAAGACTAATTTCAAATTGAACATATATTACCGCGTTTGACATGTTGTCCGCTTAGACTGTCGTCATCATAGATGCGTTCAGTTCACTACTATGACTTTCATTTTGTATTTAAAAATGATTTTCATGCTAGTTAAAATGGATTTCACGTCTTTGAAGTATTAAAGTTGTGAAATTCATTTTAACAAAGGTGAAATAAATTCTATTTATTTCACAGTAGGTTAAATTGATGAATAATGTTGAAAGAAGTGGTACAAATATATATATGTGTGTGCCTTGAAAATCTTGCAAAATGACAATAACAACCTAAGTAATCATAAAGAACTTAATCGAGTTTTTGGACTTTGTATAAACATTAGGCAAAGTAAAGACAAACCTGTTTCCATCTTTTAAAAATGCCTGAATATGAATGTCTTCGTTTTGTTCTGGTTGATGAAATGAATTATCAGCATTATTAGCATTCAAATTTTCTTCCGCGATTGATGTCTTTATTAATAGCGTATACACCAGCAACACCACCTACATCACGGAATGTCTGAGACCATTGGTTTCTTAGCTGTAACTTCCAGCAACAATTTCCAGTCACCCTAATGTTACTTATGTACGACCATCCTTGTCTGAGTCTGAAACTTTTGTTCATCCTTTAAAAAAGTAGGAATTAAAAGTAGGTTGATGCAGATCATTAACTAGATAATTATTTCTATTTTTCCAACCTTGTAGTAGTCCTAAATGGTGTCATAAGTTCAATTTCACAAGGTGTAAAATTGACTCTTTCAAGTGGGTCCCAACCAACATTATTGAAGTCGACGTGGGGTGAGCAAGATTGGCAAGGTTCAATTCCACCGATGAGTGCAAAAGATAATACAAAAAGATGAATTTCAACTCTGGACATGTTCGACGTTCGTAGTATCCAACAGTTAGGGATTGACTGGCGTTGCTTAGAAATGTTGTAAGTAAAGTTCCGGATTGTAAGCAAGTAGCAACACAACTTGATTTTTATGTTGTTTCATCATACAGGCAGAGTATAATTTGTAAACGGTAATTTATATGGAAGAATAACGCAACCTTTCAAACTTTGCAGCAAAAGGAGACCCGGAGGACTCCTAAGCGTACGGACGCACCCACATGAGCCCATCTTTTAAATAAATCCCAAATATGATGGTTCTATAATCGTTTTATTTGTCTTTGCCCTTTTGGTGAATCAATCCAAAATGTTAATATCAAATCGGTTCTCCGGCAAAGATTCGTTGGCCGCACCGATATCTGAGACCACTCATTGCCACAATTCTTAGATTGGTTAAAAAGACTGGTTATTCAAGGGATTCAAGGAACCAAAATCTGGATGCCAATGTGAGACAAACCATATTTTTTCCATCGCGCGCTCAACTGATGATAGTTGAACGCTTATCTAACTCGTTGCGTTTCGTGGTTATGATTTTTGGAATACCGGCGACGCGGCACCACCTACGAACATTCTAATCATAATAAACATCAAGTTTGACCACTGCAGCATGTAAATGCAATGGTTTTCTAAACCATGGTTCTACCAGGCAACCATTTTTTCCTTGGCTTTGGCCTCCCCTACGCTGTACTAGATTATATAAAAGAGGAGTGAAATCGTTGATGATTGATGCGTTCTATCCATTACTTTGAGCATATAAACAGGTTTTTGAAAGCAGCAATCATATCTTCGTTAACCTAATTCTTCATCTGGGGGGTCCAAAAAATCTTAACTTTGCACATCAACATTGTTTTAAAAGAGAAATTCCACTGCTTGGTATCTCTCCCAAGGCATTTGAGAGAGTACAGAAAGGGGGATGCAAAAATCTGCGAGTTTTCGCGACAAAAATGTGTCAATTTCTCATCTATTTTGGTGTCCAAAGTTTTTAGCTAGCGCTGCAGTTGAAACTTCAATTCGCATAGCGCAAATCATCAAAATATAATCATGTGTATGAAAAGGCCATCTGTGATTTACAGAGCATGACTATCATAAGTAGAAATTGTATAAATGTTCAAAAAAATGTACTTGCGAGCTGCAATTTCCTTCGTTCTCTACTACTAACCCTCCGTGCTTGCTGTTTTTTAAGCTCCACCTCCGTTTAATTGATGAGTATGCCGTGCCAATCTGATTGAAAACTTTCCAAATTTTCCAGTATAGAAGAAAAAAACTAGGCTCGTTTAGAGTTCTATATTTTGACCGGCGTAGATTCTTTTCTTGGAAGCTGATGGTGTGGATTCCAATTTGTCTCTCACTTCTGCATTTATTCCGCTTAAGGCGACTTTTTTACACACTGCCAATCACAGCAGTAGTACTGCCCTGCTGACTGCGAAAAAATCCAAGATTTCACTTACTGCTACTACTCCTCCGCAATTTTTACACAAGTGGCTTGAAATCCAGTTTTAAATATCAGCAGGCAAAAAAAGGAGGATCAAATGGTGCCTGAGGAAAAATTGAAATGTTTCTTTTGACTATTTGACAAAAACAGGTCTGCTGAGCCATTGATGGAAAAAGAAAATTAATGAGGATATATCCATCCAGACTGCTTTGATGATTTGCCGACTTGTCAAAATACCAACATTCTTTTATCTCGTCTAATGCTAAAAGCTTCTCTTCAGAAAAGCCAATTCAACAGTTTGAAAAATGTTAGGACATTGCTTACATTCCAAAATTCCTCATTATTATCCTGTTGCTATTTGTACTTGCTAGCAGTGTTTGAAAATGGATGGTCATTCCCAAATCGCAAACTGTTTAAAACTCACCAAATATATCTCATGTGTGCATTTTGATGCATTGAAATCACCGAAAAATTTCGAACTATGTACAAGATCTCCTAACTTTTTGGGTTCCTTTTTTTGAAATATGAACCTTTTTTCGTTATATTTGTAATGTAATGCTATTTGAGCATTCTATAATCTATAAGTATCCAGTCCATTTTCACGTATTTCCTTGTGTTATTGGGTTTCTCTAGTGTTAATCTTGGAAATATGTGTGTGATCACGGATATCCTTGCTTGGTTGGTCTTTGCATGATGTGAAAATTGGACTGAGAAGCGGACATTCCAGTTGGGTGCATTTCTTTCGTCATCATCACTGCTTTAGAACTTGGTAATGAGTTGTACTCCCATCGCACAGCAGCTAACTCTATGTGTCGCCCCCAATCCAGATATCTGAGCCTCGTCCGTCTAGAATTATTTCGTGAATTGCATTGAGAAAAATAGATTAAAAACTTGCAAAAGATCCTCTGAGACTCTGACAAAGCGAGCGAAGAATGAGAAGGTGAAATCGACTAGTTTTCCGTGATTGGCACGGAATGTAAAAAAAGAGTCCCTTCAGGAAATGCACGAGTCGAGGAGGTAAAGTGACGTGAGACAAATTGGCTCAAATAGACATCCAGGGAAGTGAAGAAAAATGTCAGATGTGCGAGAAAAGAAAAATAGGCAAGAATAGCATCGCATCTCAAAAGAAAAAGTAAATCACGTTTCCTATTTTGGTGTCGAGTAGAGCGGGGCGGATTCACGCTCCATGTGACGAAATACATATTTTTTTCATAATTTTGATCAATCTTTTAAAAACTCTAAACCCGATATAACAATTTAAGAGTACTTTTTGGAGCTGGCCGAGATCGAACTGGGACCTCTCGTCTATGCTAACTCTATGGAAGCTCAAGGGAGTAAATGCTAGGGTGTCGGAGTATTTTTCATGTATGCGCCTGCTGAACTATTTGAAAAGAGGATAAGAAGAACCTATTTTTAAAGAAAGATCCCATTAGTGGACAGCTCAGTGAGTCAGTTTGAATAGAGATGGTTTTCTAAGAAGTGAATAAGGAAGACGCCAACTTATCAAGGTTCCGTTTTTTCGCCTTCTGTTAAAAGGAAGGATGGATGGAGGACAGGAGGTTGAATCGCAGGGCGGACAAAAAAGTTCTGAGAAAAAGTTCTGGGCGGAAGAAGGGGACTTTACTGGAACTTGATGCGCTTGTAAACAAGATAGATGACCCGACGAGCATGTTTTTACTTTTTTCTTTTTATGATGATGCATGGTAGCTCGTGTCTCAGATAAAGAAGTGAAAAACAAAACCTGTTGGAGTATCCGTCTTAGATAAAGGTTTAAAGGCAATCAAAATGGACATGGAGAGTAGAGTAGTCGTGTTTCAAGTCATTGAATTCAGCAGGGTGAGATGATATGCCTTGTGTGACACGTTTTTTATGCATTGTATACTGATGCATACACGCATGATTTGCTTGCATCTTTTCAAGTTAGATGGATGGACTTCTCGAATTGATTTTCAAACGGGTATGACAGAAAAAAAACATCAGGTCAGAATCAAAAATACTCAGCTCGAATTTCCAATGGCGACTTTTCAAATTTGGACAACTGAATTCGGGAAAAATCTCGCTTTTGCAATTGAAGCTACTTTTCTGCTGCTGCTGATGTCATCCCACATAAAGTTGATACAAAATGTACTCAGAATTGGGATTTTTCTTCCCTTGCGATCGACCTTTCATGGTTTATTTGGCTTAATGCAGTTTCCCCCTGATTTGCGGCGAGTTTTTCCTGCTGCTTCACCCCTTATCTAATCTATGTTTTTACGTCTTTCAAAGCGGTGCTTCCTGAGTAGTCAGTTCCTTAGATAAGCTTCAAACTACTTCCATTTGTTTATCTTAGTAGGCACACTGTGGCTACAGCAAGAATTTTGTACTTTGGAGACAATTTTAACAATTGGCCTCAGTGGCCTCAAATGAAATCAGTAGCTTCATAATGGCAGCAAACGGCATCTAAATTGAATTTTTGGACACAAAATGACTTTTGGCACAGTGTGTTAGGGGGAGTCTGGGGAGTCTCTACTTTTACATCTAAAGGCATTTTGCAGCAGCTCAGCATTTGCGTAGACATTCAAGCCATTCTAGAAATGAGAAAAATGGCATAATTAGAAGCTTTTAAAAAATGTCTAGTATGTGCTTGTCTCTCATCATCATCTCCTCGTAAGTTGTACTTCATGACTAAATACTACCCATTTTCTAGAGTTATGAACTGCAAAGTCATGGTTTTATGAGATGGGACAAGAGCTAAGAACAGCTCTGGCACAGCAGGGCTGTAATTACTCCATCGGATGTTTGCGAGCTGGCCATCATTCTGCAAATTCTACTAAAAGGATTTCAGCATCACGATTGCAATTTACTATGACAAACCAAAATTTTGGCGGAGCTTTTCCTCTTACTAATGGTTTTTATTATAATTCGCATTTTACAGCAAAGTTTTCTTCCAATGGAAAATTTCCATTTTGAAATGAAGATTTTTAAAATATGTTTGGCAATAATAGAACTACTACGTGATGAATGACAGGTTTTAAAACCATTTTCTCCTCAGATATGTCCAATGTTTTCTTTCCATTCTTGAATTTCGCTGCTTCTTGACCATCTTGGTATTTGGTTGTGTGTGTGTTTTTGCGCAAGCTGCTCGACTCGAAGTCCCATAAAAATGACTTGGTATTGGTCAAGAGCCTTGAGTAGTGATGCAAAAGCGGGAAAAACGAGTAGTAGTAGTATGTGTAGAAGCTGAATGACGTCTATTCTCGGGCAAGAAACTAGGAACCACCGGCTTCTCAAGTTGGTTTATAGTAACCGGCGTTGGGCTGGCATCTACTCTAAGAAATATACGCGCTTTTCAAAAACCTTCCAGCTTCTCTTCTTGCCGGCTATTCAAGCACACGCGGGACTGCTTCAAGCTTCCAAGCCACCGCAATTTTCAGTTGTCGACTCCAAGCACGTCAGGACAGTGGTTCTTCAAAAACCATCGTTTGACTGCTACTCTCGCAAACCACCTCCTTTTCAGTGTTAAAAAGTGATTTCAACGCTAAGAAAACCCCCAAGAAATTCAGCTTTATAAATCTTTTTTTAAGCCGGTAAGAAAACAAAAAAATTTGATATTATAAACCATTTAGATGGTTTGGATGCTCAAAGGATCAAAATTGGTTTTCCAAATTGATAAATGGTTTTGTTATATGTCATCAGCACGTTGACGCTCTTGTATTGCTAAATCGTGAGAGAACCATCATGTTTTTGGTTCCCATATTGGTCAGAACCATAGTAACACGACAATGACGCCATCTGGCGCCTTAAGATGCAGCTCAAGTGCGTAAAGTAGCCAAGCTGGAGTTTTGAAGGAGGCAGCAGCAGCAGCATAGCTTCAAAGATCTTCCACTTTCTCCTCTTTTCTCGGCCAGTAGTACCAATGGTATAGCAAGAGCAGGCTTGGCAGCGCTAGCAGCAGAACCATCGTGCCGTAGCTTTACGGCTATGGATGGTTGAGATGGTTTTACCGTACAACACCAGCTCAAAACAGCATCAGAGGCGTCAGAAGCCCATTTTTCATGCGATGCGAAGGCATCGCGGCGGCATCGCATGGTCAGAACCATTTTTTGGCAACCATCAATAGAGTTATTTCCAAGGAAAGAGGAGCCAAATTGAGGCCAAAATGGTTTTAGTTCTAGTAGGTTAAAAAAAGTGAAATTTTTGCAGTGGTTTGCATAACATGATGAAAATTGTCGCATTTGTCGTGAATCTCGTTGGTTGCATGAATGGTTTTGGGTTTCCTACGGTGCACTGTGCAGTGCTAGGGAATAACCACCGCGTGACGACACCCCGATAATCATCGTCATGGAGGGTCTTTTTTTCGTGAGAGCATAGATTTTCATGGCGCGAGCCGCATCGACAAATTTGCATCTCGTGACCGGCATCTCAGCGTGAGTTAGCCGACAATAGAATTCCCCTATGCCTCCTTCAAAAGAGTCAAGCTAACATGAAGATGAAAAACCAGAGTTGAATTTTCACACCTTTAGTCAACTACTTTCAAAAGATTCTTTTGAGCATCCTGAGCATCGACAAAAGACACGACTTTGCTGTACATTCTGGGCGCCAAAATTCAAAGTTCCGCAGTTTAGAAGATCAAATGCAAAATTGTTATTTTATAGACTTGAATTGTCTCGAAATTCGAAAACTGCTGCCTGATCTTCTTGCCAAGTGGACATGCAATTTGAAGGCCATTGACCATTTTCTTGAATGTCATCTAAGATAACGGCCAACACAGGCAATGTTACAAGTAAAATAATGTTCTTGGTAGTAGAAGTAGTCGGCTTCAGTTCACTTCAGAGAAAGTTTCTTCCCATTTGAAGTAGCAGCTCCCCATTTTTTCGCAGTGCTTATTGCAGTAGCATTGGCGGCGTCTACAGCAGCAGCAAAGAGGAGGAGGCTTCGAATGCTAGAGTAGTAACGAGAAAGTGGATGATTGTTCAATTTTGCTCGATTGGAAAAAGTGCATCGTGTAATAAGAGGATCGAGAGTCTTTTCAGCACAAATTCAAGTCCCATGAATCAAACTTCATTTCTTAGAATATACATATACCAGTTTTCGAAAAGTTCAAACTAAACGCCATCTAGCGATTTTCATGTGTCATCTTAGCCCCCTTTTCTTCTTGGTTTCTACTCCCCTTTTGACAAGTCAAAAGTAATTTGCCATCGGCATTGCTTTGGTATATATTGGTAGTCAAGTCATATTGATCCCTATAGCATTGGTTTTAAACTCCCGCTGATCCTTGAGAGAGCGTGCAAAATGAATTTGCACAGAAGGCAGCAGCAGCAGCAAGCTAAGCCAACGTAGCAATCAGATTTCTAAGCTCAATTGAAGCTCTAAGCCGAAACGCCGCCGCCGTTCAATGTTCAACTCCAAAGGATCAGTCGATTCGATAGACAAATTTGACGAATTCGGGATTCGGCTAAAGCCAAATTACTATATCAATTTCCCAGGCCAAAAGGCATAAAGCCTAAAGCTTTGCAGTAGCAGTTCTACAGGCCAAAAAGCTACTGCTTTGACAAGGTTACAAAGAACTGCATTCCAGACTGCAACGGAGCTAGATGCCGCTGCTGCTGCTGCATTAGTGGCTAACTGCACTTAAAAAACAGTCATGAAATGGCAACTTTTGTTGGAGTACAAGTGCAAAAAACGGCATCATTCATCACTCAAAAATGGAGGTTAAAATATAGTTGATCTTTTTTGATGGATTAATGCTTTCGATGGTTTTGAGACTTGGGGTGACTTTTACCCATGGAGTCTCATGGTAGCAGGAAAGAATGATTTGGCAATCATTCTCCTCTGTTGAAAAAGGAGCAGGATTTGATGGCATAATTGAAGGTGGAGTTACATGAGAGCTGTAGAATTACTAAGGAAGTGAGAAACAAGTTTCCGCAGTTCACTTCTAACATCTTAGAGAAATCGTGTCAACCTCAAATCTACTAGTAGCAAATTTCCTTTCAAGCTCAAAAAGCCATTTGAGCGTCGTCGCATGAAATATGGCAGCACTTAAAAAAACGGTATTTTTGAAAAATTGAGCTGCTAAGTGTCCAAAGTGTTTTTTTTGGTACAATAACAAGGTACAGGAAATTCGAGCCATTTGTGTCTATACTTTGCTCCACTCGAAATTCGTCAGCTTTCAATCCAAAAATCAATTTCTGACACGTGTCTGAGTTTTGAAGAACGCCTTTTACCTCTCGTGAATGAAAATCCGTGTCTAGACACTGTCTCTCGTAGAAAACGTAGTAAAAATGATTTTTTAAAAGATTTTCATTGACTCGAATTTTCTCGCCTTGGGGCAATCCTTAGCTTTAGGATTGTGCATAGTAAATGTAGCACAAGTGTGAAGACATCATGTGGTCGCGTAGAAATCAGCGTGGTAAAACATTTTTACTTTTTTGACGAGTGTCACAGCTGCAGGCAATGACCAACACAAAAAAAGCTTCGCTCGAGTCCTTATTTTAGAGGAGAGCTAATCAAATAGAACACAAGAGAGAGAAATTGGCAAAGAATAGAATGCGTTCAACTTCTAACCAAAAAGAATAGAATAGCGTGGCCAATTTTTTTTTACCGTCAAAAATCATCGTCAAGAAACCATTAGAAAGTTTTATCGTCGCCAATGCTGCTGCCCAAGAGAGGCAAGAGGCCTATTCCTAGATGGTGCTTATGACAAACCAGATTTGGTTTGGATGGTAATTAGTAAGAAAACCAAAAAGGAAGGTGTCTGGATTCGAGCAGCAGCAGCTTCAAGCCAAAAAAGGACATCACACATTTCCAGACTTGACCTTTTGCCATTTTGGAGTGTCGAGGATTTCTAACAGTTAACGAACAAGACCGAAAATGTTTTTTTCCCTTTCGCACAGTACTTTAAAATCACTTAAAAGTCGCATTTTTTAAAACCACTAGCAACCACGGCAAGCTATGCGAGGCCTCCGGCAGTTGCTCGCTTCGCTCGCAAAATCAAATACATTATTTTTACGAAGTGTGTATCATGTGATGATGCGATCATCATTCCGGATGTTGAGCCAATTTTGTCGAATTCCTTTTACTATATCTAGACCCCAACGAAAAACGCAGTGGGCGGGCTGCTTCTATCGCTGCTTTTTTGGGTAGAGACGAAGCGAAGGAAGGAGGCCTATGCTAGCGTTAGGAAATATTGCGAGATACTATTTTCCCTGCTTTAAAGCTGCTGCTGCAGGTCAATATTTCATAGAGAGAAGGAATCTGCGTCCTCTATCATCATTATTGGAGAATTGAGCTTTGGGGCAGCAGCAGCTCCTTCTCTTGGACAGTTGTTCCCTTCCCTCTCTTACAGGGTGTCCAAGCAAGTTTTAACTGAGAGTACTCAGCAATATTCCAAAGTTTGGGGAAATTACTGAAGTTTGGTGAGGTGATTTTTAGTGAAGTATCGGAACTTTAGAACATAATAGAGGTGGTGACCAGTCAAAACTTGCTTGGACACCCTGTAGTAAAGTCTCTGAATTAGTTATTCATCGCCAATTATGGGATTGTAGCTGGAGGCAATATTTCAAGAGATAATGATCATCAGAACTTGCTTGAAAATGCCAGATTGATGTGTCACTACTAAAAGCCTTCTGGCTTTTAACTACTTGCACAGCAGTGTCTTAATAATGCCACTGTATCCTTAGTAAATTGACCCCACCAAACTGAGATATTTTTGAAATATGTATGTGAAGAATTTAGCTACGCCGCTGCTGCAAAAAAGTGAAATTCCGGAAATTCAATAAATCGATAAAACGCACAGGAAAAATGGATGATCTATACTACCTACATGATGATGATGATGTCATTGTGCTTGGAAGCCGCAAAGAAGAAGGTTCAATGGTTTCCGCTTTTTAATAGCGAGCACGCAAAGAAAAAGTTGGTTGGATTGAGCAAAGCAAAAGTCAAAAGTAAAATGTCACGTTTCCGCTATTCAAGAAATGTCAAGTGCTCAAATCCTGGGATTTTTTTTCCACCCTCCCTCCTCCTTGTCAATTTTCTTTTGGCAATGGTGATTTCAACGCGCGGTTACGGTTAATTTAACGTAGATTTTGACTCTTTTTAGGCTGCTTTTAGTTTGGAAAGTAGCGTGTTGAGTAAAAAGTATGCTTAGCAAGTGCGTGCGTCAGTCGTTTTGAATGAATGGAGAAAAAGTCGAGTAGTGGCCAAAGGCTATTGTCTTTTTCATCTTTAGTGATGGATAAGTCGATGAGCTAGTATACCAAGATGATAATTCATTCATTCTTTTTTTTCCTTGTCTTCTTTAGGTATGTAGAAGAAGTTTCTGGAGTGAAGAAGCAACCATGAGAAGAAATACTGTCCCGGGAAAAAACTTCCCTAGGGAAGGAAAATTGATACTATTTTCGATACTGCTCCATTTGGGAAGTGCTCAACTGTTTTCGCCTGACCAAGCATCCATTTTCGGTAAGTTTCCAAATGTCCAGAATCATCGTGTGAACAAAAGGCAGGTCTAAGAACACTAATTAGCAGATTAATTATGATGGCCTAATTAGTCTCAGGACTCATTAGAGTTTTTTGTTGGAATTGGAAGAGTAAGCAAAGCACAAGGCCTTCTATCACTCTAGCGTAGCAAACTTCAAAAAGAAAGTGAAATTGGAAGGAAAACTTGAAGTTGAACTGAAAAGTCTGCCTCACCCACACACGTCGTTCTAGACTTTGTCTTCTTCTTCTTCGTTTTGAGAAGAAGAAGAAGCGCGAACGAAGTAGTAAAGCGAACTTTAACACATTTTCCCCCTATTGTTTTCTCTCGTTTTGAACATGGCTACCTGAAATTCACAGATTTATCTTTTTCTTTTTGGAATGCTGTGATTTTTACTTGGTATACCTTAGCGCAGGCATTGAGAGACATTCAGACATGAATTTGAATACGTGATAACAAAAAAGGCATTGAAATTGATTTGCATTTATAACTTTCATTCCCAGCTAAGCTCCTCCTGCTGCTGCTGTCCTGTCAGAAGCAAGCAAATGTAAATTGAAATGACCAGGAAAAAGAAATTATCGTAATCCTTGGAGAGGCTTCTACGTCACACACATACACACTGTATTTTCTTTTCGATGAGTAAACTTTGAATTTTCGCTTTGCCAAATTAATACATATTTGTTCACAAGTGTGCAAGACCATTTGAATGTTCATTTGAATGTTCATTTGAATGTTTCAGTAAATTCTACACACTTGAGATTTGACCAGCGCGTGATTTATTCATCAGATAATCCAGTGCGTAGACATGAGTATGGCAGCAGTGATGATTGCACAATTTCTCGAAGACTAGCTAAGAATTCATTGGTAAAATGAATGACGAAGCTTCGAAGCAGCAGCAGCAGCGAGTCGAGTAGTGTGAGACGTGACATTATTATTGAGTTTCTCGTTAAGCCAGGATAGCAATAGTGGACGAGTAGTGGCCGCGAAATGGTAGAGCAAGACTTGCTAAGCGCGAAGCAAGCGAAAAAAACCCTAGACGGGCTAAATTGGGCCTGCATGAGTTATTCTCGTGCAAAAAAAGAGGACAGACAATGCATTGCAGTCAAGTCTCGAGAAAATTGCCCGCTTTGAAGCCTTATAATTGCAGTCATAAATGACTCATATTTTTCCTTTGTAATGAAATTCTTGGCTTTTTGACCAAATATTCAAAGCCTTTTTGAGCCATTTTCGGTCAATTTAGAATTTTGATTGCTTTAGATATCTTGGAAAAATTGTGTTCGTCAATCCAGTAAACCTAAAGAATTTTATTTTTCAAAGACTGCAAAACTATTGTGGTTGAGGAGCCAATCAATAAAACCATTCATTTATTTAGTAGTGTCCAGTAATGCATTAGAGGGCCAACTTGGATGGGGCACTTTTGAAGTAGGTGGAAAAACAACTTTCTCCATGTGAGCCTCCCTCCATCATCGCATAGCCGAGCTGCGCTCCGTGCTCCTCACCTATGCTATGCTCCGCTCAAGAGTCAAGACTCTACGTTCTTCATCGCCCATTCCTCGTCGCAGTCTACCCACTTTTTCCCCCTATTGCTTAACATGATGATCACATGTCTACCGAAAAAAAAAACGAAAGGGAAAAAAATCAATATAGAAAGTCTCTAAAAAACCTGAATTTATGCAGTTTTGGCATAGACGAGTTTTTTGGTATGCAAGGTCGGTTGATAGCAGCGTTTGCGGAACACGCTTCCTAAGGTGCAAATAACGGAATAGAAGTTGGACAAATAGACCCTCAATTTTGATTCCTGAGGGGTCAAAATAGCTTAGCAGTTGTGGTCTAGATTTTTCCATTGTTTTGAATAGTTGGAAATCCTTGCTTCAATTGTTGTATTTTTTTCAATGTAAACTTTTGCAGAGGACAATACTTTGACAGTTGAACCTTCGGAAATCAATCAAGAACACCAATATGAGAAATATGAAAACTTTCCGGTACCCAAATTGGAGAATGTGTATAAGGCTTGGAAACCAGTGGATTATGGTCATCCTTTGAAAGATGAGACTTTGTACTATCGGCCGCCCAGTGTTGAACGTGTCAGATTTCGTGCGGAATTCTCAGGACCGCAATCTCGATCCATTGATGATCATGTATTTCAGGTAATTACAAATTAGACCAAATGATTAATGATTCAATCATTGTCATGAAAGGAAATTCCGAATCTTGAATTGCAATTCTCACATTTCAGGAGGCCCCCACCAGACCCATAGTAATCCAAGCCGAAGCCAAAGAGAAACCGCCCAAGAGCGGCTACTCAGTTTACGGCTCACCAGACATCAATTACTCAGCACTCTACACTAGTCCCGCACCCAAGAAGAAATCCCTTCTTTCACATTTCAAATCTCAAAGTAGGAATAATCCTACTGGGCTTGGATTCAAGTTACCAGGCATCGATGATCCGAGAGAAAACCCATTATTGTTCCACTCGGCGGCGGACTCGCGTTCAGCCGATACCCGTGATTATCCTTTATTATGGGGCCATTACGGTCGCGAGCCTCAATCGGCTTTGGAACCTGTCAAGTCAACAGGGATGCATATGATCAAACCGCCAACTAAGCCTAAAAAGAAACCCACAGAGTACTTTTACTACTCGCAAGACTCGCCTCATTACAAAGACAAATTGTCCAAGAAACCAAATAAGGAAGAACATGAGGTTGACAATGAGATCGTTTCCATTGATGGTATCATCGTGGGACCTAGGAATTCTTTAACCACACCGAAGCCTCCAGTGCCAAGTGCGTTTACTTGACAAATCTAGTCTAAATATCCTAAAAAAACACCGTGAAATATCGTCAGTTTAGACTTCTAAAAATAACTTTTTGTTGCTACTTTTCTTAAAGTCCTTTCTACACCTCAAGCCAAATTCTGATCTTCGCGGTAGGCTTGAAATTCCTATGATTTGCAATAATTTTTGAATCGCGCAGTATCAGATCTAAAAAATACATTTTCAATCTTGTTTTCCTAAAATTGTCATTTATTTTATGTCTTTTTGCAGGAAAACCATCGTTAAAATATCCTGAAGATTTGCAAACTTCAGCTTCGGAAATTCGCAGAGCTAACAACCCCCCTGGTCCTCGGTCTCCAACCAATATTGGTAACAACAAGGCTAACGCTGTGGTCTACAGCTTCAAGAATAATTATGGTCAACGGGAACACGTCGGTGTGATTTTCGATCAACCTCCCGAAGCTCCACAAATCAATAAAGTTTTGCCCTCCAATAAAGCACAAGTTCTCAACCCCCGGATTGACACCCAAGAATTTCGACCCCACACCCGGTTCAACCATCCAAATCCGCAAACTCGACCTAAAAAACCCTCCAAAGCCAATTTTATCCCTTTATTGGACAAAAAACATGCTGGGAATAACAAGAAGAAAGAAGTGTCTTTCCCCTTAGGAAATCCATTCATTAGTCCACTTTTAAAAGCACGACCAGAATTTTTCCCTGCTTTACATTATCCTCCATTGTACAAAACCAGACCAGCCAAATTGGAAGGTTCCTTTGGACCAAAATTACCACCGAAACCAGAACCTGATGTCATTCTATTCCCTGATGAAGAATTGCCTGGGGTCGTACGCGAAAGGACAAATAAAAACGATTTCCAACCAATTTCTTCACGTAAGTAAACCCAAATTTCCCGCCACTTTTAGTTTGGAAACTCTCAGTCAAGCAAAATTCATTCGATACTTTTGAATACCAATTTCTGCCTTCTTTACAGCTGTGGTCCAATCTCGTGAAAATCTATATGTGTACAAATCAGTGCGTGACATGGATTACTCCCGACCCAGAGACATTTTGAGTGTCAGACCATCGGGGGAACTGTATATCCCTGAAGCAGGCACAGAAAACAAACCATTAGGAGACTCGCAACCAAGAGTACCAATCTTGCCCGGTATTTCCACTTTGGAAGACTACGAAAACTTAGACGTAGCCGATGACCGGTTATGGCTCCCGGATTTTTCGGATACCGACAGTGAAAATCCTGAAAACGTAAGTCCACCCACGTTAGCTGACGTGTTTGGCGCAGGCATCAATCAACCATTGGATTTGGACACCGGTTCATCTATTAGAGACCAAGTAGTTTTCAAAGAAGACTCTTACAAAAGACCTGGTTCATCATTCAAGTTTCCTGGACAAAGCACACTTGATGAACAACAGAATAATAGACAACCTCCACCCGCTTTGCGTAGGCCCTCTGGTGCCGTAAAAGTGCACCAACTTGGGGGTAGTGCAGCCAATCAGCAACCTAGCGGCGTTAAAGTGCAACAAGTTCAGCCTAATTATTCAGTGGTTATTGGTTTGACTTATGACGATGACAATTCAGAGACTGACGTAATTGATTACGATGATTTTGATGGTCTAGACCAGTATCAGCAGCAAACCACCACGGCCAAACCATTTGGTAAAAAGGAATTGTATGAGTTATGTGTGGCTGAAGTACCTAAACATTTACATTATGAACTTTGTGGCTTTATACGAGATGGCAAGATTCCACCTAGTAGAAACTCAGCTAAGAATATCCAACCATTGGACTCAAAATTGATCCAGGGGCCACCAAGAGTCAAACCACCGAAAAACCCATTTGCTGGAATCCCAACAGAATTACCAGTTCAAATCAGACAAAATTCCAACCAACCATTGGTCATTACTGGAAATTCAAGAGTCAAAGTTTACAAACCATACGAAGAATCGCCTTTAACAGTCACCACCAGCTCTTCTTCAACCACCAGACCAACAACAACCACTACCACAACCATCAGGACAACAACAACAACAGCATCAAGACTAGAAAATCGGCCTCGAAGACCATTGGTTTTCAATAAACGAGATCCCAACACTGGAGAATCTCGTTTAAGTCAACCATTTGAGTACTTTAACCGTTTGACACAATTTTTTAGTAACCGCGTTCGCACGCCACCTGGCGGTCAACAGAATCAACGACAACGTTATCCTGGACCTCCACCTCCACGACTTCAACGGCAACGGTTACCTTCGTCGTAAAGAACGAAAACTTACATATACCATTCCAAAAGCTCAAATTAGTGTCAATGCAAAAACTTCAAAGTGCAGCTCAAGCAATGCTGAGACTACTTTAGTGATCTCAGCAGTCCATTCCAATAGTCTCAGCGAATAATCAGCGAATCGTGCATCCTACAAAAGGAAGGCACGTTTCAAGGGCATTTTCTAGTCAATCATATTTTTAAAATGTGTTAAAATGTTGAGAAGAATATGTGTTGAAAAACTGGCATTTTTTCATGCAAAATATCTGTGTGTTTATGTTGTTCCTAAAAAAATCAATTCGTTTGATATGCTGTATGATCCTTCCAAGTGTATGTGTAAATGGTTTTTCATGCTAAGAAATGACATGAAAATCAGTTTCGAAAATTCTAAAATCTGTCTAACGACACTAGAAAATAATATTGTAGTCTCGTACTCCTCCGACGAATCGAGACGCGATCGGCAGCTCTGTAATTTTCTCAAACTTTCATTTTGGACCGAGGATTATGTGGAAGTTTTTGATGATCGCCTTTGATATCGATTAGAATTTTCTATTATTTCCTATTTTAGAACCCTCCTCCTCCATTATTCTGTCCTGGTGAGCATGTATGTTTGCACATCTCCTGACATATTTCATCAAATCAAACCATAAAAATTGTCAATTGAGAAAAAGTTGGGAATTTTTTTTGGGTTCGAGTAGTGCCTCAGGAGGTCTGTGATGCTGAATGAATGTAGACCTCATTATAGACAATTAGGCTATAAAAAAGAGCTTGTCTTATCATTTTACAAAAAAAAAAAAAAAAAATCTAAAAATTGGTTTGAAATAAAAACAAAAGTGAATGTTGATTTCAACTTGTATCATGATTTCGTGTCAAAATGAATTGCGCGGTTATTTGAAGACGCGTTCATTGCAGTAGTAGCAGGTTGCTGCTTCTTCTGTCTTCTGTGCTCTAAGATTTCTAAAGTTATTATTGGAGAAAGTGGGATCACATAGTCATAGCAGTTATTAGCATTAGATATCCTCAGCTCAGCTGCAAGAGCTCTTCATCATTGTTCTCCACCTTAGATTTGTTACACTTCATTACCGGATAATCAACACACATCATGCACAATTTCGTTGGGTAAAATGCATTGAAATTTACTGTAATTGTCTATTTGCGCGAGCGTAGCGAGCTTACAAAATGATTTGAATTTGTTTGCCAAAATTACACCTATAGAGTTTTAGTGCGAAAATTACATACCTTGTGAGACCTTTTTTTTTGTAATTTCCAAACACTGCTCCAACCACAATTTCTGTCTTGTTATTTCAAGTATTCAATTAGGAACTCGTAAAAAATTTCCTTTTAAGCAACCTGTCATAAAACTAAGTAGGGAACACGTTTACACAATAAGGACAGTAAAAGCTAATCAAGAAGTTGAAGGAGAAGGAAAGTGCTCTAAAGATTCCATTGATGAAGGAAGCAAGAGACAACTGTTTACATCTTCGTTCCATCTTCCCGACGATGGTTCTGGTTGGTTGTCGGCCATTATAAAAGTGCTACTACAAAAGGAGAAGCTTAGTAGTGTATAATTGTGCAGAAGTACACAAGAAAGAATTCTCAATATGGCAAGAAAACGACAGGCGCACCGTTTTCACTTCCTTTTAATGACTTGGAAGATTTTTCAATACCAATTCAAAAAGAAAATCAGTTCACAAAGCATTCGATAAAAGCGTTTTTAGATTAGAATTTCAAAGGTTTGACAATTTGACATGGTGCCATTTGTCCACAGCATCGGCAAGATCACCAGCTTCACCTACAGGAGACGCAGCTTCCAATGAAGCATTAGCCTCTTCAGCTGAGACTTTTTCCGAACATTCATATTGAGTACAAGTGCGACTAACTCCTTCGGAGCTATTGTCACTACTCATGAGTGCTTTCCATTGGTCGTTCAAAGTTTTGATGATGTCAATGGCAAATTCCTTATTCTTGGGCTTGGCATCAAATGCAAATTCATTGGGAGGTTTGCCATCAGGCATCTACAATGAGATCATCAAATTCAAGTCTGCTTGTCTTGTAAAAATTCTACTACCTTGTAGATTTTGAACCACTCAACGGTGGCATCAAGTAATCCTGGGCAATGAGTTTCGATATCTTCGATGTCATTGAGCTTGGAAGCCAACTCGTCTTCAACATCAATTGCCATGACTTTCCAATCAGTCTCACCTTCGTCAATCAAGGCAAAAGTGCCCAAGACTTTGACTTTGATCACTGCACCTCGTTTATGGACTTTTGTACCAATTTCACACACATCAATGGGGTCACCATCGCCTTTGCAGTTAGTGTTGGGATCCACATGATTTGGATCTTCCCAAGTTTGTGGAATCGCTCCGTAATTCCAAATGTATCCTTTATGTGGAAAACAATTGGCAACAAATCGTAATTTGCCTTTCTTCACATCTTGTTTGATAGGATTGAATTTTTCTTTCAAGTTGATTTCCATTTTGGCGTTTGTCCAGCGTGGCACTTCCACAACCATATTGAACTCGTTGGTTCCATTGTTGTCACTGAAAAAATATTCAACGGAATGACACTTTGGTTTGTTCCAGACTTTGTTTTAAAAGTACCTCATCAGAGGAATGTCATGCATTGGAGAGATGACTTGTCCGCTTTCGTTCTTGAAAAACAACCGGAAATTGTCATTGTAGAGACTACCGCGTTGGATAACGTTGGGTGCCATTCTTTCAGTGATACTTGAACAAGACCTAAGGCAAAGATTTTTGAAAGTGACTTGCGCGGCGAAACCGGCAACTTTTCTCAACTGCAACAGCTGCATTTTATTTTGGTGGTTTCTCTTAACGCAACAATATTTCAGACATCTCGCAACCTTCCTCCTATTTTGTACTACGAAACTGCGGAAATTCGGTAAATTCACTTTATAATATTAGAGGAGGACAACTGCATCTTTTATTGCCTTTTACTATTATTATGGCAATGCAATGTTATTTCAATTGTAGTTTACTATTTTAGTACACAAACAACGCAATCCACATGACACAGTTCAATATTAGCAAAGTTGAATATGAACGACCAAAGTTCAAATTCTAAAAGAAAAGCAGCCTCAGAGGAAAGTGAATTCATCCAAAAGAGAATCAAGCAGGAAGAACCAGAACCTGTGGACAACCTTATTGGAGGTGAGAGCGAATTAACTGTTGAGTTTGAAGCATTTGAAAATGGTATCAAAGAAGAAAGGGAAGAAGAAGAAACCAACCATAATGATATCAAAATCCAACCATCTGACCAATGCTATGAATTGGCCAAATTCTACATTTCAAAGATGGATCACAAGGAATTAGTGGCAATCGTCCACAAGCACATCGATACCCTTCGACAAGATCATACTAGGAACCGAGACATCATCGAAACTGACCTTCAAAAGGAACATTGGAAGATAGAAAATATGCATCGATCCATATCCGAGGCCTTTGCAGCTCTAATAAAATTGGCCCTTAGTTTAGATGATGAAAACTCTGAACTGAAGAAAAAAATTGTGACCTTGGTTAGAGAAAATCCGGAATCCAGCGAAACCCAAAAACAATGGATTAAGCAGCTTCAACTGGAGGACAAAAGTGAAAAATCGAGAAAACTTAGGGAAGAATTGAATGTTCTTCGCATGATTAATGTTTCCAAGTCCAGGGAGGATTTGGATCGTCAGATCAATGATTATTTTTCAAAATGAGTATTAAATACAGCGAAGGTTGTTAAAAGTTTACTTACATTACTAGAATTTATCCAAAGAAAGTTGAGATTTTTGGATCCGGATCGGGACTGTCCAAAGATTAGCCCTAAACTTTACTCCCTATAAGCATGATAATTTTAATTTCCTGTAGATAAAAGAAATCGAGAAATCATGAGCCAGATTGTAGTACAAGCGATTGAAGCGTTGCTTATCACAATAATTCTTATCAGTTTGAACAACAATGAAATCATCAAGGGCGTTCTAAACTTCAGTGTTTCTCATGCACAAGAATGGCCAGAAGTCCAACGCAACTCAACATCAATGTTCAACCCGCCAAAGAAATCCGGTTTTCCGGGGACTTTCGCGAAATGGTAGTACAAACTTTGGAAATCAAGAATCCAGGCAAAGATATACTCTATTTCAAAGTGAGTATTTTATTTTAAGGCTAAGTACATAGTTTGACTCTAAAAGTACGTCTAGGTTAAAACGACGAGCCCTCATCGGTATGTGGTCAAACCTCATAAAGGCGAAATCGAAGGCAAGGGCCAAGTACAAATCGCGGTAACGTTACTGCCATTTTTGTACAAACCGGATTATTCTTACCGTGACAAGTTCCTACTTCAAGTAAGTCAACCAAAAACTTGATACTTTTGCGCGAAAATTCGTGAAAAAAAGTTTGAATTTTAGGTGTGCATAAAAAATCCCATGAACACGGAATACCTCAAAAAAGATTTTTGGTCAATGGTAAAATCTGATGAACGATTCGAAAAGAAACTACTGTGTTTCTTTGATTACAAAGGAGTTGAATTTGACACTAGTGGCGCTTGTTTTGATGCTGACGATGAACCCTTAACACCAATCAATCACGAGCTTGTTAACAAGATTGTCTTGGGAGATGAGAAAATGCTACAAAAGAAAATTGATTCCGCCCAATCTGTCATTACAGACCTCAAATCTAAGGAAGAGGAACTCAAGTAATCACATTGGAAACGAGCGAAGCGAGTTTGGTTTTTTAATTTACTTATGATTTTTGCAGGACAATGAATGCTAAGCTGAAAGATCAAATTGACAAGCGAAGGGAGCAAATTAACGAAAATTTCAACTCTACCTTTCCGGCATCTAGACAAGTGTCTTCTACTAAAGACACAGTTGACACAGCAGAAATTCCAATGTTGTATTTGGTTATTATGTTAAGTTTGACTTTGTTTATAGGTATTGCACTTGGTGGTACCTTGTTTTGAGTAAAAATACATTTCATTGTTGACCTTCAAAAAAGCATGTTCCACCTTCTATATGTACTATATCCCACTGTTCCAAATCTTCATTTTTTGTCCAAAAATTCAACTTTGATTTCCCGAGAAAATTGTCGATTTTTTTGAGTGAAAAACTCGTGAAAATGTTGGGGTTTTGGGATTTTTACCTCTTGACAACTTTGATTTCACGAGAAAAATTGTCAAAAAAAATTTAGTTGAAAAACTCGCGAAAATGTTGTGGTTTTGTCAAAATTGAATTTTTGGACAAAATTTTGACTTTTCGAATAGTGTGATACTATATTTGAACACATGTTCTGCTTTTCTCCACCGCCGACTGGACAAATTATGCACATAGAGGGGTGACAATTAATGAGCTTTCCACATTAGCCTTAGTGACTAAATTGTGTTCCGCTACTAGTATTGACACTAGGACTAGCGACCTGTAATCCCACTATTTTCATTTGTCTTACAGCCAAGTCCATTTTTCACCATTAGCTTTTATTTGTCATTCGGACTCAGAGTTGGTGTTCAGGGGTGTTTAGTTAGACATTAGGTTTTAAAAGTCACTTGGTAGTACGCAACTTAGCATATCATGCAATAAAGGCGAGGAGGCAACTTTATCACAATACAAATTCCATTGCCAGTAAAGACGAAACGACAGTAATCATTAATACCATAGTAGTTGTGTCCATTAGTATTCTTGAGCCAGCATTGACTAGAAAATAAACTAATAAGGATCTTTGCGCATGCATTAATGGATACCTTAGTGTTGTTAAACTTACCAAAAAACGTCGCTGGAGGGCGTTTGCGTTTGAGTTTTTCTGGTAAAAGTATTTCTAAGATTTGGTGACTACTTCCATCGCTTTCTTGGCTACTGTATCCCTGTAAGATACCATCTTCGATGATCCCCACGCACTTGACTCGTATTTGACCGTATTTAAACAAGGGTCGTGACACAGTCATGTTCAGTCCAATTTGGGTACGAAACAGTCCATTCTTGGTGCCTCGTTTCGAAGGGTACTGAATGGTACCTTGCTCTGAAGCCAACTGGTTATTTATGTACCATTTGAGTAACGTTGGAGGAAAAGTCCTCGGGGAAGTACAATTCAATTGGAGTTGCTCGCCCAATTGGTAATTTGGAAGACCTCCAGAAATGACAGGGCCTTCTTCGGGCAACTCTGGTGAGAGAGGGAAAAAAACTTTAAAAAGACTACTACTTTGACTGAGGTTTCTATTGTTTGCAAATCCTTTGAGAGGTAAGGTAGGGATTTAGCCCCCTGCCCTTTAGCTACTACTCTACTGTATTGAACTTTTAAAAATGCCTTTTGTAGTTTAGAACACAGTCTTTTGATGAAGTATTTTTATAGTCCTAAATACAAGATGAAATACACAATGGCAGTAGGGGTTGCACACTGGCACAAAGTGTTTTACTTTTGTCCAAAAATAATAACCTAAATAGTTAGTAAATATGTCACCAAAACGAAATGATAATTGGACAACGCCATCTAAAAAAATTCGTAGCAAAGTCCTGTGGGATCTATATTCGTTTGTAACCAACTGTTTTCCTTGACCAACAAAATAATCATCGAATATCATTTTTTCAGTGGAAACTACCCCATGCATGGGTGAAACATGAATTGTTGTTTCGTACTTTGTAGTAGTTTTGGTCATATACTAACTGCTTCAAAGTCATATCAAATTAGGCATTCCGAAAGTTTGCAGTGTAGTTTGGCCCCTACAAAGTTGCAGTAGTGTAGGTTCACAAAAAATTACTCCTGGGGGTTTTTACGCGGAGCGACTGTTAAGATGGGTGTTCATCAAGGGGGCTAATTAGTCATGAATAATTAGTGTGAGGAAGAGGCTGCTGCTGAGAAGAAGGGTCGACGTGAAAAGGAATCGCTTTTTCTTCAACAGCCGCAACTTCTCATTGGAATTCTATACCCAACTACAGCTATAGACTATACCAAAGAGGAAGCAGCAGCAGATGGATTTCGCACTCTACTACCAACTCAAAACTTACTAACATAGAAACTGTCTCATAAATCAGCCATATGAATAACAGTACAAAATAGAACCAATATTTAAGAAGCGAGATTCAGCTACTTTTTAGAGGCACTCTTTAATAAGCGTGCGATCTAAAAAGCGTGCGCTCTCATAAACGTGTACTCAAGAAAGCGTGCGCTCAAGTAAGCGTGCGTTCGAAATAACCATCCTTATATCTAAAACTGAGACTTTTGGGAGGCCAATTTTCAAACACAGTGGCATAGATAAGTATTCAAGACAAAGAAAAGCCTTCTTCATTCTTGTAGACAGCAAAGCAAATGATGAAAGCTTGATGATGATGAGAAAAGGTGTCTTCTACTACTGCATTGCTAGCAATGCCACCCAGCAAAGTAAGTGGTGGGTGCGACACAGAGTGCTATTCTCCCCGAATTGTTGTTTGCTCTCTTGCTTGAGCCATAATTGGCACCCCATTTTTGACTGACATCTCAATGACAAGCAAATAATTAAGTGTCCTGATTGCTTTTACGTGCTAGCCTAAACGATCATTTTCCTCCCCCACTTTCACGTAGAAAAAAATTGGATTTACCTGTACTGTATATTGATGGATTGAATTTAATTACACTACCCTACTTTTACGACAAATACACGCATTCTCCGCCTCGCAAGGTATGAATCAATAAAAAGAGTTGTTTTTAGCCGGGCATGACTTATTCATATGCATAAAACTTTTCTTCAGCACATTTGATCACTTTGCCTTCCCTTAAGCACATTATTGTTTTAAATGTGGCTTATAAAAAAAGTTTGCATTTTTGTGAGCGAAGCAAGCTATGGTTGAAAATAAAAAAAAATATCGACATTTAAAAATTCAAGAAATCATAATTTTCAAGCACTTCTAACCTCGTTAATCGTAAAAGATGGCCCAAATTGTCAAAAAGGTAGGAAATCAACGCCATCTAACTAACATTTTGACAAGTTTCGCCCAATTTTCTTGAGTGATTTGATAACAAATTTTTCTGAGCGATTTTTGGTCATGCAATGCATGCTTTTAGCTTCACTAGATATATCAAGAAGGTCACTGACAACAAATGTTTCATTAAGCCAAAAACAATTGACACATGCATGCTAGGAACAACCGTAGGAGTCTAGAGCTCCTCAGAAAAGCGCGTACGCAGAACATAGAGTAAGCAAATAAGTTGGCCTGACAAAAATGAAGACAAATAGAGTATTGATTGTCATACTATACTATAGTATATGTTTTGCCCACTGATGCTTCTTCTTCTGCGTTGGACATTTTCCGGCCAAATAAAATGTCAATCAAAATGTATTTTTATTGTGCGAAAGAAGAAGAGGAGGAAGAGAAGGTAAAAGAAGATTTGTGTTCAGAGCACTTGGGGTTGGTTTTCTACTCGTTCGATTGAATGCAGTAGACGTTTCAGGAGAGAGAGAGAGTGAGTATTATGGATACCTTGGAGACCAGTCATAAAATGAAGTGCGGGCAAGGTTCTGGCTATCAAATGGCCTGATTACACATGGGGATGCTTCTAACCAAAAAGGGAAGAAGCAGAAGAAAAAGTTGTTGCAGTGCTCTTCTTTACCCTAACCAAAAACAGACAGCAGCATCTTCTTCAAAGATAGCAAAGAACACAAGGTCAATCAAAATTGACCATAACAACAAAAAGGAGGCGTCAACATTGATTTTCTCGGACTTCTAAGGCTCTGAAGAGCAAAAAATAGGGCAAGCGCAATACAAGAAGGCAAATGAAGCTAAACTTTCTAGGGTTCCACAATGTTTTAAAAAGGGACACAAAAAGTCTCATTTTTATCAATGCAAGCTAAGCGAGCGTTTTAAAATTACTTCCACAGTTGGCACTTTTTAGAATAGTCTAAAAAGTGCCAACTGTAGTAAAAATGAGACTTTTTGTGATTTTCAAACACCATGGAAACCCCTTTTTTGCCGTTGCAATTCAACATTGGTTCTATTCTCGGAACTTTCTGTGTAGAATTTAGGAGTATTTCAGAGTTAAAACCAATAAAAGAACAATTAGGAAGCAAGACACGTTGAAGACACTGAATGACATCACCTGCGAGGCTGAAGTCATATTTTGATATAGAAAGCCGGGTGGTCCTTTTTTGCCAAGTCCCCCCAAAGGGACATCGATGTCAATTCTCTAGAGAGGATAGTACTTACAGCCTTAGCCAAAAAGAAGTCTTTTCATTCAATTTCTTAGACCTCCATTTGTAGTTTGTACAGGGTGTTCGGTCGAAGTACCCTATTCGAAAATATGCCTGAACACCCTGTATGTACTACTCTATATCTCAATGTGTGTGTACAGAAAAGTTGTTTGGTGATGCTACTAGTGAATTAGAATCTTTTGCTTCTCTCATGGGAAGAAATGCATGTAGCTTTCTTCCGCAAGTCTCACTTCATCATTTACAAAACTTTGCCACTTTGTCATTATGACTAAGGCTTGGAGTAGAAAGGAGGCCAAAGAAGATTTTTGTACATAGCCCACACAAATTGCCAGGTCTAAAATCAATGCTAATCTCATGAATAATTCATAAATTTGAATTTTCAAAGATTTGAATCAAGAAGAATCCTTGCAAAGTCACTCACTTTACAAACGATTTTTCTCCTTCCTATTTCTGACCTTTGTATGATCATCATCGACTTCAATTCATCATCTATAGCAACACCTTATTGATGTTCGGATGACAAGTAACACGAAAAGAGCATCAATGTTGTATATCCAACATCTATAGAAAGTCGATATTACTATACTTTACTCGATGTCAGCAATTCTATGGACTTAAGGCTTGGCCTTTACCTTGCAATACCTTCTACTAATAACATTTTTCAACCCCTTAGCAAAGCAAAAGACCTAAAAGCTCAGCACTTGCTACCTCAGAAAAAAGGCCTTGGAATATAGGTAGACTAGAGGAATGCATCCTTAAAATTAGGACAGAATTATTGACTTTTCGCGCCTTGTTGTGAATAGGGGGATTGAGAAAGAGTTGTACATATAGTAGAAATTGGTTCTGTCCATTCTGCATTGATTTTCTGCTAGGCAGGAGGCTAGAAGGAGGGGAAAAGCATCAAAAACTTACCTAGGACGACTAGCCGATCCTCTCGGATTTTAGAATCAATACCGGGGGATAATTTGGAGGTGACTTCGCAACGGTACACCCCTGTGGTTGAGAGGCTGGCTTTGCGTAGAGTTACTTGGCGTACATTGGATTGACGAGTCTGAAATGCAAATTCAAAATGAAATTGACATAGCTCGCTTCGCTCGCGCGAGTTTTGCCGTGGTATCTTTATTGTGGAATGAACAAAGAGAAACAAGGTCTTACATCGACTTTGATGCCGGATCTGGGATAAGTCTTGACTGGCGGATTATTTGCTGGGATGAAAGTGAAAAAGTCTTCCATTGCTCCCGTGTGGTCGATGCGGTACCATTTGACAGAATGTAGGGTCTCATGAGGACTGGACATTTTGAAATGGCATTCTAAGGTCACTTCATCTTTGCGATTGACAAACTTGGGAACGGAAAAGTGTGTGATGTCCACAGCAAATGCAGAAGCTGTAAAAAATAGGCGTCCAAAGCTCTAATTTAGATTGTAATTACAAAAGAGCTTTCATGTTTATAAAGTATCAATTTTATTCAACAGAAAATTAGGTGTGAGATGAGAACACGTTCGCATGTTTTTTTTTTTTCTTTCTTGTACTCAATTTACACACCTTTCCCCCCTTCTTCTTGGTACTATCCTTTTGAATAGACTTCTTCTTCTATTCAGAATTTTGGACATAGAGAAATGGCAACCACTTCCTTCTTTTCATATTAGGTACATAAACTACATCTAGCTAAAGTTATTTGCAAGTTTAATTTCTATCCTCCTCAAAGGAAAAAAAGTTTTGACTTTGAAAATGAAAAAGATGAACTCACCAGTCAAAAGGGCGATGACAATAAAGGGTTGTAGCAACAGAATAATCTCCATTTTTATTGGGCCTAAATGATTTATTAGGACATGATTAAAGTGCGGTTTACGAAGCCGAGGAGGACAACTTGTCAATTCCAAATCGCGCCAATAATTGAACCTGCTCGCCGGGCGTTTAGCTCTACTGTACTACTTTTTTGCTGCCTCGCAAGGAGCTTTTCTTCTTTCTTCTTCTCGCAGTGGTTTTCTTAACGGTCTTTTGCCGCTTGACGGGCCGTTGGAAAGGAGCCTTTCCCGTCTTTTCATGAAATTGAAACGAAAGCTAGACGCAAGTAGCGGAAGAAGAGTTTTTAGTAGCCTAGTACAGGTTGTAAAAGTTGTTTAAAAAATCAACTTTGATGAGCTTTTTGGGGCAATTAACTTGTCACAAATGAGTATGAATAATTTTGTAACAAGCAGACATGCATAGTGATTTGTAGATATCTCTACTATCTTTCATTGAAGACAATATTAGTTAAAAGAGTGTTTTCCACATGACTTAGCGAAACTGTAGTATGTATTTGGATGTGAATGGTACCAACCACCATCAGACAACGTTCAAGTTAGTTTTGTTCAATTTGGTCTTCAATTCTTCCGTGTAATTCTTTAATTGTTCTTCGGAATATTTCCAGAATCCATACGTGCGGTCTTGTTTCCTATCCAGGTGCATTTTCAAAGCAAAAAATTCTATGATTTCATTTTCAACGTGACCCACTTGACCGATTGAAAAACCAACTATTCCTATTTCCTTGAGATTGAGTTGATAATGATGCGTGATGAAAACTCGATAGTCGATAAGCATCTTTTTTCAACCGGACACTTAATCTGGTTTTGATTGAAAGGTTTTCCAAAATTATCAAACAATTTTTGACATTTTCCCACCAGGCAGCCATAGGAAAATGAGGAGTAGAAGCACTAGCACAAATGAAATACCAAAAATGATCATGAGGTTGCGCGATTCTTCAATTGAAATTACCGTTAAAATCAAAGGATGTCACTTTCATTTAGGGTTTTAAAAAGATCATGCATAAAATACAGCATGCTTACATTTCAACATATTACAATATGATTACATTTTCTTTCTGCAAAAGTAACTGCAGCTGCAAATCCAATTGAAAGCAATACATGAACCGGTATTAAAAATGCAGGTAATCTGATGTATCCAGGCTTGTAATTATCGTGCCATTCAATTGGTCCAAAATACATGTAATTGAACCAATACAAAACAGGTTCATGAATAAGATAAAGTGCATACGAAATGTGGCCTAAAAATTGCAGAATTGAGCATTTTAACAAATTTCCTATCCTAGAATGTCCAATACACAATGTAATCATCAT
>LT727948.1:401836-442669 GCA_900157175.1 Oithona nana
AGAACAATTGTAAGAAAGTATTAAAAATTCCTTCCCGAGCAAGCAATAAGTCTTTTTCTGAAGTCTTTGCCAAAAATAACGATAAAATACATACAACATACAGTAAAAGATATGCTTCAAGATTTGATTTTAATGGTAAAACCCAATTCTTGTTCAGTAAAGTACTCAAAGTATCGGATGTATCCAAATCCATTCTTTTGCAGAGAATACCACAAGAAACACCCATGACAAAAATTGGTATTCTGGAAATTGGCCATGCAGTCGCTAACCAGTACCCTGTCCAATGTGGTACAAAATACAAAAGTGCACCAAGAAACAGTTGTGTAAAATGACAAGTTATAATTGTATTTTGTATGTATCCATTAGACTTCTTCTCTAATCTGCGTTGTATCCATTGATAGTTCAAGTAGAAAAACCAAAGTGTACTGAGAGTCCAAGATGGTCCAACGGGACCAAAACCATATTTTACAACCCAACTTTGCACTCCAAAAAGACTCAATAAACAGGACCAGAAGGTAAAATGGTTAATTTTTGGATGAAAATAATTATGACCCAAAAATATTAACGGAAAGGCTAAAACCAAACTGAAGTAGTAAATCGGTAAAATCTTGTAAAGTCTGCGCTGAACAAAAGTTTTGGACCCAATTTCATGGTCAGTATATCTCAAAGCTAAACTGAATCCGGATAGAAGGTAAAACCATGGAATAATTGCTTGTCCTAAAATGTTTACTCTAAGGTCCGAATATAAAAGTGAATGAAATAACAGAATGTAAAGTGCCAAAAATCCACGAAGTCCAAGTAACGCAGAAGTGTCAAAATTCAATCCAGAATTCATTTTGTGAATTATTCTTTCACGCGCAATAATTTCCACTGATAAAGATTTTTCTTTATTTTTACCAAAGTATATTTTAGCACTTGCAAAATAGTTTTCTCCCCTTTTTTAGTCTGTATTTTCGGCAGCTTCTTCAGCATTCATACTAACGTCTTCTTCGTTTTCATATTCTTGAGAATTGCTTTCGTTAGTGTTGCTATTTGGTATGTCCTCTTCTTCCATAGGCTTATCGCAGTTTTCTTGTTCTTCTTTAGAATCTGCGTTAGTGATTGAAATTTCTTTGTCATCAGTTTTCATTTCACTTTCTGGACTTTTGGGACTTGGCGATTTTGATCGAGATTTAGATTTTGACTTTGACCGACGACACTCGCGATCATTGGAATTGGACCTTGAACGATCTTCATTGGATTTGGATCTGGACTTAGATCGAGATCGGCTTTTGGACCTAGAGCGATCATCCTTTCTGTCATTGGACTTAGAACGAGATCTATCGTGGCTTTTAGATCTTGAGCGATCGTCGCGTTCGTCTTTAGACTTGGATCTAGAGCGATCATCGCGTCTGTCTTTGGACTTGGATCTAGATCTATCACGACTTTTAGATCTTGATTGTTCTTCACGTTTGCCTTTAGATCTTGACCGATTTTCGCGATTCCTGTCTTTAGATCGAGATCTGTCGTCACGACTTTTAGATCTAGAGCGATTAGACTTGGACCTCTTACGATCTCTTGATCGGGATTTGGAACGATGACGTTTATTAGACCTTGATCTGGACCGCGAACGATCCTTGCGATCTTTAGATCTACTTCTAGATCTTGACCGCGATTTGACATCTCGATCTTTAAAAACTTTTAGTTTTCGGCCATGCAATTCGTAGCCGTTGTACTTATCCAAAGCTCGTTCAAGATCGCGTTTGTTGACAAACTCCACGACGCCTTCATTGCGACGATCATTGTGAGCATTTGCATAAGTCACTTCTCCAGTACGTCTCATCATGTCTTTCAGATCTTGCCAAGACACTTTGGAAGACAAGTTTTCCACGATCATCCGATAGTCGGTTCGTGTGGGAGGTCCATACTTGTCAACCCAAGGACGTCGGCGATCCCGGCGATCTCCACCTCCACCTCTGTTTTCCCGTCGCGGTCCTCGAGCATGTTCAACGACTACTCTGGAGCCAAGGAGATCACGGCCATTGAGTTCATGGACGGCATCATCTGCATCCCGATAGTCATCGAATTCCTGTAAAAAAATAGTTGTCAAAACAAAAAACTCGTGTGGGGCTTTGGCAGGGACCGCTTCAATTTGACGAGATTTTTTTATGTTGCATTCAGTAAACAAAAAGTCAAAAACACTGAAGAAAACACTTACAATGAAAGCAAAGCCATTTTTGAGCAGAATATCGAATCTTCGACTGTAGCGACGAAAGAAGTGTTTAATTTCATCAATATGAATACGCGATGACAAGTTGCCTATGTAAACACGACATGATGTTGAACGCCCGCTGCTTCTACGGTAAGGCATGATTTACTTTTAGTATAACTTTTTAAAGAACCTGAAATCATTTGCTGAATGCATTTAATTAGGAGATGACAACGGTAAATTCATGCTTACACAAAATCCGTATTTTCCACTCTTGATGAAAATGTTGCGTACACGGCCGTATTTTTCGAAAAACCTGAAAAAATATTGGATAATGGATTAGAACATTGAACAATAGAAATCCATGTGTTGCATGGATCAAAACTTACTTCTCAACGTCTCTTTGACGAGCGTCAAATGGCAAGTTTCCTAGGAAGATTCGGCAGCCGTCACGAGAAGAGGGCATAATTTTGATTCGTTAACAAGGAATATTTCAATCGTTTTTCAAAGATAAGATAAACGCGTAATATATAAATAACAATTCGTAAACACGACAATTTCTGTTCTTCTCAGTATTCAACACACTAGTTGCAGTACTACCAGACACTTTTTACAATATTCCGAAAAACGCCAAACCAATATTTGAAATTTTTCCTATTTTACAGGCACAAAAAAATTGGGAAAGTCGTGAACCAAACCAATATTTGAAATTTTTTCTATTTTACAGGCACAAAAAAAAATTGGGAAAGTCGTGAAATGCAAAATACATGTGAAAATGTGTGAACTGGAACAACTGGAATTTGTTTGCTTCCATTCATCGCAGTTTGACGAGAAAATTCTGAGGTTTTGAAACAAATTTATGGATAACTCTGCGGCATGGATATCATAGAAGAAGTAAAAGCTAAAAACCATTTTTCCTAAAAAAATAATTAGATTTTGTTATCACTAAGCTCAAACAAATAAGAAAAAGAAATTTCGAAATAATCAAAAACATTTTATTTTTCGGTAAAAGTTTAGAATCCAAAGTAAGTCATGAAGTCTTTATTTCATTGTTAGTGACGTGCCGGGTCAAGTCAAATGATGGCGGCGATTCAGGCTGCGAGTCGAAGGAAAGAAAAGAAGTTGTCTCGTTGCACGGTGGTGACTATGGCGGCAGGGAACTCTGCTACTAATACTGGAAGCCATCATAGAGACAACACACGCAGCCTGAGCCACTTGAAAAAAACGCCACTCAACTCTGCGCAACTCCCAACCCACTGCCTCAAAACCCAAAACTTAGCCTCGAATTTTCAAGAGAGCCTCTTGAGGCCCCATAATGGACGTCTCAGGCATTCTTTCGCAGTTGGAGGCCATGGCCAACGACCATGTGCTCAGCTCCGAAGACAACATGTCCGATGCCGACTCGGAAACCTTGGAGGCGGCCGAGGAGGAGGCCAGATTCAAACCCATCAACCGGCATCACGTCGAAGTGTTTGACAAGTTGCCGGACGGCATGAGAAAGAGGCGGTACATCTCGGCCTGGTCGGGGGAAGAAGTGCTTCCCGTGGTGTCTGATGATCGATTTACAGAGCTTTTTCGTGGACATATCAAACGTAAACGGTTGCGAAGAAAGTTCCGGATGAACCCTGACGTAAGCTACTTTTTGATAAAATTCAACTAAATTGTGAATTTGCGTTTTCAATTACAACTTTGATTAGATTTCAATGATTAGCTCGCTTTGTCCATCCTAATGCCATTTTTAGACCTAATGTCAATCTTGGTTTCGCTTTTGGACTACATCACAATCACTTTCTTATTTTACCATATACCAAACTTGATTTGGGTTTATAACTGATCTGAAAGTAATCAAATCTCGTGAAATTACAGTATGAACCCCCAGAAGAAACCAAAAAGGAACCTAAACTGACCAATGGTACCACGGAGAAGGAACCCAAAGTGCCCAAAGTCAAAAAAGAAAGAAAACTTATTTCCGATTATGAATCTGCCGAATCTTCACCGGATCCAAGATCCCGAAGTAAAAAGGAGAAACCTACAACGCTGGACCAATTGAATAGTCGTCGCAGAAAGTTATACGCAGCAATACTGAAGAAAGAAATTAGTAAAGGACAAAAGGCCCGTAATTTCAATCAAAAGGAACGTTTAGCTAATCGCAAACGAATTGCAGTGCAATGTATGCGTGCAGTTCGTCAAAAAGCCATGTTATCACAAAGATTTACTAAAGAAATCCAAGCTCGAGCCAAGAGATTAACTCGTGAAATGCAAAATCATTGGAAGAAATATGACAAAATTGAACGACAACAGAAGAGACTGTTGGAAAAAGAGGCGGAAGAACAGCAAAAACAAGATTTCCAATTATTAGAGGCCAAGCGAGCACAACGAAAGTTGAACTTTTTGATCACCCAAACTGAACTGTACGCTCATTTCATGGCCAATAAGGTTGGATCGGCGTCGAAAAACGAAGATGACATCTTAGGTCAATTGGATGAAAAACAACCTTTGCCGTTAACAACCATGCTGGATGAGTACAATGCTGAAAATGTCAAAGCTAAAGCTTTGGAAAATGCCAATCGAGCTTTAGCCGTTCATGATCGTGATACGAAGATTTATGATATGATCAACTCAGAAATGAAGCAAGAAGCTAATGAGGATCGGCCTCAGCCCAAGATTTTCCGAGGAACTCTGAAGCAGTACCAATTGAAAGGCATGAATTGGTTATTGAACCTTTATGATCAAGGGATCAATGGGATTTTAGCCGATGAGATGGGACTTGGAAAGACTGTTCAAGCATTGGCTATGTTGTCGCATATCGCCGAGGAGTATAGTAAGTTAATCTTCTATTCAAAGAATCTACAATAATAATTTGTGAAATCAAAACGGGGAAGGAGTCTTGTGTTTTGACGAATTTTCAATCGACTTTTTATTTTTCAGATATTTGGGGTCCTTTCTTAGTCATCACACCAGCCTCAACATTGCATAATTGGCAACAAGAAGTAGCCAAATTTCTCCCCGCATTTAAAGTTGTGCCATATTGGGGATCACCCCAAGAACGCAAAATTCTGCGTCAATTTTGGGACACATCCAATTTACACCAGAAATCCTCATCGTTTCACATTGTCATTACGAGTTACCAATTAGTCATCACGGATTTCAAGTTTTTCAATCGCATCAAATGGCAATATTTGGTCCTGGATGAGGCTCAAGCAATCAAGTCTTCCTCTAGTCAACGTTGGAAAATGCTTTTAGAATTCAAGTGCCGTAATCGTCTACTTTTGTCCGGAACGCCGATTCAAAATACTATGGCTGAATTGTGGTCGTTGTTGCATTTTGTCATGCCCACACTTTTTGACTCACATGAAGAATTCGATGATTGGTTTTCGAAAGATATCGAGTCTAGTGCTGAAAGCAAATCTCAAGTAGATGAAAGTAAGTCATTTTTTTTTTCGTTGAATCGAATGTTGAGCCATTGTGTTCTCACGAATATTTCTACATTTTTTTATTTACTTTACAGAACAAATCTCCAGGCTGCATATGATACTGAAACCGTTCATGTTACGTCGTATCAAAAAAGACGTGGAAAATGAGTTGACAGAAAAACTAGAAATATTGAAATATTGTCCACTGACTATCCGTCAAAAGCATTTGTACAATGGTCTCAAAAGGAAAATCCGGATTGAAGATTTGTTGCAAGGCTATGGAAGTGGCGGAAGTTCGTCGTCGAATTCCATCACGTCAAGCTTGATGAACCTGGTGATGCAATTTCGCAAAGTTTGCAATCATCCGGAATTGTTTGAACGGAGAGACACCAAGTCGCCTTTTGTAATGAAGTCTATACCTTATCTCATGCCAAAGATGTTATACCAGGTAAATCCTTTACTGAATTTGAAATCAGGAAAATATCTTTGTAATCAAGCTAAGCAATGCCAAACTCCTTTCATTTTGACACATTTTTCCCCTCATTTCAGGATTATTTTACAACCAAGTCAACATTAGTCAAAACCACATTTCATCACCCTGCAAATGTTCATGAATACTTAGAAGTACCTGATGATCCTTATGGATTTTTACGAGTTGCCAACGTCTCCCCAGCCCAATTTAATTATGCATTTATTGATTTTGAAGCTAGAATACAACAATGGTATGAAGCTCAACAAGACTTGAAAAAAGTTCAAGATTTGCAACATTTTCACAATGATTTCTGGCCACCAAAATTCCAAGAAAAAGAGGTGCCAGAATGTTTTCAAATCATCTCCAAATCCCAACCCCAATACGGTTTAAATCCAGTCAAAATCAAAGTCATGAAAGAAACCTTAGCTCATCGTGTCATTCGAAGCAAAAAGAAGGAATCCGGATTAGAAAAAGAAATTGCTCACAAGAAAAAAACGGATGTAATCCGTCAAGAATTCTGTTCCTATCCGAAATTTCTCATTGGCGCAGCCTGTCCAAAAGTCGACGCCAGTTTTCGTGAAGCTTACGCTTATGATTCCGAGTGGCCTTGGCGATCCAAAAATCACCTCAGTTGGCTCAAAACGGCCGAAAAGTACACCGATCCTTTACCAAGTATTCAAGGCTGGTCCAACATATCAATGCCGGATAAAGAAACATTAGTTTCGGATGCCGGAAAACTGAGTGTTTTGGATGGCCTTTTAGCTCAATTGAAGGCCGAAGGTCATCGGGTCTTAATCTATTCTCAAATGACCAAAATGATTGATTTGTTAGAAGAGTATATGAACCACCGGAGACACACTTACATTCGATTGGATGGAAGTTCAAAAATCCACGAGCGAAGAGATATGGTCAATGATTTCCAACAGAGATCAGACATTTTCATCTTTTTGTTGAGCACACGTGCCGGTGGATTGGGTATCAATTTGACGGCAGCAGATACTGTGATATTTTACGATTCGGATTGGAATCCTACGGTGGATCAACAAGCTATGGATCGGGCTCATCGTTTAGGACAGACGAAACAAGTCACGGTCTATCGACTGATTTGTAAAGGAACTATAGGTAAGAAAACTTTAAAATTAGTGAAATGACAACGGAATTTTGGTATTTGACAACTTTGTTTTCATACTTGAATTTCATCATTTTACAGAGGAACGGATATTACAACGTGCTAGAGAAAAGTCCGAGATTCAAAGAATGGTCATTCAAGGTGGAACTTTCAAAGGCTTACCTGGAGAACTCAAAACTAAAGAAGTCGTTTCACTTTTGTTAGAAGATGAAGAAATGGAGAGAAAATACAACGTTCAAGCTTCTACAGTTGAAGCCAAAAACGGTATTGAAGAAGAAGCTCCGGTTGATGTTGATTCTTCAATGTTAGAAGGTTGGATGAGTGAAGATTTATTTGACATGGAAAGTTCTAATGGAACTTCCTTGAATACGACTAGAGCGCCATCGCCAATTATACAAATGGCTGAAGAGATACCATCCGTTAAGAAAGAAATTCAGAGTCCTCCCAGTGCAACTTCTGTAAACAATTTGGTGACTGGACGATCCAAAAGATCAGTGAAAAGACCTCCGAAGAGGTTCGATGATTAATTTTGCATTTTGATTCTTGTCATTTCCCTATTCAAACAAGTGGACAAAATATCCCGAAATAAAAGTTTATCACAATTTTTTCGTCAATTCAAAGGTAACAGTAGCTTTTAACCGCAACACTTTCACAAATTTTTTCAAAAAAAAAAAAAAAAAAAAATCACAATGTTTCTCGTCAAATCAAAGTTGTCAACAGCTCTTCATATAATGCGTGAATTCAAATCGGTTAAGGCCTTTTGCTCAGGTAGTGGCTATTGTGTTTTGACGAAATAAAAGCAATCAAATCCAATTCGTAGAGACTATTTTTCCTCTGTATTTTCAATTGAAACGAATAAGTAATTATTGTGAAGGTGCTTCGGTTTCAACGTCAGTTTGAACTTCCGGAGCTACAAAGAAAGGATCCAAGCATTGGCATTTGTCAGGTTCACCTTGGCAATTTTGATCCCATCCTTGAGCAAGTTGCCTGCAACAATCTCCACCATCATAAAAACATCCGGGATTGTTCATAGAGGCATCACATTCTCCATCTCCAAACCATGCTTCTTGGTAAGCTTCGCAAACAAAAGCCTCAGCTGTACAACTACACTCTTCGCAATATTGATTCCAATTCTCGGACTTCTGAGTGCAACAATCACCACCGTCATAACCACATTCGGCAGTGTTCAAGGCGTCATCACAGTAGCCATCCATGTAATAGTCTTTATCAAAGTTGGGACAGGATGGGATTGGTGATAACTCACCTGATTCTCCTATTCAGTAAAAAAAAGTAATCGGTATTCAGTTATGCACGTTTATTAAGTAGGTAAGAAGTACAAGATTGAAAGTTTCAATCTACAGCGCGAGATTGAATTGGACAAATTAATCCACTGAGAAAATTGCAAAATGGACAAAACTGAAAATTGGACAAAATTGGACAAAACTGAAAAATTGGACAAAATTGAAAATAAGACAAAAATTGGACAAAATTGAAACTTTGTATAAAATTGAAAATTGAACCAAAGTAGGGATTTTCACAAAAAGCAGATTTAGAGAAGTGTGATGAAATGCTCGAGCTTAAAAAAAGTGAAATTGTAAACCTGAAGTTTGTGGCATGGCCTCTGCCAAGAAAACAACAGAGATGAAAATTAAAATGGCACCTTGCTTCATTATTACTACTAAGACTAGATATGATAATGATGTGAATATGTGATGTGAATTGATGATGTGAATGTGCGAAATGATGATGTGAATCGGCCGAGAGGTAACTTAAGAATGATCACGGTTAAGTGAAAGGGAGAGCGCATCATAGATGAAACAGGATAAAACCAGCTAAAACCGGATAACCTATCCTTCAAATGGTACCTGTTGATCTTAATGTAGATTTTGGATAGGTTTTGGCCAAAAAACGTAGTTTAAATGCATTTTTTTCAAGTCACCTTTTTGTATATAAGAACGATTTGAATCGACCGAGATGTAGCTAAAGAGTCGTTTTTATTAGCTAAGTGAAGGTGATGAGGCATATTTACTACAGATCCGCTAAAAAGTGTCGATTTTCGGCACAAAAATGCACATGGACCATTTTGTAAACATCTTAAATTATGATTTTTGGACAAAAATGGAACTTTGAAACATGATTCCCTGACGAAAAAAGATAGTATAAAAGGTAAAATATGGGAGATGAAAAGGTAGGAAATATGTGAACCTTCTGCTAGAGAGTGCATAGGTGATCACAGGATGAAACCAGCTATAACCAGACCAGCGTCAGAACCATTGGAAAAACAGTTGGTTCTGGAAAAACGGTACATTTTTGTAAGATTCAACGAAACCTCCTATAATCATGGCATCAATTGCATTCTTTTTAACTTACGTCTAAATTTTTGGAAAAAAAGGAAAATAATTTCAGAAAATTCATTATCTATTGTCTTGACTTGTAGAACAGTTCAATTAATTAATTTTGATGAAATAAATTCAATGTTCAACTTCACACGGTCGGGTCAGTGACGATTCATTGAAAGCATGATAATAGATGCTTCTGGACGTTGTAAAGGATCATGATTCAGCATATTTTTGGCGGTATCTCTCATTATAAATCTAGGAACATTCCCATTTTTGCTTTCGTTCAATATTTCCATTCTATCACGTTTGGTTTCCATCGGAACAAAAAGCTCAATCAAGATCTGGCCAAGGGAAAAGATGTCCACTTTGTGAGTATATTTTCTAGTATCTTCAAGTTCAGGAGCCATGTAACATGACGTTCCGATCTCCATGGTATGACTTTGAAGTATTTCTGGAGACTTAAGTCGTGTAGCAATCGTTTGTTGCCTAGCTTTATGGACAGTCGCAAGACCAAAATCGCCTATTTTCAAAACGTTCTTGTCGTTCATTGAAAAGAAAATATTGGCCGGTTTTAGGTCCCTATGGATAATTTTAGGCGACTGTCCGTGAATATAAGCTACAGCTTCCAACAATTGGTAAAAGTAATCATAAGCTGTATGTTGATCTCGGACTTTATGCAATTGTTCATCAGAATCCAACCAATGCCGGAGAGTTTCTTGCTGGCACAATTCCATTTCAATGTAAAGGTACAAAGGTAACATCTCAATTGAACTGTTAGGTGAAGAAGAATCATCGTCAAATCGAATACTTTGTGTTTCATCTTCAATGCCTCGTTTTCTATCTTGTTCTTCTTGCCATCCAATTGGTGGTTGTTCAGCCCAAGAATGGTAAAAACGAACGATATTCTTATGTTCAAGCTGTGCGAAACAATTCAATTCTCCGCGAAAAATATTCTGCCTCTCTTCGACATCGACTGGCAATCTGACCCTTTTAACGGCTCGCTTTTTGTTCATCACTTTCTTTTCAGTTTCCATCACAATGCCAAAACCACCAGAGCCTAGGACTTTGATGAAATTGTAATCCTTGACAAATATTGATTCATATGATGGTGGAGGACTCTTAACCATTTCTTTGAGGTTGTCACCATACGCTTCAAGCTTCAAATGCATGAATTTCACAGCAGCAAAAGTAGCTTCAGAAGGAGTAGTTCCTGCACCAATCGTGTCAATGTTGCCCAATGTAGCTCTGACCTCATAATAAGCTCCAACTATTTCAGTTTTCATTGTATATTTAGGGGTTTCAATTGCTGCTCTTTGGCACAAGAAAAATATTTTAGTTTGTAGGATTGGAAGAGTCATTTTCCTATTTGTAGGTAGTATTTTTTTAAACATTGCACTTGTTGCAATTTGTTTGGCCTCTTTTTTAGAAAAACCTGCACCAGTCGAGGTTTTGTCATTGACTTTTAGAACCACGTTATGGACTGTTCTTCCACCCCTGCCTCCTTTCTTTGTACTTTCACCAAACCAAAATCTAAGAAAACAAGGGATACGGTTTTTTAAAAAGTATTTTTCAAGTTTTGAAAAAAATATTCACACATACGTTGGTTTTGCACCGAAAGAATTACAAAGATGAATCAGGCTACTGATATCTAAATCAAAATTAGCCATTATTGCTTGGATTTTGTGAAGTAAACTGAAACCAGACAGTTAGTTATCACTTATCAGTCATCGACGAAAAGATTTCGTAAAATAGATTGATAAGAGATAACGAGAAAACGAATGCATTTTTAAAAACATCTAAAATATATTTGCGCAAAACAAAGATCGTGAGTAAACGCAACCTACTTAGCCTCTATAGTGAAAGAAAATTCATCATCACGAAACGAATGTCTAGACGTGTAAAAAGAAAAGTCCATTTGGATTGAACAAATCCCCCGGAAATCCCCTTTTTCCTTTTTGCTGTCCGAAAAAACGCTGCTTTGCACCCCATTAGAAAAATGAAAAGACCTATCTCACATCTGTTAGCTTTATCACCATTTTACGACGCCTCTTTGTTCTCATCTCACACATACATACTATGATATTATTATGGCTGCTTGGTTATGGCTTTCTTCTTCCGCAAAATCCATCAGTTTTTATGGTGACACATGCGGAGGCTGGATATCAAACTTTGGGTTGAATTACACTATCTTCCAAAAAGGGGTACCAAAGTTACACGCTGAGGCAAAATGCAATTTTATGTTCAAAAATCCCATAAAAATAAAAGTGAAGTATTTTACCTTATTTTTCTCGTGAAATCAAAGATTTCAACAACCAAATAGGTAACTAAAAGGATAAAATTGTTGTTGTCGTTTCACAAATGTTTCCATACTAAAATGTAACCTAACTTCTTGGAGTCTCCCTTGCTTGGATGGTGATTCTAATTTAAAGTCACCCTCTGAGCTCTGTACGACATCTATCACATCTGATGATATCCTATGTAAGGTGATTCCTAAGGCAAATGGTGAGCTGTTACTGCCTCAAGCATATTCCAAACCATCGAGGCGAAGAGGGGGTGACTTCCAGGTTTTACTTAGACTACTAGACATAGGGGGAGAAAGCAAAAATGAAAGCTTGACTTTGCTTAGATAAATGCTTAATCTTGGCAAGCATAAGAGCCCTTCTTCTTCCACCCTCCATTGATTTACAGTCATTGCACTTCCCTTATATTCTGCCACGAAAAACCCCACTACATATATACTGAACAACAGGTACCTAGATAGAAAAGCGTAATTTATGTTTCAGGGAAAAATACACACAGCCCGAAACCCACTATCCTTGCTCTCTAAAATGTAGGACAAAACTGGTTGGGTACGTACACATAGGGGGAAAATGCATAAATGAAATCTGTAGCAATAACTATAGAGCAACATCATGAGGTTAAGGACCCTTCGCTTTGAATTGTCAAAGGCACCAGGAGTTACGAGCAGGGTTCATGTCTCAACACCAAAAATTGACTAAGCAATCCCAAGTTTTGTTGCAGTGATTATTTTTCTTAGGTTTTCAAAAAATGACCACAGATGTATTTTTCATTTTTGCAATAAAAAATCCGTAGCTCACTTCGCTCGCAACATGAAACCTGTTTTTGAGAGAGTGCCAGTAGCTTTTGGAAGGGGGGATGGGCAAGAGAAGACCCCACGACCACCACCACCATGGAAAATTTCAGCCACTATTACAACCCTCCAAGCCATTTTTATCAACCCGCAATAAAAAAGAAAGCTCTGAAAAAAATCACCGTTTTTGGAGAAATCTTTTCCGAGTTGGAACGTTAGTGCCACTGTCACTGCCACCCCCATCAAGTGCAAGATTGTGTGCATTACTTTCAATTGAGTCTGGAATGTCAAGAAAAAGGGAAGAGAGAGAGAGGAGTTGAAGCAAAAATGCAATTCTTCGTGGAAGAAGGACTGAAGCAGAAGTGGAAAAAGAATAGTCTTATTTTTGGATGGAAAATTGGCCAGCAGGAATAGCAAGAACGACGACGGCAGGTCTATCCAATCTTCATCGTTCACGCGTGAGGGGTGACAACACCTCAATCCGGCGCTCCTTTCCCCCTTCTGCATTATTTCTTCGTTCCCCTTTCTTGCAACTTGCTCAAGAAAACTGTAGTCTAGGTATTACCGGCGGTATTACTACCTTGTTGCTTATTTTCGATCACAAAACGTACACTTGTACATCATTTCTGGGACTTTGATTTTGATGGTATTTCTTGGAAAACGATGCCATGGATCACGGATTACCATCGACTAATCAAGATCAAGTCCCAACCGAAAGCTCTCCCAAATTAAATCAGGAAATCTTCCCTCCTTCTTCGTTTCCAAAGTTTGCATAATTTGTCAAATCTATGCATCCAGGACACGCTAAGAATCTCGACATAAGTAAAGAGGGTGTGAAATTACCTTCCTCTTTCTCGCTGCTTTTCTCCCCTAGCTCTGCTGAAAAGAAGCAGCGGAAGATTTCTAGATTAGTTTCCTTTTTGTGTGGACCCACTTTCCGTCCTCAGCTCAGCACTCGTTTCCCTGCATTGATTACAACGAGCTTTCGTTATAAAACTTTTTGTTTTTTCTTCGTTTCTCTCTCTCGCTCCCTTAGCTTTGTTTGATTGGAAAGTTGACGCAAAACTTTGACGTTTTGGGGTCAGAGCAAGGGAAGCAAAAAGTAGTGCTTTCTTTCTCCCATGGTAATAAGTGATGCCATTTCCCTCTAACAGCCAGCGATACATCTTTGTATCTTAGAGACAGTCTACTAGTCGAGAGAAGAGGGGACTCTGATCTGTGCAATTTATGCCGCTAAAAGTAAGCTTCTTGGCTCTTCTCCCCCACAGTCTTATCTTGCCTACCATTTGTTACCGAAAAACTTTTACCTTCTTTTGCTGTGCCTTGCTGTTTCTCATGAGACTCTTTTGTTCTTTCTGTACATACAGTTTTTAGAACTAAATAAGATGTCTTTCATTTTATGCGAGTAAAGCGAGCATATTTCCTAGTTTTGGCGATAATGTCTTCTTTTGTAGTTGTTTTTGGTGTGAACTGTGATTCTAAAACGTAGAAAAGCTCCTCCAAAGACTTTGTAAAGCCGGAAATTAATGCTTTCGTCATTTTCAAAGTGCTCGGTTTTCGACCTAGAAAGATAAGCTAAGAAGGACACCACCCAAGAGTGTGGTTTAGATTTTACATATTTCTCTTTTCCCCTTACAGCTAGCTGGCACTACTGCTGGCTCTGGTAGTGCTCAAAAACTCATTTGAAATTCTGTCTGTCTGAAATGTCATTGACTTGGGTATATCAAGAAAAGGAGGAGAAGAAAAGTCATGTCTTCTGACTTCTGATGCTGGATATTACAGTGAACTGTCGCGCTGCTCTAGAGGATTTGGAGGATATCCCCTTTTAGATCTAGAGCACGCAGCACAAAAGAATTGCTTCCCAGGCAGTAGCAGAAGTAACAAAATGAAAAGAGAGGGATTTTCTCTTTGCAAAACTTCCACTTTCCAACAAATAGAAAATGGCCTCATAAAACCTTATAGAACTTTGACAATTACCATAAGTTTGGTCATTCAGAAGATCTTTTCACAGATGCTTAGAAAAGTTGGATTCGAAAGCAGGTAGAATCGCAGGTGACTGACCTACGACTGTGAGGGATACTTACAGGGTGTTCCTTTTGGCCTTAGAATGACTATTTGGAAGAACAAAAAGGCTCCTAGATAAATCCCAAGTTTGCAAAAAAAAGTTTTCTTTGCTCTGCAAAAGATTACTTGCGTCCATAAAAATAAATATATTGCCCTTGAGAAAGAAAGCTTTAGTTTGTGCAAGTGCAAGATGAGCATCATTGGCTTGATTACGAATGCTTGCGTCAATGGAACGATGATTAATCAAGCATTGCTTGCAAATACCCCAAAAGCACTTGCGCTTCTTTTTCGCCCGATGCAAAAGCCTTGCCACAGCTTCGCTCACTGCTGACCTTGCCAAACATTTAGGACACACATCCATCATCTGATTGATTGAGAGGAAAGACGGAATAACTGATATAGAACCCTACCATACTTTATGCCTAAACTTTATGCACTAATTCCTCTAATGAAAGGACGTCCGGGTTGAACGTTGAAGCTTTCAAAAGGGGAGAAAATTGGGGTGCTATGCTAGCAGTGCTTTTCATGAGCCTTCATCCCCAGATATACTTTGACGCAATTTATTCCCCTCTTTTCCTGCGTTGAATGTTCTCTCCTTCTTTTCAGAAACACTCCCGGCAAAATAAAAAGAGAAAGAAATGCGAATTTGCGATTGATAGTACTAAACTACCTAGATCGCACAGAAAGCTTTTCGCATCGGAACCTGTGTTTGTATTCATAGATTAAGGACATTTTGTCCATATTTTTTAAAGGAATTTTGAATTGCTTTTTGCGAGCAAAGCGAGCTGCGTTTTGATGTTGTACTGATTGCGCGCGCGCGTATAACTCTTTGTTTTGTTAAACTCAAACCTAAGCTCGCTAAATTAACGGATTTGAATGGCCTGAATCTCCGATCAAAAACACAGATTCTTTGCAGGCCTCTTTCCTACTTCATTATTCTGGATTCCCTTCTTCAGCTATTCTAAGAATCTTCGTTTTATAGATAGCAATTTGGTAGTAGTATGTAGTGAGTGAATCTGGGCCATCAATTTTCATTGTTTTCCTGGTTCTATTTGGCATGGCAGCAGCATGCATTGGGCAAACATAAAATGTTGATATGCAAACTGCATTTCCCTGCTGCTGCTGCTGCTGCCTCCCTACAAACAACACAATCTCCAAAATTAGATCTGAATATTAGATAGTAGACAGACAGGAATAGAAGCTCTAAAAGTAATGGATGAGAAAGTTTTCTGCATTTCCATGGGAAATTGTTCTAGGGGGAAAGAAGACAGAGAACACTTGGAGAGGGGAATAATTCTTGAAGACCAAGCACATTGTCATAGCTTTCATGCCATTTACATTAGCCTAGAAAGTTTTATGATCATATCAATTTCCCCTTCCTGGATGGATAAATGTCACTAATGACCCGAAAAATCGCTTTTGTAAGTTTCAGCTGAAATGAAAATTGGGCCGCCTAAATCTACACCTTTCTTTTGATTCAGATACTTGTCCTAAAAAAAGTTGACCATATCAACATTCATGTTTAAAAGAATGCAGCGGATGAAAAATCTAAGGTCAATATGGTTTCACAACACTGATTTTTGAACGCTTTTTGGTGGTTGAGCTTTCAAGGTGAAAAAGGTATCATGTTTTGCATAGCTTGCATACAACAGGATGCCTTTTGAGTGAAGCAATTTCATGCTTGCCTTACTCTCTGGTAGCTTTTCATGCAAATGAAGCTTTCTCTATTCTGCTACACAGTTGCTGCTACTGATGCTAGTGTCCCTCCAGGGAGATTAATGACTGATCTTGAAATGATTCTTTGCATAAACAGGGAAAATCACTTGCAGTGCCACATGTATGTATATGCATCTTCAGTATGAATAATGGACGTCCTTGCCAAAAGCACCTTCTACTTTTTGGCCAAGGTCTCAAGGGTGTATTACTGAAGGAGAGAGGGGGATAAAGCTCTAAGTGGGCCATCAAGTCATTAGTGACAATCAAGAGCAATGGATATCATCAGAAGAAAGTTTTTTCTGTATATCCCTTACTGACATCAAAGAAAGATTTTCTTTGAGCAGCAAGCTTACTTATCTTACTTCTAAACCCTATCAAATAGAGAACTGAAGCGAACCAATTTTTTTTGGCTGCTTTATTAGAAATTCTTTACTTGCTTGACTCCCTTCAATTTCTAGGCCAGTATATCCAGCAAAGCAATTCCTTTGTTGAGACGACAAAACAACAAAGAAAGCAGGAGGCAAGACCTTTCTAAGGCCTCTCTCCTCAAAATCTCAATTGAAAAACCATCAAACTTTGACAACTTGAAGCCTTGAAAAAAGACTACCTGACAGCTCAATAGTAGAAATGAAACTTTCCTGCTAGCTTTGTTACTGAACTGACAGTTCGATTGTTCCAAAAGAGATGATCGAAATGACCTACATTTTTCCTGTCATTTCCGCTGTCGGCTAGCAAAACCATATGGTTGCAAAAAGATGCCTCCTCCTTTTCTTACAACCATTTTCTTTTCCTATTTCCTGATGCCGTTCCTCAGCTCCTAATCCGATTTATTTGCTTGTCCCGATGTCGCCTTACCAATCATAGATATTGGAAAAAGATGCGAGAGCAGAAGAAGAAAAGCAAAGTAAGGAAAGAAGGGGATGCTGTTGGTCTCACACCCCTGAGACCCTTATAAGGGTCGCGCGCAAAATGGTTATATACAGGAAACCATGGTTTTTGGAGCATGATAAAAGTGCACAGTGTGACTTGAGTGTAATTGCACGCATGCAGCACATTACAGTAAGAACATGAATGTAAGATACAGCCAAACCAGCCCAAAAGGGTTTACAACCATATGGTTGATACTATTTTTGCTGGTTTTTTGTCCATGCATGTTTTTGAGGTGTTACATGGTATCATAAGGTACCAACTGACGCCTGGAGCTGTAGTCAGAAAAAAAGTTTTTTTTCTTGCATGTCTGGATGTAATAAGGGATTTGGGCACAAGTGTCCATACAGTACATAGTAGTATTTCGGCTTTCGGCATTTAGGTCATGCTACGGAAACCACATTGCATCCCTTTTCCTTCCAGTCCGACAACCCTTTTCAGAACAAAAACTACAATACTTCTTTCTATCCAAAAGACTGTAGTGTGTCAGTATCATTAATATAGCATAGCAAGCAAATACAGATACAGACATTTATCGCTTTAGGATACTAGTACATGTATTTAGTGTAGTACATCATTTTCTAAGTACAAATGGATGGATGACTTCCTTGGTTTAGATTTATGGACACGGACAGGAACAGAACGAGCAAAAAGTAGCAAATACGATCTGTCTTCTATATTTGGACCAGGTTTTTTTGTAAGGTTGGTATTTGCAACTACAGAATTATTGTATTTTGTAATACACTTGGATGAACTTTTGCATTTTTACTCTGGAATCCATTTTGTGTTACATATCAGGATTTTTTTTGAAACACTTTTAGTTTTTTCAGTTGAATTCATTTGTTATTTTTAGTCGCCAAATTCAACTGACTGAAACCGACTGTAAATCGTGCAATTATCAACATAAACGCCGGAATCTAAAAGTGAGGGCAAAATAAGAGCAAAAAATGTCCCCTAAAATGTATAAAGAATGAGAAGTAATCCCCATGTCTGTTTGCACAGCAGTACCATTTTTTCGATCAGCAAATATTGTGACACTATCAGGAATTCCCTTTGCTGCTATGCGTTTTCTAAATTGACTGGCATCTGGCGGGAAACATTGGCAATGATACAACAGTACTATAAAATTACAACTTCTATTGTTCACCAAGCTGAGTAATATTTTCTTCTTTCATTATTTCAGACCAGTTCACCAATTGGTCTCGCGCTCTTTCTCATTTCGTCACGATTCTGCGTTCCTTCACTGCATAATAATACCACGGTGGGTCCAAAAAAATTTAGAAAGATTCTTCACCCCAAAAATTCTAAGAATTGTTGTATGTGCAACGTTGCAAAAAAAGTCTTCAAAATTTCAAAGCATTTTTGTTCAATTTTGCAAATCTGTCATTTTCAGCATGGGTCCACAGACCCACCGTGATAGTAAATTAGAGAGCACTTCCTCCTTCCGGGGGGTTGGTTACAAACGCGTGATTCATCCCTAGCTCACATACGCGATCGACAGTCATATCAAACTGGCAGCAGCAGCAATTCCCCTTCCCTGTTTATCGTCTTTCTACGTCGTCGTTGACTAAAAGCTTGTTTCAGTAGATAAGAAAAACTCGCCGGGCGCCGGCTCAGATTTTGCTTTGACGGTTAGGTTCTCCCCTCCATCCCTTCGGAGTTTCGGACCTGGTAACAAGATTAAGATGATACTTTGTCACCCAACAAATACAACAAAGGATTTCTAGAGTTGCTTTTGCAAAGTTAATGAATTGCTTCCCAAAATGTGCACTGAATTTTTAGAAAGCTGCTGCCCCCCTCGTAAAATCAGTTCCAGCTCGTGCTCGCTAATGACCTTTCGGGTAAAGGGCTAACTGCGTGTCCAATTGCGGTTCCGTGCAAAATTAGAAAAGTCCATCTGAAGCGTTGAAAAATGGTCTAATAGCTAATCTCTAGTGGATGTCCTCCCATGGGACGTTTTATTGCCTTTTGCCGCTCTATAGTCTAGAAGGTGGTGAAATTCGATGCCTCTCACTTTGGTGCTTCTGGTGTCGACTCAGCCATCTGCGCCCCATAAAAGTTGGCTGGCCGCTGGCGGCAAAGAGTGCCTTGTCGCCATAGAAAATGCACCTTTTTCCTGCATCATATAACACAAGCAAGTGAGGAATTTAGAGTTCTTCTTTCTTCATTTTCCCACGAGTAACTTGCTAACTTTTCTGCATTTTCCTTTTAAAGATTAGCAAAGTGAACTCTCAACGCGAAGATTATCTGAGCTTTGTTCCAAAGCTCCGAAAATTGCGCGAAAATCGGAAAAAGATTACATCAACGCCATCTAACCATTTTCGGATATTTTGACCACATTTTTGGTTATGGGCTATCTAAAAATGAATAGATATAATCAAGGATCAAGTTTTGCAAGAGCATAACCACATCTGCCAGTTTTCCTGCTCTTGCATGTTTCTTTTTATGAGTTAGTCTAAGGGGACGACATGTGTGATGTTTCTGCTTACTCAAGAGAATATCTTTTATTGATTGTTTAGCTCAATATTGACATCAAAACGCGGAAGCAGAAGAAGGAAGGAAAGAAAGAAAAGGCAGCAGCAGCATCAATCCCAGTTTACAAAAGAATGAGTCACTACTCAAGATCTGCTCTTGCTTCACTTGCTCTATTCATTGATTCACGTGTTGTAAGTCCAGTGAGTGAAAACTGAAGAAAATGCCAGAGAAAATGCTTCTCCCCTTTATTCCAATTCCAATCGGAAAACTTCCCTTTTTATGCGACCGTCAGCAAAAAAAAAGTGGAAAAGAATGTCATTTGAGTTTTTTCTACTTCCATTGATTGAACAAAAACTTAGAAAGCCCGGCCCCAATAGTGGTGGTGCTTTCTAAAACGCAGTAGTATAGCACAACACATAATTTTGAACAGAATGAACACAGTGTCTGAATTTCAATGAAGTGCAGTAACAGTAGGAACTCCTTTAATTACTTCTGTGTACAACTCTAGAAGCTTTCTCCTCAAAATGAGACCATGAGGAGCAGATTGGAGCCAACACACAGAATCGTCATCATTAGAACAAAACTCCCCCTTTGCTTGCTAACCGATCCTCCCACTCCTTGTGTTTGACTGATTGTCGCCAACTTCATTTTGCCAGACTCTCCCGAGCTCCGAAGGGAACATCGGGCTTTTTATCCCGACCAGCCAAGCGAAAAGGTGGAGGAAGGTTCTTTACACTTCTTCCAATTGGAGTTGGAGCTTCATTAAACTTCTCATTGTTCAGGCTCCTGAAAAATAGAACAAAGCCTCGTTTTCCAGCCCAAAAGGGGTGAAAGCAAGAAGTACAATTAATCAGGAAGGCTTCGGCGGCGGAGGGGTGAAAGCAACCCACAAAGAACATACGTAGAAGGATAGCGAGTGTCACCATGTGATGCCATGTGAAAAGTTTCAAGGCATAGTAATATCACAAAGGAAACGAGAAAAAAAGTTGGTTAAATAAACAGCAGAGCATCTGAAGTTTTCATTCCTTCCTTGAATTAGAAAGCATGGACTGAATAGAAAATATATTCAGAAATGTCTCATTGAAAAACAAAATTTTATAAAGAGCGCTGATGTTATATTTCTTCCAATTTTGACAATCAGCAGGGTCAAAATGAGGAGACAATTTTGAGAAGTTTTCAAACACAATGAGAGCATCATCCTTTGAAGTAACATGAGGCTAGCGGAAAGTTAGACGTGACCTTATGCATGTAAGGCTCTTGTAAGAAGCATTAAGAAACTTTTTGCCACCTTCAAAAATTAGATTATGTATGCGTGGTTGCCTACCATTAAGAAAACCATAAAGTTGCTTTCTACTTTGTTTCTAATTTGAAAATGGTATAAATGCAGGAACGTTAAGTATGCCTTTCTAATTCTTCAAAGTAGATCAAACGTGTCACATATGTTTGACTACCCACAAAACAAACATCAAGAAGAGGGAGTCGAGCAGAGCTGAGGAAACCTTAGACAAATAAAGAATGCTTTCACTTCTTCTTCTTTCTCTTCTTACAAAATTGTCCATTGAAATTCTGTACTTTTATCTTGCTTTTACAGAGTGTAAAAGCAAAGGGGAAATACTGTACTCGTCAGTCAGTGATAAGACTGCTAAGGGAAGGAGATTATCCTCCCCTTGAAGCCCATCAGCATGAAGCGCAAAAAATGTTCTAAGAGGAGGAGACCAGAAAAAAACGGAAGTGCTTTTCATGCCAAAAACCGAGTCCTGATTTGGAACTGCCTCATTTACAAAAAAAGTCTGGCTTTACAAAAAAAGAGGCAGCCTTCTTGCCAGAGTATTAGCGCTCCAGCAAGATCTAAAGTTGCGCTCCGGACGCCATTCGGTCGAGTTTTCGGAGGAGCGCTCCGATCGCACTTCGGCAAATAATAATCAAATAAATCATAAAAGGATCTAGAAATAACACAATTTTGGTTGCTTTATAAGAGTAAGGTTTTTTACGCGTAGGTTGATTTTTGGCGCGAAATGCATTTTTCTAATTGGACTTTTTTCGAGCTGCGGTCCAGCTCGCACTCTAGTTCTGTTGCGCTCTGACAGCGCTCCGTGGAGCGCAACGCTGCAATTCTCTGCTTCTTGGAACTATCAGTAAAAGCAATCTTCTCCAGTAAAGGAAAGAAAATGGTGGCAAGCTTTGCTTGGTAATGAGATTCCACAGAGGACTGATATTTTGAACAGATACTTACTTCTTGCAATAAAATACCACAATTTTTTTAAAGATGACACTTTATAGAGAAGTATTATTTGCAAATGTACTCCAAGAATTCGTTTGGCAAAGTCGGCAAAGTAAGACAATGAGACAGAGAATGGCATTATCGAAAGAAGCGCCATCATGCGAAAATTGACAGAAAATCGATATCTCGTCAAGTACATACACAAAAACGCTTAGCATTATTAGCATCTCGCGCGACAATCCATCATGGCAGAATTTCACGCCTCATACCCCTAATTGGAGCTAGGACGTCCCCTTACCACTCAGACAAACAAGTTTTGAGCGACAGTGGAATTATCGCCAATATTGATGCTCATTTGGCCAAAAATGTGGGAAAATCTGCAATGTTGGCTCTTATTTTCTGCAGGATGTGCGCTGATGCTCTGATTGATCGGCAGTTTTTGTTGATTAGAGTGTACACTGTACAGTGGGCAAACATTAGCAGAATAAAAGAAAAATCTTGACGTTTGTGCATCATCATTGCCAGCTGCTGATTGACTTGTCAGCACGTCTCTCACTGTTAGTCACGCACCTCGACCAGCCAAGCAAAAATCCAGTAAATGCTGCTAAACAAGGAGGCCAAGATAAAGCGGTCATAGTAGAAATGCACACTGCGGTAAAACCTCCTTTTTGGCGGATAAATTCGATTTTCAGAAAGAAATATAGGTAGTGTCATATCCTTTGTTTTTGTAGATTATTTGTGTAGCATCGATGAGTCAATCTTGTTTTCCAATCTGTGTGTAATGTTGCGAGGCTGTGACCACCGGATGAAAAAAGCGATGAAGAAAATGGCAACAAAAACACATCATTAGGAGCCGATCAGGAAGAAAAATCTACTCTCTGAGCTACAGTAATGGCAAAACTTTCAATCTCGTGACCAAATACATTAAGGGGGCTCACAAGGTTACAAAAGGCTTCAGCAGTAGAGCCTTTTCTAAGAAAGGATTTCGAACATGTCAAGCATACATAAAACATGTGTCAAAATGTGTTTCCAAGCCTCAAGGCACTTTACAAAAATGGCTTATTTTAGTCTCACACATCACTCTTAGTGAAATTCGTGCCGCTTTTCAGAAGCAAGTCTGAGTGTTTTTTCCATTAAGTCTTATTTAAAATCCATTTAGAATCAATGAATGAGCAAGTCAGTGAATCTTTATTGGACTAGATTTGTTCAGTAACACTACACTGAAGCAGAATTAGAATAATTTAGTAGTGGGGTTTTAGGCTTTCAAAAATTGGGAAAAAAACTGTGTTGATATTCATAGATTCGGGACTAACATGTCCATTAAAAACAAATGTGTTTGTATCAATACAGGCTTAGTTTAAACAGAATGAATAATGGTTCTTTGATGTCTACTACTTCAAGGGTGAAAAGGTTTAGAAAGCCGATTTAGCAAAAGCGGGAGGTTCATTAATATCAAATCTGGTCACAGCTTCTTGATGATTTTGGTTTCGTGGTTGTATTGCAGGTCCAATACATTCATATGGATTTTCAGGGGACATGGAATGGTCTGAAGGTGGACTATTAGATGATCGAAAAGAGCTTCCAGAATGTCTTTGTAGTACACTCAAATGTTCAAAAGAGTCGGTTAATCTGATAGGCACATTGTGTCCATTTTGCTGTCCATTGAAAAATGCAGATGGCTGAATTCGATGATATTGTTGGCCATAAAATATGGAATGTGGATGGTAACTCTGTGACATCATACCCCCGGGTGGCGGGGTCGAAGCCACTACAAACCCAGCAGAATTTCTGTTCAATTTTTCCAGACTGACTTTGGCATAGGGATTATTGCAGACTCTTCTGAGTGAAGCATTTTGATTTTCGCTGAATAATACTCGACTGACTGAACCATTATTTGAACCATTCAAATGGTCGCTATTGTTGTTACATTGGTCCACAATATCATCACAGCTGAGAGTGTCTCGTTTAATTCGACTTCCATTGGCGTTATTAATCACCATGGTTTGACTGGAAGGCAGACCAGAACTTCTTTGGTAAAAGTTTGATGATGATATTATGGATGCTCTGGGATGAACTCCAGCAGTATTAGAGCCAGTGTTGCTTGCATTGGTTGTCATCACGTTGACACTGAGTGGTAGCAAACGGGACTGCAAAAGAAAGGAAATGCTGGTCAAAGGAATCCTACAAACTTTCCTGCTTCCATTTGTGCACTTTACAGTGTATTATCTGCCTTGAAAATAGATCACTCCTTCATCAACATTGACTTCACTCGTAATATTGTAAAAACCAACTGTTTGTTAACAGTTGAATCATGATACATCATACAATTTTTTGGAGCAAATAATACACTGTGCAACTTTAAATTCGAGACAGTAGTATTGATTAAAGTAGGTGATGCACTTTTGCAGAGTCAAAGCCCATGGCACACGGCACAATTGGGCCGAAAAACTCAGCTACTTTGTAAGGCTTCTTTTATCCATATGTTTGCAAGCCTCGTGTTTTCCAAGTACTATTGCCGCATTGGTTCTAAGCTTTACTTCTAGGAAACTGGCCAAGGTCCAAAAACGATTATTGGCAAGCCATTATTACACTACCCCCTTCTTCTCCTTTTTTGCTTTGTTTCTCTCCCCTTCTTCTGAGTCCTGAGTCTGACGAAGACAAATCCAATTTCTGCCCAGTTTTTTCTCATACATGTGTGGATCCAAGCATTTGCATATCATAGACATCTTTATGGAGTGTCAAGATCGTGCATACATAACACTTCAAAAAGCTCAAAGACAGAGTCGGAAATTTCTATACATAAATCTTAACGGAATAAATTGAACATCAGTCAGTGGTTAAGAAATCTTGAAATCAAAATGTGGCATTATTGACTGATGATTATTTTGATAACTTAACACGAGTGATTCCAGAAAACGAGTGAAAATTAATGAGACATTTTTACGACATTTTCGACTCATTACTACATAATGATTAAACGAGAGTGCAAAAACCTTCCTCCAAAATAGTGAAACATTGAACAAAAGGCCTAATGATTAATTCGTAGAAAAGAAGGGATTCTTTTGTGTGCTCAAGGCTGCAAAAGGGGCTCATCACTTCTTTTTTTCCTTTAGGCTTCTTGCTCATTCCTTCTTCTGAGCCTAAAAGCGCTAAAAGAACAAAAGAAGAAAAGTAATCCTAAGAAAAAAACTGGTCTGTTCTTCCTTCAGCTCCTCCATTCAATTGTTTTTCAGGGCTACTTTGGTATAGAAAGTATTATAAAGGATTTTCACACCTACCAACCCATATAATTTAGTTGATAATGAGTATGGAGGGGTGATAATGATAGGGAAATCAAAGCAAAAAAGGGTATCTTGAGGTCAAAATTCAAAACTTTGCATGTTTTACACAACTGAATATTTGGCTTCAAACATCCTGTAGCTTGCAAAGGTAGTAGTGGGACTTTAATTAACAAAACTGCTTGGGTCTTCATTTTCCGAGACCAAGCGAGAGTCCAAGATCTGAGCGAGACGAAAGAAACTTTTTTTTTTGTTCTCAGCAAAGAAGCCTGATGCACATTTTGGCTATTGAATGAGCATCAGTGCAACTTTTTTGGCAGTAGCACAAGTTGTCGCAAACAAGTTGTGAAATGTGTGCCAACGCCAAGAAGTGGATGAGGAAAAAGGGGCTCAGCTCAGAAGATGCCTAAAAGTTTTGCGATGCTCGCTCTTCTAAAAGAAAAGAGAAGAAGGGGTGACAAACGTTGGAGGCTGAAAAACTATCAAAGCTTCGAATAGACTCAAGTGCATTTCAGATTAAGAAAAGAAGAAGCGGGAGAAGAATCTGATCCCTTAAAAAAATTTCCCGATGGAGAAATGCAGTTCCTCCTCTAATCCCTAAACCTTATTTTCTTCTTTTAAGATCTTAGGAAAACAAGTATGGTTTCCACCGTAGTGCTCGTGCCCTGGCACGAGACTTTTGATAGCCTTAGGCCTCATATCCTTTCATGTTTTAAGATGCTTTTACAAAATGGTTCAAACAACAGGAAATGGACCTAAAATGCACCCTGCAGTATGCATCAACGTGTCGGAAATGTATTTCGAAACTGTCTAGCTTCAAAAATTCTTGCTTTTAAAAAATAGCCTCGTTTCTGAAGTAGCTGAATAGAACTCATCACCTATTCACGAGGAGCCATATCTGCGAGCAGCATTCATAGCAAAAGAGCAAACACAAAAGCAGGAGAAGAAGCAAACATATGATTGTAATAGTTATCATCTTGCAGATACTGTAGCTCAGCAGGTTTTTCATTCAACCTTGAGAAACTAAAGTAGCAGAAGAGATGCCATCTAGCAATAAAAGAACAACAGTATTTCTATGCAAGATGCTCTCAGGATCAATATTTACCGCATAATGATGGGTTTGTTGCAGTTTCTCCTTTTCAGCTCTCAAGATATCTGTTGTGGCATAAGGCTCTGGTTCTTGGAAATTGGCTTGAGCAACGAAAGTAGACAAGCTATGCCGATTAGAAGTGGCCTCGGAGTTATCTGCAAACACAAGCAAACAAATCGTTATTCAGGCCATGCCATTCCAGATACATTGGAATACAAACAGATTTTACAATGAAGCTATGGATTTTTTATTACCTATGTAAGCGTATTCTCCACTGTCCTTGACGTTGGGCATGGTAGCCGATACACTGAGCAATTTTGCGCTAGAATCCTTTTCGAAATATCGGTCAATCCATAACGGCCCATCAGCTGCCCCTTTGAGCGTGCAGTGGTAATTGTCCGAATCTGAAGTGCTGGCCGCCAGGTATTTTGGCTTTTTTCGATAATAGATCATCACTGAGGACAGAAGAATCAACATGAAGGCCACTGAGCCCAAGAGGGCGATGAGCCAAGTGTACTGTAGCGAATTCTCTGGTCCCGTCCGCTCATTGTAATATAGCGTCTGCCCATGAATGTCTAATTCGATGTCAGTGGAAGCGGAGAAAGGTCCCGAACCGTGGCTATTAAAGGCTGCTACTTTCACCACTTTCAGACCCTTTTCGAGGCCATTTAATCTGAAAATGGCCTCCGTGGCTAAAGGATCTTCAATGCTGAATACTTTCGAATGGGTCCCATTGCCCCAGCTGACCAAGATCTGTAAAGAAAAGGATTCAATTTACCAAATGGGTTGCGGTTTTTTTTCTTCACGCACCCTAGATGTCGTCCTGGCAGTGACCCAATTTAGCTTTCATTTTGTGAGAATGAACCCCAAAAAGTGACCGAAGCAAACTGTAAAGTTTGATGATATGTTGACGGAAAAATTGTTACTGTTTTGATTTTTTGACAAAGGGCTACGAAGACTACTTCGGGGCACGAGCATAAAGTTGGAAACCTACTTGTTTTTTTTACAAAAGGATAAAAGTTATGTATGCATGGAAAAGGGCCTGTTTACAAGCTCGTTGTTACTACATGGAGAAAACTTTTTTATTTGCTAAGACAGAACTACACAAGAGGAGAATTTCTTGGAGTGTGGAGCTCCTTTACTACTATTTTACTTTTGCTTTCTTGGTCAAAGGAAACAACGTTGAAGAAAAAAGAAAAACTTTTTTGTCTTCTTCCCGTTTTTGTTCTTCTCAAGAGACACTGAATGTCACGAAGAAGCAAAACTGGCATCAACCTTGGCTCTACGATATACATTTACAGGGTGTTCCAAAGAAAAATGTCCTAACTTTTGGGTAACTTAGCATGACAACCCTACAACCTCTCCTCCCCCTTAACGAAAATAAATGAAAAACTTTTTAGTCCTAAGCCAAAAATATAGGAACAGAGCAGACGAAAAATCTGCTGAGTAGGGATATCTCCGAAAAACTTTTACAATTGAGCGCAATCATGTGAAAAATGGATGGGGTCCTTATAAAAATAGAAAATTGGCCTGCTAAGCAAGATAAGAAAAGAAAAGAACGTGTCTGCCTAAAGACAAATTAGGATGCTATAATTTTATGATGTTGACCGTTCTTTTCTATGCATCAAAAATAACAGCGTTATTATACTTTCTCTAATTCATCAATTTCTAAAGAGATGAAAAAAGTAAAAAAAAATCCTCCCCGACGGGGAATTGAACCCCGGTCTCCCGCGTGACAGGCGGGGATACTTACCACTATACTATCGAGGATGCTGTACTAAAATGTTTGTAACAGCAAAACAGTTTCGTCATAACCTGTCTGCGTAGAACAAGTGCAGTGTGCACGCACATAAACGACATCTATGCTGCGCAAATAGACTCTACTCTGTTGCAAAACTCTCAACATATAAAAACAGTCTAGATTTTTCACTTTTTCTTTTTCTGAATGGGTTGAATCATATATAGGGGGCTCACAGCATGCGAAAACACGACTGTCATCATAGTCTTTGTCGACGACTCCATGTCGTAGCCAACGTCTCGTTGCAAGCCCACAAGAGCGTGAATAATGTCATTGAACACGAAGATATAGCGAGGAGTGAGAGAACAGCACGAGAGATAAACATAGAAGTGCCCTATGCGCGAATAGAAAAAAAAGACAATAGGAAAAGAAAAACTTTAAAAGATGCTGGTGCCTGGGGCGTAAAAAAATCTCAGAGGCAACATAAAAGACATCATCAGCTACAGAGCGTAGACCATTATGATCATGGTTGTGGGAGATCTGGGAGATGAAACTTATTTAGCATGAAAATGCTTTAGAGGCCCTAATTTAGCCATAAAAAGCATCAAAAGAGGGTGGTGAAAAAGATAAAAATCCACATTTACTAAACGAGACATTCTGGTCGCACAGTGGCCGATTTGGTTCATTTAGCGGCGCAACGCAAAATATCACACACCCAAAAATTGGCTAGATGGCTAAGATGATGAAAATTGCCACATGTCAATTTTGGTAAATATGTCATGTCCTTCTATATACTCTAGACGCATACTTTATTTTGCTTGTGTAAGGAAATATCCTCTCATCAAAATTCAAGGGTCCTTCTCCTGAATGTGAAGGGACTTTATTAAAGGTGTGTCAAGTAGTGAGTGAAGATATTTTCCCTTCTTCCGTTTTACTAAAATCCCCCCTCTTTCGCTTCTTCCTTTGATGCTTGCCAAAACGCTTTTTTACTCAACCTGCTTTGTTGGCAAAGCTACTCTGTGTGCTTTCCTGAGATTTTGCTACTTCAACCAAATTGGCAACTTACACGAGACACTTTTCAGTGTCCAATATTTTTGCTGCAGTAGTACTGCTACTGCTGACCGCATTTCAAAGATTTTCAAGGGTCTTTGAAAGTTGGAAAACATAATTATAGGTTTATCCGTTTCCTATTTGACTATAACTAAATCTAAAGTTTGTACCTCTAGCGGTTAAAGGGTTGGGTGACGTGGTTTTCTGAAGGGTACTTCATTCAATTTACTTTGTGTCCTACTTCTTTTGTCTCTAAAAAAAACTGGGCTGGATAAAAAAGTGGCTTTGGTCTGAGGGTAGCAATCATTGAAGAGCTCCTTTAATTCACCACTGTTTTTACCAACAACAAAGAAAAGAGTGACCATCAGATGATTACATGGCCAATTAGATTCTTTATAGTGAGACTTTGCAGGTCACGTGACCTCATAACCTCACAGTGCACAGTGTTGAATTGAGATTTTTGGAGCTTGGCCGTGAAGGAAAAACTTGCCTTATATCCCAGGAGGTGTCCGTTGTGTTGATCCTCTCCCAAAGGAGTCCAGGCCGTGAAAGCTGCAGAGGCATTTATCATTTTAGCCTCCAAAATGATTGGAGCCTCTGATGGATGGCTGGGATGCGTCCGCACCAGCTGTAAAGCCGAAGGCAAGCCAACGATTGAAGCCTCATTGTAAGGCTGCACAAATATCTCATAGTCCACAAACTCTTCCAAACCCACCACTGTGTAAGAACCTGCCTCGGGGTGATTGAGACTCGTAGTAACGAAATCCTCATACCTGAAAGAAGTTCAAGATTGGATTTTGAGGATCCAAGGGCATTTGAAAGGACCTTACCGATCAGTTCTCCTTCGGCGGTGATGAACATGAAATCCATGTACGAATTTGGCCACGTCTTCACCAACCAAACTCCACGTGACTTGAATTGAAGTGGAGCTTAAAGGTTCGGCCTTGATATTTTGGATTGTCCTTCCTAGTAAGGCCATTCTCACATTTTCAGTTGAAGCTTTGCTTTCCTGATTCCGATACAAAACTTGGTGACTTTGATTGACAGGACCTTTGAAGTCTAGCGGGTCATAGATCAGTAGATGAGATCGAGCTAAAGCCGATCCAACTCCATTCAAAGCTGAACATGAATAGTGGCCTGAATTTTCTAGACTGGGGTCTTCAATTTTCAAAGCATTATCTGAGGCCACATACATGTTTTTATGCCTGGTTCCAGGCATGATCATGGTCAATTCACTGTCTGATTCGTGGGTCCAATAAACAGCTGGTTTGGGCGCGCCGGTCACAAAGCAGCTCAAGCTGACCGGCGAGCCGACCGGCACTTGTAAGTGAGCTTGTGGTTTGACTGTGATAACTGGACGTTCGCGGACTTTCAAAACGGCACTGGTGAGAATCGAACCCATCACATTTGAGGCTTCACAAATGTACGTTCCTTCATCTTGTGGATGTACCGATTCGATTTTCAATCCTTGGCCCTGCACGATTTTGACTTTTTGTAGATTTATGTCCTCTTCCTTCCGTCTCCAGTGAATATCAGGTTGCGGATCACCGCCCACTTGGCAAGCCAACAGAACGTCTTGACCAGCCAAAACAGTTTGATTGGTTGGGTGTCTCACAAAATACGGAGGTTCTGCAAATTATAAAGTAGTAGAGTGATTGAGTAGGTTCAATTTGTGGTCCCTAAAGTTCCTTTCTCATTTATCGTGAAAGCAATTGTAGTACAGGTGCTAGTGCCCGCCACACAATTGGAGCAATTATGGGATTGGTGCTTGACCTTATTTCCCCAAGAGAAATTGAAGAAAAAAAATACTAAAACATTAAAAGCAACAGGAGCTAAAAGCCAATCAATTTGATAAAAAAAAGTCCTCATAAAGTGGATAGATAAAAGGGGCCCTAAATGGTGTTCTTCCTTCCCATAAAGGAAGGATCGACGAGGAGGAGGCGGTAGGATATCATAATAATAGATCAGAAATATCACCTAATCTCCTTCATAAAAGTGGCATTATGAGGGGCTTTTCCAACAGTGATCTCCTAACGGTAGTTGCTGCTTTCTAGCCACTGTTCCCAAGAGATCAAAGCTACCCACTTGAAAGGACTCTAGTCCGACCCTGTGTGATCGTACTAGACTCCTACAGCAAAGGCTTTTTTGTAAGTCCAAGACGCGGACCCTTGGGACTCCTTTGGTTTCTACTTTCTTGCACTTAGTGGAGAGTAGCAGCAGAAAAAGCACAACAACTTTTTTGGCTTTGATGACTTGCTTACCATTGTGAACAACTACATTACTGACCAGCCAAGCATATGTGGGTCACACAAAATAAAGAAGTATCCAAGGGGGGGAAACCTCGAAGAAGATTATTGTAGACCACAACACAGAAATTGCTTTTTGGTCAAATTATGACCTCTTTTATCATGTCAGAACCAAACACACAGTGCTTGAAAATCATCTCAAAAACATTTGTTAATATAAAAAATGAGACTTTTTTGCATATTTTCAAACCACCTTTTCATACATTTTTTAGTGGTTATGCAAAATGTGGTTTGGTTAAAAGAGATGATAAAAATCTTGCAGATTTGTGATACACAAAAATGCATTCAATTTTTGTTTCAGCTGCTCTATTCAACTCCCTCTCTGAAAACATTGTTCCTATAATGAAAAATATTTCATTTCAATTTTTTACTTACCATGAACTCTCAACCTCACAGGTCTGGAATCTTTTGTGATTGCCAAGTTTTTAGCTGAACATTGATATCTTCCTTGGTCCAATTTTGAAGCAGATTCAATGACCAAATTCCCACTATCGTCAATGCTGACCCTAAAAACAGAGCAGAGAGATGCATTTTTAAATCAGTAAAGTTGACCTACTTTGACCGGTTTTCCCTTTGGTTAATAGAGATGAGATGATAAGATTTTGTAATGAAAACCGGACCAAATTCGGACATAATCGTTCTGCTACGCTGCTGCTTCAGCTCTAAGCATAATTGAGATGAACCTGTCACCCTTTTAAAACGGGCCGGTTAAGGAGTTTTTTAGGTCTCTGAAGATTGCAGATAAGGGATCTTCCAACTTTTTTAAAACACACTGTAGCAAAGGTCAAATTTTTGTCCGAAAAATCAACAATCCTTCCAAAGTGTAAACGTTAATTTTTGTGCCAAAAATCATCAAGATTTTGACCAAGAATGTTTTTTAAAGTTGACGTGGAATATTCATATTTTTTTAAATCAAAAGTTGAATTCTGCCGCAATGTGTTCCGTACAAAATTGCTGTATGAAAGATGCCTTAATTTTACAAGCTTAAAAAAAAGACAAAGTTCCCACACTCATTTTTGGCATCCCACGCGTTTAGTACAAAAGCTTGATTAAAAACACTTTTATAAAAGACCCTTGAACATGTATGGATTGTTAACTGCAGTATTACCTATTAGACGATGTCAGATCCAAGTATTCCCCGTCTTTTTTCCATCTGACGACAGGCTGCGGATATCCCTTGGGTGGGGCACACTTGAGAATAGTGTCTTCGCCCACTGAGACGTCAGTGTCCTTTGGCAGAATCCTAAAGTCATCCCTCATGTCTGCAACATATAAAAGAAGGGAAAATATTACTACAATATGTGGAGTGGAAGTCTCAATTTAGCTTGCATTGACAGATTTATGGCCTGAACACAACAATGTGTGCAAATCCTATTTTGTAGCCTTGTTTGCTTTTTGCCAAAATCCTGCTAAAAACTAGTTTTCAGACGACTTTATTTTTACCGAAATGACGGTAAAATTTTTTTAGAGAGCGGAAAATTCTTTCCGGCAGGTCCTCAAAATTGAACGTAGGTGCATTTTTAGATGTTCGGTTTTAAAACATCAATTTGAATATTTGATTGAAAATTACCATTTTTTGTCATCCTCCCTTTTCAATTCTGTTTGAAAACCTGTTTAGCATTCTATTTTGAGGGAAGCAAAGAAAAGTTAGGAATCCCTTTGTGCTTAGGCAATTGAGTAAAACCTCCCCTACATGTTTTCTTCCCACCCTCAAAGCACCACCTTCCTTTTCCTTCCCTTCTTCTTTCTTATGCCATTACCGTCAGCTCCTAGGAAATCATCATCATCTACACTTCTTTCTACTTTTGCATTCCCTTTTGTGTCAGATGAGATTGATGAAGGGTTTTGTGCACTAAATTCTCCTCAGCATAACACAAAAGATTGTAGGTAAACAGCTCAATAGAAATCTGAGAAGACTTGATTATTACAGCAAAAATGGAATGTAAAAAGCCCTCATTTTGCCTAAAGCCCATTTAGCTGACATGCTTAGGAAAGCATAGGATTCGCTTCTAGAATTGATTACAATTCCCTTTTCATGCTCTCCTAACTTCTTTTGAAGTTTCCCTACAGCATTGCTTAGAAACGAGAATTTGGGGGTATTTTTGAACTTACATGCAATTTCTAGGGTGGCATTATTGCTTCTAGCCACTCCGATTTCATTTGAGGCCACACACCAGTAGGTACCCCCATCCTGTTCCTTTTTACTTTGCATGGCTTTCAAGAAGAATAATGATCCATCGGGTAAAAGGATCCGATGCGAAACGGGGTCTTCAGGAGCCATTTTGACCAGTTGCCCATTACGATACCATTCAATAGTTGGTCTAGGTGTTCCATTGGCTTTGCAGCTGAGGGTGACGGGTTCGTTTCGGGCTACAGTCATGTTCAACGGATGTTCGGTGATCCGAGGACTCTCATTTAAGGCCAAGGCTGGAATAATAAAGAACTTTATGATTATGATCTGTTAGGGCATGAATGACGTTTGATAGACACATGTTTGACTTTGTCTTGTGACTTGTATGCATATTTTTTATGACTGAATGAATACTTTAGTAATATCGGTAATCAATACTTTTAGCAAGTGTTTGTATCGGTCACATTGGTGGCTATATTTACAAAATGTCTCATTTTTTCAACTTTCCTTTGCAAAGTGGAAAGTTAGACTTTTTTGCTTGATTTCCTTAGGCATTTTTTTTTTGCCATTCATGAATTTAACGCCCAATTGATTCCGATGCATATAAATATGCCCTCATTTTTTACCAAAAATGCTTTGCCGTCCATTGCATTGCAGATGGGCTTCTTTTTCTACGTGCCTAGCAAGAAATAAGAGCCCCTTGTATGCTATGCATAAAGCCTATTCTTCTACCTGTTCCACTTTGTCAACATCAAGGAAAATGGAGATGCTTTGGATTCCAAAAGTTGGACCATTTTTCAATCCAACCTTGAATTTCCTGCTCTCTACTATCCCAATTTCCTGTGAAAAAGAAAAACCCTCAAGGAAATTAGATAGTAAAAAGTCATATCCTGACCTCCTTTTTTAAGGGAAACAAATCGTTCTTAGATACAGATGGATACTGTAATGGATACATTTTTACAGATAAGGGGATTAATGGACCTTGGGAAAAGACATTTAGGTGCCTTAGAAAATTGGGTCAAGTTCTACATATAAGAACCCACGACCACCACCATCATTTATTTGAATTTCGGATGCTGTATGCTTTACAAGCCATACTTCAAGGGCTCAGCAGTAGCAAAGAAGCTTTCCATTTGGTGGTATGGTACGTAGATGGGAAAATAGCAGAAAGCACTTTGTATTCCGCCATAAGGACATTTCTTGACAGCTACAACTGTAGTCACAACAATCATCATGCCTACTGCAGCTGGGGAAACAGCAGTAGCACAGTAGCTCTACGCCACACAAAATTGCTGCTTCTTATACTATCTGTCTTGGTCTAATAATTCCATTACTCTATTCCTTTGTTGTATTTTTTATTGCTTACATAGTAATACAAATGGATACAGACAGACGATTGAAAACAAGACTGGAATAAAGGGATTGAAACTTCAAAATGACACTAGGGTGACAGGAATTTTTCAGATTAAGCTGTAGACTAGCAAGATTAGACTATACTAGATTAACTAAGAAGAAACATGATTTTTCCGATTTTGTTCAACTGTGTGGTAGGCTATAAAAAGTACTATCAAATGTATCGGTTTATGTAAAAATGTCAGGGCTACAACGTAAGTATGACCTCAATATGCCAAGGCGTTTGTCCTTCTAGAGACTTGATCTCATTAGCCACAAATGCAGGGCACACCGCGCTATCTAGCTACGAATTTTAGCATATTGCGGCATTGCCAAAAGTTGAGGTTTTGCATCGATGATAGTAGAAGTAAGATGCATGCACATTGCACACACCACCTCTACATAAAGTTGAGTAGTCCTTCCAATGTCAAGATTTTCCCCATGTCCATCTCAACCAAAAAGTGTTGAGAAATATGTACGTGTGTGTGCGTAGAAATGACAGTACAATGCATTATTTGCACTACTTTTTTCCCAATGCACTCAGTCTCTCAAACATATACTGAAAAGAAGGGCTAAGATTTATGTCCAGAGCAGCCATTAGTGACCTGCTCCACTTAGGTAATACAAAGATCAATAAGTAAGGCTACAGCTCTATGCTAGGGTGACCCTAAAAATATAGAAAACTTTTTGGTGGAATTAGGACATGAGCTTTCTCTCTACATTAGATGAAAGCTTTATGATGCTAGACACGTAAACCATTTCCATATGAGTAGGAAGTCTTCCCAATTTGAGTACTTTATACTAGAATCCCTCCCTCCTATTCTTTTGATGTTTCCATTTAGCTAGGAAGGCAATTTTGAAAACTAGGTTAACCCCTTTGAGTAGTAGAGACCTTTTATTTCTACTTTTATAAGTCTCAGATTTCAAATGTGCATTGCCACTTTGGCCTAATTTACCCAAATTTCAGACAATACATTGAGTGCAGCTATTTGGGACACATAGCGAGTCACCCTATTAATGTATGTGTGAATTTTAGTTTTTGGGGACATTTTTTGATGGATTGACCTGGGAAATGTTATCCTCAGTGACAACAATAGCTTAGAAACTATTATCAAAATCCCTATCTTGATCCTGTTGTAATGAGAAGGGTATTTTTCAAAAGTATAGCAAAGCTTAGCAAAAAGACTGCGACACTAGGGAGAAATTGAATAAAAAACTGGCGGGCGGACGGGCGGCGGTGCCACATGGTATGCTTGAGTGACTTTGCAAAGAGGATAGGGGAGGACGAATAAAAAAAAAGACGGAAAATGTCCCTTATGTTGTCATTTGCTATAAAAATGAGCTGTTTTTGGAATGCTCAACTGTGTTTGATACCCTAATCCATCTTTTTTTCAACTTTGCACAAAAAAGTAGAGTGACTTAGGAAATCTTGCACATAGCTATACATTTTTAATTTCACAGGAAATGCAGTCTCTAAAAGCTTCCTGACCCAGATTTGAGTCTGTAATGTGCAACAAATTGAGATGCATTTAGACGTATTAGTAGTACAATTCCTATGTGTATCCATGTCTACTAATACTTTGCTCTTTTTTGTCCAGAAGTGGAGCAATCTCTCTAGTGTGTCGTATCAAGAATGCATCTGTGTGACAGCAATCTGCAATGCAATAAAACCACCCGCACATCACAGCAACAGCAGTAGACGTCATCTTGCTTCAGTATTCCCTCCACGTCCTAATGTAGCCCTCATGCAAGTGCAAAAATCTCCAAGACAACATCATTTGAACTGTTGTTAAAAAATTAAAGAACAGAATATCGGGTTGCCTTCTATCCTCCACACATTCAACATCAATCAGGTGGTGCACTTCTTAATAGAATTTCACTGCAAACGAGAATAGTTTGAAGGCAACATCAGCAAGCAAGCAAGGAAATGGGCAGGAAAGTAACTAAATTCCCCTTTGGAATGCTTCCAAACATTTTGAATGAAAGCTGGCGAACAAAACTTTGTGAAGCTCTACTCTACTTGCAAAAACCTTTGAATTTCAATGCTTCAAAGAAAGAAAGAATTTGGCATGAAAATCTAGTTGAAGTTTAGGGTGATCGATTTTCTTCTGATTTTGCAAGACTTTGAGTCAGACTTTGAAAAAGTTAAATGAATATTGGATATTTGGTCCAATAAAAACCTCATCATTTTTTATGAATCAATCTAAAGTTTCAGAGATGCATTTTTTGTAAATTTGGACCATTCCAAGAGCTCTAAAAAGTTGTTTATTGTCTCTATTAAAGTTATGCGAAGCCAAAGGGATTGCCTCGAAAAATCCCTCATTTTTCTTGGTTATGTACGACTTTTAGTTTGGGGTAGGGAGAAGGGAGGATGGGAAAAAAGTTTGGCATATTTCTTACCACGAAAGCAGAAGCCGAGAAAGAAATATGCACTCCATCGAGAGCTCTAAAAAGTTGATGTTCGTAAAGGGACTCTTGAAAAACGTAAGGGGCAACTTTTCACGGTAGATTACGTTCGAATGGTAGCACTCTACTCATGTCCTCCTCCTCTAGTAGTCAGGAACCAAAAACCCTAGTAGTGAAAAGCACTCTTGCTTTTGTTCCACGCTAAATGGAAGGAAAATTGTCCCTGACATTTCTACTTTGTGAGTAGAGTAGAAATGGCCTCCTCATCCCACTTTTCTGTAGAAATCATATTTCAGCTCCAAAAAAGCTTTGTTGGCAGAATTTTTTTAAAGTCTCCTTTTTTTGCCCAAGCAAAATCCGAAAAAGTTCAGTCACCCTACAATCCAGGATAATTGCTGAGCAGAACAAAGAATATCTATGCTCAGCAGTTCTTCGAACACTTGCCTATTAGAGTGGCTAAAGCTGCTTTACAATCCTTCATACTTATGCTAAAGCCTCTTCTGGAGGCCTTTAGAGTGACCTTGTATTCATGCATCGCATTACTCTAGCTAACGAGAGATGAAGAAAACTTGCAGTACAGTGCCTAATGACATGTAACAGTATGATTATTTCTGCAGCAGTACATGAAGTTGGACTATGTCAAGATAAAAATCCAATCTTGTGGTCCATTTCAGAGCCTCAAAGTCTTCTTTCCATTACATACTTGAGGCCCCTACTCTGAGGCCATTTTGGGGCAGCCAACTGTGAGGTTTATTAGACCCCAAAAGCCCAAATGTTCACTGGCCCTTGAGCTGTACTTGGGACCAGAAAAAAGAGAACCTACTGAAAGCCAGGCATTTTTGTGTGTTCTCAGGAAGTTATCATTCTGATGATTTATTTCGTGGAGCTTAGACAACTTTTTAAGGCTTGAACGAGTTTTGCCTTATCAGAAAAGAGGGAGAGGATGGAGGAGAAGGAAGTTCTCACTCCTAACTTTTATGGGATAGAAAAAAAGGGGGTGGATAAAAAAGTTTGCAAAAGAAACTTTTTCAGTTGTCAGGAAAAACTCAAAACTGAAATACATTTTTTTTACTGGAAAAATTCAGGATTTAGACAAATAATCAAAGTCAATCACTTTTATTCCTATCATCGCATCGTGCGAGCAAAAAGTGTTTTATCTATTTTCCTTCTGATTACTTGTCAAAATCTTTACAATTTTATGTTTACTTGTCCAAAAATCAGATGTCAATCAAAAAATTGAATTACATTTCATCGATAATGAACTTTAGGATTGAAAAATGATTTTTGAACCAGTAAACATAAAATACCTCGCTTCGCTCGCTTTGCAAATTGAAAGGTTACAGTCTTACCTGTCCAAAAGAAGCCCCACCAGTAAAGGATTGACAATGTCACTCTGATAAAATCCATGCCGACTTGTTTGCTAAGGATTCACTGTTATTCAGTCATAGTTTCACATTTGATATAGAGGGGTGCGTGCAATCCGGTCTCAACTCACCAACTGTCTTATGTTCTCTGGAAGCAATAGAAGCGGCAACTCGCGGCCGTGAGTGTGGCGCTCTCTCGGAAGAAAACGGGCGCTCAAGATCAACGCTAAGGGATGACTATGCGAAGGGAGCTTTCTCTTTACTTCGAGGGTGCAAAAGAAGAAGACGAAGTCCCGTTCTACTAGGTTACGTCAGCTCGCATAATCGTTCAATCTCTCTGTACATTGCACTTGACTGCTTCGAATCCCATCCCGTCCATTATCCTTCTATGTTGTACATTTCCGTGTCTAGCCAGTGCGTCGCCATAGGGGGTAGCCAAATGGACTTTAGCGCAAAGATACTTTAATTTGCACTCACTCAACTTATCATGCATTGCCATTTTTTAGCACATAAAAGATCGTAAAGTTGTAGCACGTGTTTTAAATTGGTTTTGTTGGGTCGGAGAGAAAGTGTGATCGTAATTATGGGACTCCATATGAAATTATAGCTTTGTGCTTGATGGCGCAAGATGATCACCTTGTAGTAGCTGATGTGAAATGAACCCCTTCGCAACTAATATCATCATATCCGTTCACATATTTCATCTTTTTTTTCCTCGACTCCAGCTCTAGATGTCTTCTAATCTTCTAAGCAGTAAGCACCCATCGATCTATTTGGTATGGCACTTTAGATTAAAATATGGTTATGAATTGCAAGTTAGTTCAATTAGTGAGCTCGATCACGATGGTATTGGTCCGGTTCCAAACTTTTCATTGCACCCAAAACAAGTGGAAAATCTGTTCACTACTAATGGATATGTCATCAAGATTAATGAGATTAATCATAAATATTTCATTTCTTTGGCTATGGACTTTCCATTGAGTGGATTACATTGTTATGGTTCGGACTGTACTGAATTGATCTGCTGGAAGATTAAATCCTTGAATTGATGAACAACGAAGGAAAGACAAAATGCGATTTGTGGCCTGAGATGTTTGAAGATGACAGGAATTCTGGACCTACAAAGAAGCATAGGAGACCTACAACGCAGCACATGATGATCATCAATCTTGATAAAAATTAAAAAGCTCCGTCAGCCTAGGCCAATGTAAATCCGGATCCGGATCCGAAATAGAAAAAAAAAACGAGACTGAAAAGGCTTTCAGCGCTTGACCATGAGATTAAGTAGATATTTTGTGACTTTTTTGAACATTTTTAGACTTTTTAGAATTTTTTGAGACTTTTTAGGACTTTTTGAGACTTGTTATTTTTGGGTTCAATTCAAAATTGTAGGAGATATGCCAGATATGAAACTTGCCCTGCTAAAAATATGAAACTGTAGGAGATATAATATCCTGAATGGACGTTTTTTGTGAGATAAAAAGGTTGGTTGGCAAGATGACGAAAAATGGAGGTGATATGAAAGTTGAATCGAAGAAAGTCAAAGTGTATGCGATATGATTCCTCACCCTCTGAAGTCTGAATTTGAAATTTTGAAGAATTTTTGTTGAAAGGTTGAGTGTCACAAACAAAAATATTGCGGTTAGAACACGCGTGCTTATTGCCGACTGCCGGTGCCGAATGAATTGTAAGGCCCCGCGCGCCCCTGGGCCGAAATGAGGCACAGATTATGCTGAGATACTCATTTGGTGAGCAGCAGGAGTAAATCAGCACTCAGCTCAGCAGTCAGCAGTTGGCAGTGATCGATCATGGAAAGAAGACGGTAAATTCACGATCTGATAATTTTTCGAACTTTTGAATTTCTTTTCGACTTTTTCGTTTTCAGGTCGTTCCCTCGTCACCTCCTCCAGGCAGGCTGCGGAATGCCTTTCGAACCACCTTCAAGTCTTCAAGACTTGGACCAGGAGTCTAGAAAATCCACCACAAGGTAATTTTTCTATCCGATAATTTTTCGATCTTTTGAATTTCTTTTCCACAATTCAT
>LT727949.1:0-17882 GCA_900157175.1 Oithona nana
TTTGTACTGTTTTGCAAACTTAAAAGTTTTTGCAGACGTCTGCAAAAGTAGTTCACGACTTCGTCACCAGGTGATCGAACCATTGCAGACTTCATCAAACTTCATAGAAATAAAAGAAGTGGTCCATATTTTGGCTTTAATATAATGAAAATTGAATAGCCAGGTTACTTTTATTTCATCATCGCCTTTATTAATGAATGTTTCAACTAAAAGGTCAAAGCATCATTGGACATGAAAAAAAGATATGAAGAATGTTGCAACTTTTTCACCGTAATTTTTTCAAATTTGAAAGTTACGATGATTACGCATGACTTCGCTATAATATCTAAAATCTTTTAAAAAGCATAAGCCATGTTAATAGGGAATTTTAACGATTGTGCATATGTTTGTCGATTAAAAAAAGAGTACTTTTGAAGAACGATTTTATGGTATTGAATGGTTTGGATAGGTATGCGACGTCAATTGGCTCCATCTTTGTACAAGCTTCTTCACCAAGTGCTTCTTGGTTTTGCACGTTTTGCAGCTTTTTTGCAACTTCAGACGTCTGGAAAAGTAGTACGCGATTTAGTCACCAGGATCGAGGAGACTCTAAATAGGCACAACACAAAAACACATACCACCTGAATCCCGAATGTCTTTTTAATTTACAGGTTCATCGTTGACAGACGCATTTATGTGGTTGGTTTTGGCCTTTATGGTTCCATTCACGGGCCTTGCGAATATCAAGCTACTATCCAAATCATTCACACTGGATCCGAAAGATTACTGGGCTCAAGTGAAGTCTCTTTCACATCAGATGGCAGCAATTCAACTTTCAGAGTTATGTTCAAAGAACCCATTGAAATTCAATCTAACACAAATTACACTGCAAGTGCAACTCTCAAGGTACTATTTTACATATTTATACACGTTGTCCCAACAAGTTTTGGTCCTTAAAGAATCAAGAACTCGTCAAATTACAATGACTTATGTCCTATTTAGCAGCAATGTAAAAAAACTTTCACGATTTTTTTTGTCTTTTTTTTACTTTTGAAGTGTTTTTTTTTTTTTTTTCCTTTGCTGAATTACTTTCCAAAACTTGTTGGATTATTACTGTAATCTTTCACGAATTTTACTAAAATTGCATCTTTCAATTTCAGGGGTTAGATTCTCATTATGGTACCAAAGGTATGCGTAAGGTCACAGTGGAATGTCCCGGCGGTCAAAAGGTCACTTTCCAGTTTTCCTACGTTGCCGGCAACAACAATGGCACATCTGTCGAAGACGGTCAAATTCCAGAACTAATATTTTATACATAGAGAGAGAGGTTGCGTGTCTATCAACATGTAAACATGTTCCGCAAAGCGTTATTATGAAATGTTTAAAAAGCTATGTAGAATTTTTGGCGTTTTTGTTGAATAAATGATCCCCTTTATATAAAATGTCTCGTGAAATGCTGATCTAATTTCTAATGTTGACAGAGCAACATTTTTTCGTGTTCGCAAAATGTCAGAAAAAGAGAAAAGATGAAGTCGAAGAAGACTTTACTGCTGCTGTTGATTGGAGCAGCAGTGATTTTGACTGTGATTTGGTCCACTCGAAATAATGCAGCTTTGACGAAACCAAGGATCCTACTTGCAACGACAACCAATTCTTTAGTCATTCCGGCAAATGCTCGTCCGGAAGATGTCAAAATTTCAAGCACTTCTTCCAAGGCTGGAAAACCAATTGTTCAAGAACAATGTCCAATTATTCCCAATGTTAAAGCAGATATTGACACTTCAGATCTATATCCAAACCTTAACTTTAATGTAAGTATATTGGAGGAGTCATAGGTAAACAAACCGTTGACTACGATAATTTCACGACTTTTTTCGCCATTTGTGACATGTAGAGATTTTTTTGGTAAATCTCAAAAAATCGTCAAATTGAATGAAGTTTCGCACTGTTTAGCTAGAATGTTAACAAACTTTCACGAATTTTTTTTTTCAAATATATTTTCACATTTTTTTCGTAGGCCAAATGGATTCCACAAAGAGAATATTGGAGTGATGCTATGGAAAAACGATACCATCACCGACGAAAAGAAATGTGGCCCAAAGTCCCACTCAAAGTCATAGTCATGCCACATTCACACAACGATCCAGGATGGTTGAAAACCTACGAAGGCTACTTTCACGCCTCAACCAAAATGATTTTAGACAACGCTGTGGACAAGTTAACCAAGTATTCCAACATGACTTTCATTTGGACAGAGATCTCATTCTTGTCAATGTGGTGGGACTCTGCTCATCCCGCCAGGAAACAAAATCTCAAAAAATTAGTGACTGAAGGAAGATTTGAAATACTCACCGGAGGTTGGGTAATGACTGATGAAGCCAACGTCAACCTTTACGCAATGGTTGACCAATTAGTTGAAGGACATCAATGGATTTTAAACACTTTTGGGTTCAAACCTAAATCATCTTGGTCGGTGGATCCTTTCGGTCACGGATCAGCTTTTCCCTACTTATTAAAATCCTCAGGTTTGTAAATAATATATTTGTCAGCTGTTTGTTTACATTTTAATTAGCTATTTGTTTTTAGGTGTCAGCTGTTTGTTTACATTTAAGTAAGCTGTTTGTTTACATTTTAGGCGTGGATGGCATGGTTATAATGCGTATCCACTACGCTTGGAAGGAATGGTTTGCCAAAGAACAATCTGGAGATTTCATGTGGAGACAAGTGTGGGATTCCAAGGGCAAAGACGCCATTTTATGCCACAACTTCCCTTACGACATCTACAGCATTAAAGGCAGTTGTGGTCCTCAAAGTCAGACTTGTTTACAGTTCAATTTCGCGGTCCAGCCCGGATCTTATAGTGAATACAGCGGTCGAACCATACCCGTGACCAAGTCCAATATCCAAGACAGGTCCGAAACCATTTTGGACCAATGGGGCAAGACAGGTTCCTTGTTTCCTCATAATGTAGTATTAGTCCCCTTGGGCGACGACTTTACCTATACCAATGATGCTGAATGGGATCAACAGTATTCCAATTACAACCAAATCCTCGAATACATCAACAATAACAATTACAATGCTCAAGTCCAGTGGGGAACCTTGTCAGATTACTTTGCAGCTGTTAACTCCAGAATCGCTCGATTTGACAACTTAGTCGGGGATTTCTTTGTCTATTCAGATGTCTTTTCCGAAGGTATGTTTTGTCAGCTGTTTATTTACATTTCATCAGCTGTTTGTTTATACTTTTGGTAGCTGCTTAAATACCTGGTCGGCGATTTCTTTGTCTATTCAGACATCTTTTCTGAAGGTTTCCTTTGTCAGCTATTTGTTTGCGTTTTTTTCAGTTATTTGTTTACATTTCTCAACTGTTTGTTTACATGTTGTCAACTATTTGTTTACAATTTTCAGCTTTTTGTTTACATTTTTGACTGCTATTTGTTAATATTTTTCGGTCAACTGTTTATTTACATTTCGTCAGCTGTTTGTTTACTTTTGTTTCAGTTATTTGTTTACATTTTGATCAGCTGTTTGTTTACATTTTTGCAGGTGTACCTGCCTATTGGAGCGGATACTACTCCACAAGACCCTACATGAAGAAATTAAGTCGCGAATTAGAGTCAAGTTTAAGGTCCTCAGAAATTTTCTATACTTGGGCCTTGAATTTAGCGCGGGGAATTCAAAATACTGCGGCAATCAGTGCTTTGGAAGCTGTCTATGCTGGAATTGTCAAGGCTCGAAGAAATTTGGCACTTTTTCAACATCACGATGCCATCACAGGTACTGCCAAAGCTTTTGTGACGCATGATTATGGTGAGAAATTGTTTGATGGGATCATTGGTACAAGAAATGCCTTGAAGACTTCGGCGCAGTATATTCTGCTCCAGGATCGAAGTTTGTTCCAAAGGAAGTTTTTGGAGAGTGATTATGAACGTCCGGATTATGGAAGTCGTGAGAAACCTTTGTCTTTAGACGTCAAGAATGGAGCCCAGATTTTAGTGGTGTTGAATAGTCATGGCCAAGATGTGGATGAAATGGTTTCCTTCTTTGTTGAGAATTTGGATTCTAGGAAAAATTTGTGTGTCAGAGATCCTCAAGGTCGAGTATTACCGGTGCAGTTTAGTCCTACTTGGACAACCGAAGGGTTCATTCGCTTAGAAAAGTCATTTTTGGAGGTTTCATTCTTGGCCAGACTTCCAGCATTGTCAGTGACCAAGTTCACTGTTCATCTATGCAATGACAAGTAAGTTTACATTTGATGAAGAAGAAAAAATCTATTTTATCAGCTGCTTTTTTATGATTTATCAGCTATTTGTTTACTTTTATCAGCTGTTTGTTTACGTATTTATCGGATGTTTGTTTTGTTTACATATTCTATTTTGAACTCAGCTGTTTTCTTACGTTTTATCACCTGTTTATTGTTTTTTTTTCAGACAAGACCAATTTTCAGATGACTCCAAAATTGAACCAAGTCCACCAACCAAAGTTTTTTGCCTACGTTGTCCCAAAAATACCAAATTCTCAGATGACGATCCAATCATTCTTGACAAAATGAATGAAGGCTCAGTAGTCATCAGCAACGCCTACCTTGAACTTATCTTCGATGAAGATACTCATCTACTTACTTCTGTGAAGAATAAGGAAACTAACCTAACTAAAAATGTCAAATTGACATTTGGAGGCTACGCAACCATGCAATTCCGGAACGGTGCCTACTTGTTCAAGCCCGATACCAGCCGTGATCCCCTCCCTGTCATCGATCCCATCGACAATTTGAAAGAAATTGTCATCATTTCCGGTCCAGTTTTTAGTGAAATTTCCCTGATTTACGAAGCGGGAACAACTATGGCCAATTTAGGATCATTTGTTCACACTGTTAGGTTTGTCAGCTATTTATTTACATTTTTATCAGCTGTTTGTTTACATTTATAATTTTTTTTCTTAGGTTGTACCACGCTCATCCAGACAATCCATTAGCTCGTGGAATCTACATTGAAAACAACTTCAGTTTTGGCGACCAAAACAATTTCCGTGATTTGGACATGTTTATGCGGCTGGATTCCAACCTCAAAAATGGTCCAAACCAAGAATGGTTTTCAGACTCAAATGGTTTAAGTATGCAGCGTCGAATTCCCGCTGTCAATGCTTCAGGACTCGAAGGCAACATTTATCCCATCACCAACATGATTTATTTAGAAGATGACACTTCCAGATTGACTCTATTAGTCGATCACGCAACCGGAGCATCCAGCCAATTACAAGGCAGATTGGAAGTGATTGTTGACCGGCGCGCCAGCTACGATGATGCTCGTGGTATGGGCGAAGGAATTTTAGACAATCGTGACACTGAACATCGTTATTGGCTTCTTTTGGAGCCCACAATTAGCCCAACTTTTGATGTGGTTTCGGTCCCAACTCAGTTGAGTTCCATACTGAGTCGAAGACTAAACTTTCCCATTTTACACTTTGTCAGTTCAGATTCGGTGACTAAAGGTTCATTGAAGTCGCAAGCTCGAGCTTTGGAGGTTCCTTTGCCAGAATCCTTACATTTGTTTAACTTAAGGACCAATTCGGTTACGACAGATAAACCTGGAAAGACTGCTTTAATGATTTTGCATCGTCAAGGTTTGTTTACTTTTTAGTTATCAACTGTTGCTTTAAAAGTTTGTCAGCTCTTTGTTTACAATGTCAGCTGTTTGTTTATTATTTTATCAGCTGTTTATTTACATTTTTTAACTGTTTGTTTACATTTTCCAGGATTCGATTGTCAGTACAATGGAAAAGACACTATTGAAGATTATGTACCGAAATTTGACGATGATGAGGTTCATATTGACAAGTACCAAATGACAAGTTTAACAGGCAATGACAACCAATCAGCAAATGGAAGCTTGAACAGCTTGAGAAAAAGTGGATGGAGGCCGGAAAATATGAGACTTCAAACTTTGAAGCTATTTTTTCATTAAGACTGGAAACTCGGATTTCATTGGAATGAAATTTTCCACAACTTATTCTGTGGAAAACAGAACTTCATACAAAATATGGAAATTGTGGCAAACTAACTTGCAAAATTGTTAAAAATGTGGAAACCATAATTCCACAGTATTTGCTTTTAAAAACGTGGAAAACTGGATTCCACAGAATATGTGGAAAACTCTTTCCAGTGGAATTTTAAGTTTTCCAGAAGTCTTCAAAATATAATGGGCATGAATTTATGTTAGATTACCTCCCGAAAAAATTAACCAAAAAAGACAATTATTATGAAGACAAACAATCAAAAAAGCAATAGGTTGCCTACATAATGAAAAAAAAATTAAGAAATCTCTTTCAAATCTCAATCTCTTCCCTCCTTATTCAAAAATTAGAGTGTTTTAAAAAACCAAAATATTTTTTGGTGCTTCTCTTATGTTTTTTTTTTTCTCCTATAAAATTCTCTTTAGATATGAATCTGTGATATACTGACTACTAGTTCATAATAGATACAATACAACTGTGTTCTCGAATTGTTTTTATTCAATAAAAAAAGAAAGAATTCTCTGCTGCTGTCTCTCCTTGACATTCCTGGGTCAGTTTACTCTTTTCAGACACTTTTAGAAACCTCATTTATTTTCGGGTGTTACTTTCTAAAGGGTCAAATTCCACAACTTTTGCGAATTGCATACTAGAATGTAAGGCAAGACAATCTACGTTAATTCTGTGAAATTTTGCAGTGTTTTTGAACAGACAAAATCGTCAATTTGTTCCAATTGTTAATTCTTTTCTTTTCTTTTCTTTTTCAATTCATTTAATTTTTTTCTATATTTGCAAATTTGTCTAACTTTTAATTTTTTGTCCATTTTTGCAACTTTTGCAATTTTACCCATTTCTTCAATTTTGTCCAATTCTTCAACTTTGATTATATATATTTTTTTCAATTTTGTCCATTTTGTTTTGCCTAATTGATTGTAAATGTCTGTCTTGTTTTTAACGCCAGTTAATTTTGAATTCTGTCTGGTGTTAGAGCTATGACACTAGTCAAGGTCAAAAAAGTATTTGGCTTTGCTGCAGTTAGCTTTCGAGAAGAACTTGATTCATAAATAAGCAGGATGAGTCGGAGAAAGCATGCGACACTAGTAACAATAAAGTAGCCTGAAAAATTACACTACAACCACAAAAATACAAATTACTAATTAGGTACTCTTAAAACTGTCAAATGCTCAAATGTGACATAAGATATGCTTTCCTACATTATTATGTGACACCTATTGTGAGATTTGAGGTTTTTGTTGTTACTCAAATACTCATATTTTCTGACAACATCTTTTATCAAGTGATCGACCACATAGAGATGCATATGCACTATTATTCCCTCATATCCCTACCTCATGACATTTACGTATGCACAAGTGTGACTTCAAATCAAAGGTAATTTTGATTTTGCCTATAAAAGCTTGAAGCAAACCTAATACTCCTCAGTCTTTCTTCACTACTTCTTGAAAGGTAACATTTTGACATTCCTTTTCCATTTTACAGTCCTTGAGTCTTGACACTATATATTTTCAGATATTAAGATGAGATTCTTCTCCATTTTGTCCCTTTTGTGCCTTTCAACCTTGTTTGTATCACAAGGTGAAGCTTCAGTCACTGTTGCAACTGTAGCTGCAGTTGTTACCACTGGATCAACTCTGATCGGATTGTACAGAAGCTACAACATGAATGGATGTTGGCCTAGGAACATTGACGATAGTCACAAACTTGTCCTCAGTAAGTATAACTGCGCTGCTCTGCGCCATTGTCGTGCTGGCACGGCAAACCGCTGCGCGCCTGCGCCATTGTTGTACTGGCACGGCAAGCCACTGCGCTGCGCCTTTATTGTACTGGCATGGCAAACCACATTTCTACTATTTTAGATTCTTGGTACATGACCCGAGCTTCTGCTGATGCTGCTATCAGAGACACTTTGAAAAAGAACCCTGCCAAGACCCTTTGCGAAAAAGTCACTGGAACAACTAGGTATAAGGTCAAATGTGGTACAGGTAACTATGAAGGTGTTGATTGTGGTAGAGGAAGGCATGAGATCATCTGGCATCCTAGCTACTACAAGCTTAGTCAGTTGACTTCTGATATGGCCACGATGAACAACCAGTTTGTCAATGGAAGAATGGATGAAGACTCTGTTGAAGAACAATAAGGATTTTCTAACCGCTTTGTAGCAAAATGATGATCAATATTTAGTCAATAAACATGCATGCAAAACCTCAAAGACTTTTTAGTAAGACCCTCCTACAGAGACATACTTTTTAATTTTGTTTGTAAGTTTTGATGGGGTCAAAAAACGGAATAAAAAAGTACCGATTGAAGGAAAAGATAAAAGATAAAAGGTACAAGAAGGCCAAGGAGGTCAAAAAATACATTGAAGAACCAACCTCAATCTTTAGAAAAAGACGTAAGTTTGACCTAAATGATAACTTTCTTGTATCAACAGAAGAGAGTGAAAGAAGACTTCAAGCGGGTTGCATTGGTTTAGCAATTCCATTGGTCATTGCTTGCTCAATCATCACTTTTCTATATGGAGGAACTCTGCAAGTAAATCTGCCTACCATCTTAAAACCTAACATAAGAGAACATCAAGACCACAGTAAGTTTCAAACTGTTTTTATTATCTGATTTGATTTAGATTTACATGTTTTGAAGGACTTGGCATTGTCATTGTCAATTTCAAAGGTTTAATTTTTTGGCAGGCATAATATTACCTTGATTCTTGTTGTGCAAGAACTTGGTGGTTTATAGATCAATAGTTGCCAACCATCAAGAGTTGTGCAAGCATACGTACTTAATTTAGCAACTACTTAGGTAATCAATTCCCTACTTACTTACATATGTCTCTACTTAGGGAATAATTAGGCATAGTTAGGCCTAGACATGTTGGGTAAGGACCAACTCAAAGAAAGTACATCTGAAAGAGCCAGATACCACTCAATGAAGTCAAATAGCAATCCTTTGAAACTAAATAAAGTGACCACAAAAACTAACATAGGGGTAATGGAAAGAATTGTCAATGCAACTGTAAGATATGATGACATGGATGACACTGACATCATCACTTATGAAGAAAGCTATGAACGTATTTTGACTTGTGGTATAAGCACAGCTCTGACTCTGCTCGTTCCAGCAACTTTGCTAACACTGCTGTTTTGTATTGCATCCATGAGTAGAAGTTTACCTTTTGAGATTTTACCAAACATAACTGTTCAAAATACGAACCATTGTAAGCTTCATTTTTAATGTTATCTCCCTGATTATAAAACATTTTAAAATATACTTTCAGTACTGAATCTGATGCCACATGTTGCTCTGATCTATGAAGATGGTTCTGTATTTGATGTCTCCCTGGAAGAAGATATTTCACCTTCAAAGAATCTGTTGATAAAGCTCCCAGATGAAAGAAATGATGGTGACAATGAAAGAGGCCACCGGTTTGGCTATCAAGATCAGATGGGGTCACTCTACTTTCTTTCTTCAAAAATATCTAGACCTATCACTCAATTACAACAGAAATCTAGATTTCACACAATAGCTCACAAATATAATGGAAATCATCCTGGAGAAAGCTTAAAACTATATGCAGGAACCCAAGTTGGAAACAGGTTTTGGCTCTTTGGGATGAAACAGTATGGAAGCCTATGTAAAAGATATTAAGTTAAAAATTGTTGTAGCATCAACCTACCTTCTTTTTTTTAGGGATGCATCAACTGGCATATGAACAAACCTATATTTGGTACACAAAAAGACAAAGATGGAGTGAAGGACCCCGCCTTTTTGAATCAATCCGTGAACCATGGGCATCTGCAGGAATCAATGCAACAGCAGCCATCTTTATAGCCCATCCAGCTCCCGTTAGGGCATATGTCTATGATTTTGAAGGAGAACAGATTGTCAGCTATCCATATCTGCCAGCAAGTGTCCTTGCGGTTCCCTTTCATTTTGTATCGGTTTTTACTCTTGCAACTCTGCAAAGTAAAACTCAAAGAAAGTAAGTGAATCTTCGCCCTTTTTTGTTGTTTTATACAGTTAATTCTGAATTAATCATGTAGGGCATACTGTGAATGTCTGGTGCAAAACGCCGACAACCTTCAAAATGGTTTCAAAGCCTTGTTGTCCTATGATTTGGATAAAGGGATCAATGGAGAATGGATGGTAGAAAGTATAGACTACTTCAATACGCAATCTTCTCAAAGTATTTAACAATCATTCAATTCAAACCATGTCAAAATGTAACAATGATGGTTTGATATTTCAGTTTTCTTGGTACTAACAGTTGTAAGGGGACTTTTGTACTCATTCAACAATATTCAAACCCACAAAGCTATAGGATCTGTCTACCAAAATGGAACTTGGCAAGAATTGAATGCTACAATTGCACCTGGAAATCACTGGCCTGTTTTTGCCACACCTTATTTTGTTAGAATGTAATAATGTTTGAAAGTTTAGATAAAAGCAATCTGTCAATAACATGTATCCAGTTTGCAGTACATTCTAGAGATTGATGCTATGAAAACAGTATAATCCTCTTCTGATATTGATAATCCAAAACATTTTTGATTTTAAAAGCATTTGAATCCTCTCAAAAAAATTTCTGATTGCCAGGAAGGTCAGGATTAGTTTCATTTGTGTTTCATCCTATGAAACATTTTTGATAAGATGATCATTACCAAACTTATCTGTATCATAGCTTTTGGATCAATCAGCACAGCCCTTCAATTTGTTCAAGTTGGAGAAAGACCAGTAATTGATGGTGAGCTACCTATTGTTGAAATTCTTGATTCAACTGATCAATCAGTGTGTACTGTAAGCAATTCATATCATGACTTCACTTCAAACAAAGACGGAATAGCTGGTGTTACTACAGGTACATTTTTTCAACAGCACAATTATTAAAATAGTTCTAGCACTCATCAAAACAGGCATGGCTTGTGATTTTATCTTTGCCAAGGGTATATGTTGTGGAGGCACATTTGGATTTGTAGGACAAAGAAAGCTCATCAATGAGGCTTGTGGATACTTGACCAATGCTGGATGGACTGCAATTGAAGACATGCCTGAAAAACTAATGTTTCATGCCTCTGTTGCTTTACCAGACAAGAAATGGTGGTTAGTTTCAGGGGGTCAGAGTATGTAATTAAGTACTTAACTAATTTCAATTACATAATTTGAATTGTCGATACCATTTCAGACACTGCTGGTGAAAGACAAACAACAATTTACTACATGGATGAAACATTATCTTGGAATACACTAAGTACTCAACTACCAAGACCAAGGAGTGAGCACTGTATGGTTCAATATGGTTCCAATGAAGTTGCTTTCATTGGGGGTAGAGATAGTGCCAATACAAGAATAGCAGAAATAGACATCTACAATCTTGAGTCTGAAACTTGGTCTCTTGGTCCTGAGTTACCTGCAGATATTGAATTAACTCGCGGAATAGGATGTCAGAAAATTGAGAATGCAAACACTATTGTCTTAGGTTGTGCAAGTGTTTCAGTCAATCAAACAACCAGAGAAATCATTAAAAATGGCAGAAAGCTCTATACTTTGGATCTCTCCAATGATGAGTACACTTTTCAACGAAATTGTTGGAGTCATAGTTTTTTTGAAAAGTTAGACAGTGATACTGTCATCGTTTCTGGAGCTAATCTTGGAGTTTGGACCTTTGATATGGAAAATGGATTAAGACGCTTAAACACAACAACTACCAGACATACACAAGGGGATGCATTCACCTTACCAGATGGTACATTAAATTGTGGCTGAAATAAAGATACTACTAAAGGAAAACTTCCATGAAAAGGAAGAAATACTGTCAACTTTATTTTTCATGCAATGCATAATAGAAGCATAACAATAAACAAGAGACTAATCTATAAATAAGACCATTAACAGGAACAAGAAATGAAGAAGAAGCATGATTGACTGAAGCTTGACACAATTTGGAATTTCCCGCAACGTCAGTCAAGTTCAAAATCACATTGGGATGGCAACAATCACCGGTCACATTCACAATCAAATTATTGACGTTACCAACCGTCAGGTCAGTTAATACTTTATGATCTTTGGCATTGATTGAACGCATTCCAGTCAACTCATCTTGGACTAAAATCTGAGCGTTGAATTCTTCATTCAATTCACAATTTTTATCAGTATTTTTGCTTAGACATTGGCTGACAAAATCACTACATAAGAAGGAATTTTGACAAGTTGGAGGGTCATGATCAATTTGATTTAAGGCTAAATTCGTTACAGAAAACAAAAAGGATTTTAGCCCAATAACAGCTCCGCTGGAAATTTTGGGCTTGTCCCGAACAATAAGGGTGACGCGGACCCTTGACCCGTTGGGTACATAGGTGGGTGCGAATATTGTTAGGGTCACTTTGAGAGGCAATGCTGAGGACAAATGAGCAGTTAAGGGGCGTAACGAAGTGACAAAAGTGGCGTGATGACCTTTGGAAGGGAATTTTTCGTTATAGGACAATTGGATTGGCCGCACTTCTGTTTGGGTGGCATTTTTAATGTCATTGAAGGGCAAATGGAGTTGCAATACAACTGTTTGATATGTCCCTGGGGAAGTCCACAATGAACTGCAAATATATAGGAGAAAAACATAGTTTCAAGCTGAGCAACTTTAATTTTTTGCTTAGTAAAAATACGTAGGGGTCCAAAGTTGGTAAATGCGCATTTACCAACTTTTGAAATTCGAGTGGAACAGAAGGGGAACCGAGTCAAAAATGAGAGAAAAATGGAGGGAAAAAATCATTGCTGCCGCGACCGGGAATCGAACCCGGGACCCTTCGATAACTGACCAATGTCTGTGTTGTCAAATCAGGTTCACTTGAAGATACAGTTTAGACACAGATTTGACCAAAAGTGCCCATTCACAGACTCGNTTTAACAAAAATTGTTTCTAGGGGTCCTCCGGTGACCCACACCAAATCTAAAGTCTGAGACTTTTTCGCACCAGAAATTGCATAACTTGCGTCCACAGAGCTATGCAATCCATGGTCTTCTTTTCAGGTTGCATTCAAAAAGAAATTTTCAAGTATTTTGGCCCCTTTTAAAGTTCCTGCATCGTAATTGTTAAGACATGCAGATTTGTTTCCCCTCCTCGTCCTTAACTTAACCTTTTTTGGCCTCAACGGCCTAATTTTCAAGGGCAAGTCAATACAAAGATTATTCTGGGAATACTGACCTTTTGGGATCAAGCGTGATGTCCACAATCTGCTTCTTTGATTTCTGCTCTTCCTCTGATATCCCAGGGCACTTTTCCGTCTTCGTGACCCCACACTGTTGCAAAATGACCAGTAAGCATAGGAAAAGTGGTGAATTTTTCAGTTGTCGCCTCATCTGCACAAAACTCAAGCTGCAACTGTTTGCATAAATTGTGGGCAAATTGCCAAAAAAAAAATTTAGTCTTCAATTTTTTTTCCCTTGACGAAAAGTTGCTTTTTTGACTACAAAATAAATTGTGTTGTAATTTGAACTTTTTCAAACGGTAAACCAGAAAGCTTGAAAATTCTCTCCAATTTTCTTTTCACTCATTAAAAAGGACAAGCCAGAAAAAGAGAAAGGAGGCGTTGCTACATAGCTAAAAATATTGTCTACTACTTCTGTGTACTACTACAGCTTTCTAATTTTTTAACTCAGTGTCGTAAAAAAATTGAGGTAATTTTGAAAAAAAAGAAAGAAATTATGAGATGAATTGGTGTAGGAAATAATCGAGGTACAAAATGCTTTCAATGACGATGAGACATCATTTTTCATCATGCATGACTCATTTTTAGCTAGAGTAGTGAGTAAAATACTCCTCCCATTTTTAAATGTCACTTCAGTTCTTCATGACGAAGGGGGGAAAGCAAATTATAAAAAATGTACTGCAGTATGGTATAACATAATGACAAAAGTTTTGTTTCGTATTTGCATTGAATCATGGTCACTTTCAACCTTGGTTGTTATTGCAGTAGTATGATTAATGTAGAAACTTTTAAAAAGATGCAATTATTGCAAAAGATTGATAATTTTTACCTTACTATAAATCGCAAATTCACAGTGTTTGGAAAAGGTACATTAACCAATAATGCGAGCGAAGCGAGCTACGTTTCTTTTGCAAAATAGGTTGTGTGGGGCGGGGGAGTGGGCGTGAGTATGGGATGGGGTGTAGGGACGCGAGGACTTTGAGAGGCGTGTGAGAAGCGAGGTGGGGGCGTAAGTAGATGTAGTAGTGGGCAGAGGTGGGTGTCAGAGTTCAGTGTGTGGTGGTGGATATGGGTTGTGCAGGTCCGGGTGGTGTGTGGGCATGATAGTGTGTGTGTGAACGTGATAGTGGGTGTGTGGGCGTGAGAGTGGGTGTAAGCGTGAGACTGGGTGTGTGGGCATGAGAGCAGGTGTGTGTGGTTGGATGTTTTGGGATGGTGAGTGTGGGCGTGAGGGTTTGGAAATGTGTGTTAGAAACTAAAGCATAATTTTTTTAACTTCTATCCTAACAAACTTCGAAAGTATGAGGGCAGCCGCACCGCCGGCCCGCTAAGTAGTACTGCCGAACTGCCGGCGTTTCAGCTTAGCCGTCATAATTTCAAAGTTTGTTGCAATAGAAGTTAAAAAAATTAGGCTTTAGGGCGGGGGCGATTAAATGGGGGATGATGGAGTCTGTGGGCGTGAGGGGTTTGAAAATAAAAGTATTTAGCCCGCTTCGATCGCAGCAACGTTGCAAAATTATTTAGATCTTTTGGCGGGATTTTCAAACATAGTAAATCCCAAGAAATTTTCTTCAAACTTTTGCGAAGTTGCGCAAATCAACCCCGCCCCGCGCCCCGCCATGTTAATTTATTAGGGGGTTAGCGTTCAAGTCGTTGCTAATTAGTACTTTTCAAATTCTTGAGTTTTGAGAGCTTGCTTGCTTCCCCCTGCTTTCACTTTACTTCTCGAAGAAGAGATGCTTTCCTTCGAAGTCTCAACTTGGCCTTCAACTAGATCATTCTGCCTGTGAGTTTCACCTCGTCGTCTGTCGAATATCGTCAACAGTTTTTCAAGTTTTAAAGCAGCAAAATGAGGAGGCAAAAGGGCGGCTACTGGAAAAGGCCTGTCAGCAGGACCTACATGTACAACCTCGATGTCGGCGAACACTACTACTCACCCATGACTTCCTACTTGGAGGCCGAGCGGGGAACCCGCGGGGAGACCCCGGGAGCCATGACTTACGATGAACGACTACAAAGACAATGGCTGCATGGACGCAGGTACGAGCCTTTGGAGACCAGGGAGAGGTACGCCAGGGCCTCTAGTGTCGCCCGTGGGGAGGCCTCTAGCTCTTATTTGGCCTCAGAAATGGCCTCACGCAATTCTCGTGCTATGTCTGAAATGAGGGCCTCATCTGCCATGAGCCGCCAGGCTCAGGCCTCAATGCAGTCAACTTCAATGCAGAAATCTGTAAGTCCAAATTCAGCAAAATCATTGCAATCTTTTTTGTCTCTTCCTTTGAAGATTATGTTCTTCTGTAGGAGAAAGAATTTGAGGAATTTCTCACACATTTGAAGTGACATTTAAAAGTGAAATATTCATGCATGAAGTAAAACTGATTTTCACTCACTTTTATCTCGACCAAATCTTTATTTTGAAAAAATGCCAACTTTTGTGTCCTTCTTTGTTGTTGCTAAGCTCTAGATTATTCATACCAAAAATTGCATTTGAGGTATGTCACAAAATTCTTACTTCTTTGACCACACTGTTCCAAACCTTAATTTTTTGTCTAAAAGTTCAACTTTTGTCAATACTTGGAAATTTGTGATTTTTCAAACCAGAGACAAAAAATATTTAGTTTAGAATGCCTAAAAGTTCAAAACAGTTCAAAATCGACTTTTTCCAATATTTAGTGTGTTCAATTTTTGGGTCGAAATATAGATTTTTATCAGGAAAATTGCCTTTTTTGATACATTTAGAATGAAATATTCAAGAATTTAATTCCATTTTGGCGCAAAAATTGAAATACATGTCTAAAAGTAGATTTTTGTTAGAATTGATTTTTTGAACAAAAAATCGATTTTCACATCAGTGTGTTGAGCATTTTTCATCATTTCTGTCCACAATTTTAGGAGCAAAGCATGAAGGCCTCACGTGAAGAGCAGATGTCCAAATCAACGACAATTCAACAGCAAAGAGCCTCAATGGCCTCAACCAGGCAACAAATGTTGGCGGCCTCATCCTCTACACAACAAAGGTCCTCAGCAGCCTCCGCATCCTCTACTCAAATCAAAACCGAATCTAAGCGCAGAATCGAGGATGATATCTCCAAGAAAATGGCCGATGTGAGGATGAGTCCCTGGAGCAAAGGCCAAGAATTGGACGAGGCCAACGCGGCCTCCGCTCGCGCCCGCGCTCGAATCTTAGAACTCGAAAAGGAATTGGATGAAATCACACGAAAAGCCATGACCACCCAAGTCAAAGCTTTGAAAACTGCCAAGCAAATGGCCATGGAGGCCACCAGAGAAGATGAGGCCGCTATGGCCTCTTCCATCAAGAAGTCCAAAAAGGTCATGATTGAATCAAGCTCGAAAATTGTTGCTTAAAAAGACGAATTGCCCATTCCTCGATCCCTTTTGTTCATCTCTATTTTCCTTGTGAAATCAACCAAAAAAAATTTTGGACCTGATTTTTTCTGTTAAAATTTCTATTGTTGATGATGGTGGAGCTCAAAGAAGTGATCCTAACCTTTTTAATTTCAATAAAGAGAGAGAACGAATGTTAACTTTGAGATCATAGAAATGGTCGATCGACCTAATTTATCATCACTATTCGTTAGGATTTGCGTGATTATACTTTATACAAAGTACGATAGTCTTTTAGCTTTATTGACATACCATTCAATCATTCATTGATTCATTTCTTTGTATATTGTAGGTCTTGTTTATAAATTAAACTGAGAACAAGTGACTAAAATACAGCAAAGTACATCAAAATATATAAAAGTACATCAAAGTATCTCAAAGTATCTTAAAGTATGTACTCCAAAGTATTTGGTCACTCGATTTTTAAGTAGAGTCATTTTACCTGGATTCGAACCCTGGACCTCCAAGTACCAGGGCTGCAGGTATGTTTGGATTTTCTCAATCAGTCATTATAACAGGGCCTGGTGTAACATTTCGTGGCCTTTTTCCTGCTTCCAAGGTGAGCAATACTTGTGACGTGATCCTTGTGTACCTACAATAACTCGCTACCGTAAGATGCTCACTCAAGTACTGACATATTGGGATATTAGAAGGCTTTCATTTTCCCACGGTACCTATACAAATAGTTAATGTATAACAGCAGAGAAGAAATATGACGAAGAAAACGCTTACTGTATCACTTTTACACTAGGCACTGTCGAAGCATAACGATAATCAAAATGCCAACTACGACTGAACTTAAGGTAATACATTCCAAACTAGTTTAACTTTATACCTAAAGTCCTTAGTTTTTGTCCCTTGGTTATAGACACCCATTGAGGTACCCAATGACGCTTCTCCAGAAATTAAAGGAAAAGACAAGAAGTTATCGGGGACTGAATCAGTTTCTAAAGCTGCCCAAAAGCTCAAGACAACTACAGGTCAAATACCCAAAAGTTGTCGAACAACCACCATGGATGCAGCCAAGGCTTTGGGAATTTTAGGATTTACCAGCACTCGATGGTTGGATATGTCTTCGGGATTGACTCCAAAGGAGGAATTGGACAAAGCACATTTTTCCAAAACGATGGACATCATGAAAAAGAAGAAAAAGAAAGTAAGATTTTCTTTTTACAGTTTCTAAAGCGGCGCGAGGGAGGCCCGAAGGGCCGACCGAGCGAAGCGTCTTTAAAATTATTTTTGTCATGTTGGCTTTTTTATAGTTAACAT
>LT727949.1:17983-31299 GCA_900157175.1 Oithona nana
TCTAAAGCGGCGCGAGGGAGGCCCGAAGGGCCGACCGAGCGAAGCGTCTTTAAATTTTTTTTTGTCATGTTGGCTGTTTTATAGTTAACATTTTGGGGAGCAAAAGGAAAAAATGAGGGGACGAAAACGCCGCGCCTGAGCAGCAGGTGAATCCCAGGGGAGGGGATGAAAAGGGTGCTGGCACTGCCAGCGGTACAGGAGAAGTGTTAAATCGAGTGCCAGCAACAATAAAGAGAGAGACGCAACTTGCGGGATTTCTGCAGTGTAAAATCACGCAACCCATCTAATCTAACTTATACGTTTCATAAATAACGTTTTTGTTGGAAAATGAGCGAAAAAATTTTAAGAGGCGTTTTTTCGACGAAATACGAAAATTTTCCCATTTTTAGTAGTTTCAATATAAATATTTTTTTGCAGTATACTTCTGTGTTGGGGTGTGTGTGGGGAGGGGTATGGGGGCATGTGTGGGGTGTGTGTTGGGGCGTGTGGGGTGTGTGCGGGCTGTGGGGGAGAGAAACTATCGCTCACCGCTTTATTATCCGGATACCTTGGTAAATCCGGACACCTGCCTAGGTTATGAATAAATCAAATGGCAGTCGCAATCTTTTATTCTGTAGGATGAAAAAGAAGCCAAAACCAAAACTAAAGAAAAGGAAAAAGACAGTGACGTTAAACCAAAACCAAAACCAAAAGTCGTTGTGGAAGCTAATCTGCAGAAATACAGTTTCAAACGCAAAGAGTTGTCACCAGATGATCAAATCCGCGTTTTACACGAAGCTTACCAATTTCTTTTGAAGAAACACAAAATAGGCGACGATCTTCATGGATTATTAGCCGAATCAGACCAATCCAAGATAAACGCGTCCGAAGAAACGGAGAAGGTGGAGGAGGAGGAAGAAGGAGCTAGAAATGATTCTGATGACGATAGTTCCATATTCAACGAAGAAGTCTTAGCTTTAGAGAGAGCAGTGGAATCAGCTTTGGATTCAATTTCTCCTCAACCTTCAGCTTCTGAACAAGAAATGGCGAGAAATTTCAAAAGAAAATCAAAGTCAGTTACTTTTTAAGGAAAGATTTTAGAGATTGAAAAGCCCGTGGAAATAAGCAACAAAGATAGAGAAAAGGAGAAGTCTTTTAAAGGATGATATTATCCAAATCACCAACAAATGAGCACCAAAGAAGAAGTCAGGGAAAAAATGCTGAAACGTCTGTTGTTGCTAAGTGTGACAAAACGAATCCAATGAATGCACGATCCTGAGCACTACTCTGTCTGTCTATGTCCAAGGCCTTAACATAGAGAAAACAAGGCCAATGAACGGTGATGAGCTTTACCATAAATATGTTCAAATCACTTTAGAGGCAATAAAAAAATGACATCAAAAGTAGATTTGCTCTACACAAAAGAAATGCCGCTTCAAATTGCCCACCCTTTTTCGCAGTAAAACAGTAATTATGCCAAGTAAATCTTGCAGTGCAATCTGGTTTTTATGACAGGTCATTTAGTTTTGCTACTTCAAGACTTTATACATTTTTATTTCCTTTGAAAAACTTGCGTGGTGAAAGCTATAAGATTGAAAGAGAGCAGAGCTCACCTTCAACTATCTTTAGGGGGACACAATTTTTCCAGATGAAGCTCTTCATAAAATTTTGTTATGATTATTGTATCAACTATTAATGCTCAAACCGAGTCATACAAATCGAGATTTTGAAATAAAAAGTTGTTTTTTTGTACAATACATCCAAAGTCAAATCTGAAAATACAAAGTCATCCTACTGTACTCTAAAAACCACCACAATAATACAAAACAGAAAAAAGGTACAAAAGTATCGTGTACTAAGAAGAGCTAGAGCTCTCTCTCTTTTGGCTGTAAAGAGAGAATGCAGAACGCAATGCCTTCATTATGCTGATGGGAGTCACTGGAGTCACCACTTAAATCACCAATCCCAACAATTCAAAATGTCCACGGGTAGTGTTAGCCTCGAGTCTGTAAGTCTTAAAATCAATTCACAAAGTGAAGACAAAGTTATAACCGTTTGTTTCTCTAAAAAAAGATTCAGTAAAAAGTAGTTTCAAATCAAGGTAAGCGATGATAATTTGTATAAAAAAGTTGCCTTCTTGATCCTATCTTCCAACATTGGGACACAGGTACTTACTCCCAATGCTTGTTTACCAGATTGCAAAATATAACCTACAATTTCTGCTTAACTTTTGCAGCCGGACGACGAGGCTCCTAAAAAGACTTTTAGTGGCATCGCAAAGGCTTCTAAAGTCGCACAAAAATTGACCACCAAAGGTCGAATACCCAAAAGTTGTCGAGCAACCAACATGGATTTGGCCAAAGCAATGGGAGTTTTGGGCTTTACGAGTAATCGATGGTTAGATTTGTCTTCTGGATTGACACCAAAGCAGGAATTGGACAAAGCACATTTTTCCAAAATGATGAACATCATGAAAAAGAAGAAAATTGTAATTATGCTACACGGGTGTATCGGGCGTAGCGGGTTAACTTTATTTTACCTTTTCTAGGAAGAGGATAAAGAAAAAAAGGCTAGTAAAAAACATAGTACCGATTCCGAAAAGGCCAACGGCAACAAGTCGGACGACTTGAAAACTGCGACCAAAGAAGAACCCAAGGTGAAATACAATTTCAAACGCAAAGTGTTGACACCAGATGATGAAATTCGCATCTTGCACGAAGCTTACCAATTTCTTTTGAAGAAATACAAATTAGGCGAAGATCCCAAAGCTGCTGCAGCACTGGTCAGCCCTTTTATGAAGCTTGAAATGGAAGAGAAGCCTGTGATAAAGGAAAAGAAGAAATCTAAATCTTCTGTCTCTGCGGAACAAGAAGAAGAGGAGGAGGAGAAGCAAGAAAATTCAGATTATCAGAAGGAATTGGACAAAGATTTTGATGATAATGTCTTCGCTTTGGAAAAGGCGGCGGATGATGCTATTCCAGGTGGCGTTACACCTAAAAAGGGAAGTATCAAAAGGAAGAAATCTTCAAATGCATCACTCAAGGGAGAAAAAACGCCAGTTCGTAAAAAGTCATTTAGACGAGACAAGTCACAATCAATGAAGAATTAAAGTTACTATTACAAATTATCCTGCATAAATACTCACAGAGAGCTTCGACAACCTTGGTCATGATTAGATGAAATATACGCTTTGAATACAGTAGATTGCCTATTCAACGCCCACATGCTAATTAACGCCCAATCATAAGTAACGCAAAGTGTAAAACATTTTGTAAGAATTAACATATATCTATTTATCATGTCCTAATTAACGCCCCCATAGAGCTCAAAATTTTTATTAACGCCCTTGCGTTCAATAGGTAATCTATTGTAGCTTAAGATAAAGATGTGAGTAAATAATCACTACACAGAGTTAACCTAAATAATTGTCTTTAATGACACCAATAACAATAACCTAATTCCCTTCTTAGTTCTTATTTCGTCACGTGTAGTAAATACGTCAGAGCTGCACCGGGGCGTTGGCAACTGAGCACGTGACAAATAAATACACATAATTACAATCATAGGGTTAGAAAATACGGTAAAATACAATTGGATTTGAACACATGGGTGGTGCAAATTTGCTACAAATCACTGAATATTCATTTTTGATAGAATCGGGTCTGTATTTGTTAGAGAAAGGGCGGCACTCTGTTCGGTACAATGTACCATAATTCGAGCGGAGCGAAGCGAGTTTCGAAATTCAATTTTCACTATTTTTTGGCACTCTTACTACGAATTGTCGATTTTGTGAAAATGGTGAATTTCTTGAAAAGAAAATAAAAGTTGTCAAAGAACAATAACAACAACTTATCGACTTCTAGAACCGCGGAGCGCCATAACATGCTGGCGGTTAAAAATAATTTGATTAACTTTTTGCCGCTAAGCTCGATTTTTCAAGCACTCTCTGAGCGGTTTGGACATCTACATATTACTTTGGTATTGTTGTGTATTACTGATTTGGTATAGAATAACACTCGACGCAGTTAGTTTGTGCGGCACCGCAATGGTAGTATTCGTAGACAAGAGGCACTGTACTAATAACAGTAGGCACAAAAGGCATGGAAAAAGTTCCAACCTTCATTACTCTGATGAGAGACGCCAACATAGTCAGAACACAGGACACAAAATGTCTACAGGAAGCTACGACCATGAAGAGGTAAAAATACATTGACCTTGCTTCTCAATTAATTTTCTATTAATAACCTAAAACCACTTTTTCAATTTTTTTTCATAACCAAAAAGTAGTTAAAATAATTTCAATACATACAAAAGAAGGTAAGAACTAAGTTGGTCTTCTTGTACATAAACTTGTCTTCTTTCCACTGTTACCTAAGGTTTCATGAAAAATAACTTTGACTTGAACACTTGATGAAATCATCCAATTTCAGACAGAAAACAGTGCCAGAAAGTCTTTTTCTGGGATCGCAGCTGCTTCAAAAGCTGCGGCTAAACTTTCATCAAAAGGTAAAATTCCCAAAAGTTGTCGAGCAACCAACATGGATTTGGCCAAAGCAATGGGAGTTTTGGGCTTTACGAGTAATCGATGGTTAGATTTGTCTTCTGGATTGACACCAAAGCAGGAATTGGACAAAGCACATTTTTCCAAAATGATGGACATCATGAAAAAGAAGAAAAAGAAAGTAAGAGTTCCATTTATGAACTAATCGAATTGCGGTCACAAACTTATTTTTGTAGGATGAAAAAGAAGTCAAAAACAAAAGTAAGGAAAAGGAAAAAGACGCTGATGGGAATCCAAAAGTCGTTGCGGAAGTCGATTTGCAGAAATACAATTTCAAACGCAAAGAGTTGTCACCAGATGATCAAATTCGCGTTTTGCATGAAGCTTACCAATTTCTTTTAAAGAAACACAAATTAGGTGAAGATCCTCGAAATCCTAGAAGTCCTCATGGATCGTCAACCGAATCAGACCAACCCAAGAAAAACGCTTTAGTCAGTCCCTTCATGAAATTGTCGATAGAAAAGGAGGAGGTGGAGGATGAAGAAGGACAAGAAGAAGAAGATAAAAATGCTTCTGATAATGAAAGTGAAATATTCGATGATGATGTCTTTGCTTTAGAGAAGGCAGTGGATTCAGCTTTGGATTCGACTTCTCCTCAACCTTCAGCTTCTGAACAAGAAATGGCGAGAAATTTCAAAAGAAAACCCAACTCAATTAAGGGAGCTCCAACCAAGAAACCATCTTTGAAACGACAAAAGGTATTACTGTTGAAAATACCGACCAGTGGAAATCAATTCAAAATTTGGATATAAAATTTTTCTATTTTATTTCAGGCTGCAATGAAATGATGCAAAGAAAAAGCCTTATTCTTCTGTCTAAAACAAGGATAGTTCCACATTTGATCCAACCAATGAACCCACTTATTTGCAATCCATTTGTTGCCATGCAACACTGGACATCCCAAATGAATATTTCTCGTATCGTAGTCCCCCGCAGAGTCCAAATTGAACCAAAATAAAGCATCGCCCATTCGGGGTGGGACATAAAGGCCTAATGTACTAAAGACTGTATGACCTCCAGCTTGAATATTGCTTAAATAGATCATAAATGTTGTCAACCTTGCTCCGCCATAATCCTTATGTTCTTGGTCATCTCGCCTAGATGACTCTCCTGTAGAGTCTAGATGGCTGATGATGCTTCCGCCCATTCCATAATTCATCACTTGATAATTTTCGCTGCCATATTTACTTTGAACATTGAATTTCATGGCCAAGTCTATGTTGCGACTTAGTGACTTGGCCACCGGGTAAACGGCCTCGTTCATGTACATGACCTTACTCGTGCGAAATCTTGTATAGGAGTCAACATTACCCTGCACTTTCAAAGGTGTAGCTTTCATCCTCCCACTCGCCTGTAGATTAAACGAAAGTAGGTTACAAACACTTTTGCTAAGACGCAGTCCAAAAGAATTTGAAGTACTAATGAGGTGTGAATTTTAGTAGGAGTTGTACTACGGTATTTGCCATAGAAAATTACTTTAAAAAGTCACACTTTAAAATTACAAATGTGAATTTTGAAAATAGTGTAAATCTTGGGAAAATGTGGCTTTGGGAAACAAAAGTGAATTTGGAGAAATATTTTTTAATTTGGAAACATAAACATAAAAGTTAATTTTGGAAAAAATGTGGGGGGAAATGTGAGCTTTGGAAAAAAATGAATCTTTGAAAAAAAAAAATGCTCTTGAAAATCTGAGATTTCCATCTGAAAATGTATTGTAATGAAACTTTTTGAGTGATTTTCAAACATACCTGTTGTCTGACAGTCTCGACTTGTTCAATAGATGCAAAATCTCTCAACAAAGCAATATGTGGCTGATCATTCAATGGCTCGTATTTGAATGGTCCCAACCTCAAAAATGGATCATTTCTGGTCAAGTAATGACATTGATAGTGCATGATATGCATTGGTGGATGTGCTTGATGAATTGTGTCATTGCCTCTACACAATTCTCTCTCGTGTGAATTCATGAAGTATGGAATATCAAAGGGTAAATTTGCATCTACATCTCCTAAATTGACAAATGGAACAATTTTTGCCCGACGTTCCTCCACTTTTGCCAATCGTTTTTTGACCAATGGATGATCATTGAGCATTTCACGATAGAATTTTAAGTTGACCCAGACAATACTTCCATCAACTTTGGGTGAAATGAAGCCACTGTTGTAAGCATAATTGTCATGGAATTCTTTAGCACTAAAATGTTTTAAAATTCGTTATCTGTATGTGACTTCTTTAGGTTAAGAAAATGGGTGGTTTTGGCCAAAATTTGGCTATTTTATAGAAAATGCCACATTTTTTATTTTACTTACTTTTTAATTGATTTTTTAAGGGAAGTTTGATAAGTTTTTGGCCTCTTTTGTAATTTAGACACTTGCAATGCTGCTTTTAACCATTCAACATGTCCATTGAGCTTCCAAATTTTTTTAGCTGTGAGTCCAATAATTGACATTTCTTCTGGAGACAATTCTTTGCAAGCTTGCAACACTTTTTGACTCTTTGGATCAATAATTTGACCTTTGGCTAGGTCTAAAATATTCAAATCATGAAATGCCCAAATACTCAACATTCCATAAGAAGCTCCAAATATAAAATCCATTTTTTCTGGGACTCGAATATTTTTTAAAGAATGGAATTTTTTGATCAATTTTGGCCACCATTGAAATGATCTCTTCATTAGATGAAAGGCATTAATTGGATGCAAAACATAATCTGGATGTTGGGCACAAGTTAAGTTTCCAATTTCTTTTAAGTATAATTCTGTTTCTTCAGATTCTGGTAACAATGTTTGTAAAATCAGCTGTTCATCATTGAACAGAATTTTCAAGTCTTCTGTTGATGATGCAATGTGTCTTTTGGACTCTTTAGTAATGATGTCTTCAGTTAATCCAGTACCAAAAAGATCTTCAGTCCAAGTATTATACACACTATCTTTATCTGCTTCAATTTTGGTATCACAGAAAGCAAAAAATATTTTTACACTGAAAAACGTCAAAATTAAACTCCACATAATGCACAACAGTAAAAAAGGAAAACTTGCTGTGTAACTTCCTCTGCTAATAGCGGAAGTTCTTTCCTTGAAGAGTTTGGACGTTTTCTTAGATAACCAATGGACCATTAATTTTTTGCGTAGGTACCTCTCCCTATTTTTTAGATGATTACTTGCACCTTCACAAGGAGGACTCCGGCGGATGCTTGCTTCGCTCGCTAATTTTTCTGAGACATAAAAATCAAAAGCTTAGACATGTTTTTTCGCCACTGTCAGATCTAAAACTGGTGATTTTTTAGAAATTGGACTCAAATTATTTTAGATAAGCAAATACAAAATCTCAATATCACGCCCACCGAACTAAATTGTTGGTATCTATCGTCGGATATAGATTTGAAAATATATCTCAAGTACCAGTTCAAAATATTGCTTTAAAAATAGTCAAATTCTTGGCGAACTACGTTTCATTTTATTCAGAAACAAAAGCTTAGCGCGAATCCCAGCGTTCGGCCCAATTCAATTTAGATGATGGACGTAATAACTTAGTTATGAGATTAGAATACATACCTAATCACCAATCAGTACGTTACGATAGCGTTATAGCAATGATGTGAAGGTTGCGTGATTTCTCAAAGATTTTTGCGCTATGTAAGCTTTACCGCAATAAGTTTGATATCACGACACAGTTTCAAAGCTACGAGGTTGAAGCTTGGCATTCTTTACTTATGAGGCCGTTAATTTTAGGCTAAAAGAGGCCGGCCTCCGTGGCCTCCGAGGCCGTCAACTGAAATGCGCTATTTTTGATGTCAAAGAATCATAGATTGGCGCATTTTTCGAGGTCGTGACTGAATTCCAAAGTTGCTCAGCGACCTCGATTTAGGAGAACCGAGGTCGTCCGAGGCCGGAAATTGAAAAATTACGATTTTGCTCAATACAATTTTGGAAAACTTATAAAAGAAGTAATTTGCAGATAATTGAGGTTGTCAAGGCTGTTGAGGCCGTCGAGGAAACCGATTTTCAGGTTTTATTGAAGGTCTAGGACATATTTCGACCGAAATCAAAATGTCTTGGAGGCTAAACTTTATTAGATGAGGAGTGGAAGTTTCATTGTTTCATAGTAGAAGGATATGATATTGTTTCAAGGCATTTTTCAGCTTAGACTTCTTCTTGTGTAATTTGTAAAGTCTGTGGGAAAAAGAATCATCGAGTTTGCAAAGCAGTAGTTTCACTTTCGTTATGATGATCCCATATGGTTCATTTTTAAAAATGCGCGACACGAGCACTAAACGAAAAATCCTTAAACTTGAAAGGTGTTCAGTGCTTGACCGTGAGATTTTTTTTTTTTTTTCGGAATTACTTTTAGTCTTTTTAGGACTTTTAGAAGTCACGTTGAATCACACAATTCTAAATATCTAATTTTTGTTCATAAAATCAATTTTGATATATTTGTTGCGCCAAAATTGATAGATGTTCTTGAATATTGCACACCCTTAAAAGTATCAAATACATGCAAAAAATCAGACATCCAAAACATCGAAATATGTCAATTTTGATCAATTTCCGGGCAAAAATTAAAAATTCTTCAATTTTTCGGGCATTTTTAAATTCAAAAATTTGGTTAAAAAAATCAAGTTTGCCGTAAAGTTGAATTTTTGGACAAAAAACGGAGATTTGGAACAGTGTGATTGAAAGTTCCAAGAATAAGAACAACAATTTTCAAACTTTTAGGACCGCATTGGAGACTACTCTCACGGTCATTAAGGAGATGATTTCAAGTATAGTATGACATTTGGTAAAGTAGATCGTGCTTAGAGTTTGTTTCATCTTTGTCAAACTTGCATTTCCTTACAACTACTCACAAAAAGTTCATTTCGTGAGGAGGAGGACTGAGTAAAGAACTGCATAATTGACTAAAAACGGAAGTTCTTCACAAAAATCACGATGATAACCAGAAAAAAAGAAGGTAGTTCATTAATTGTTGTGAAGAAACAAAATAATCCAATGAAAAAAAAAGTTTCATGAGATAACAAAATGGACTTTATTTGTATTTGCTTGCAATTATGGACACAAATATGTTGTCAAATTGTTTCTAGATTATTTAGAACTAACCATTAAACTGAATAGAACAACTAATGGAGGAAAGACTGCATTTATTTGTGCTTGTCTTAAAGGATACAAAGATGTTGTCAAATTGCTCTCAAATATTGAAGTGAATGTAAGAACTAATTATGGATGAACTGAAGCTTCAAATATTGAATTTTTGACGTTAAAATTGTTTAACTTTATGACTTACTGCCTACTCATAAAAGTCTAAACTTGCGTACGCAATGCAGTTCCCATTTTCCTTGACTTTTCTCTTGTGCAATACTTTTAGAACATTACTGGCTGGAGATGATGTTGAGTCATGTAATAAGCTTATTTATTTTGGTCCTTGAAATACTCAAAACTAAGGAAGGGAAAAGACTCAAAGATACAATTCTGATTTTAAAAAGATGTATAATACACGTTGATCGCTACGCTCGCCTTTTGACCTTTTTGTCGTCTTTTCGATTACCATCCAAAAAGTGAAATAAATGATGTACGATTCGGCGTAAAGTTACAAATTTTCCGAGACCATTTTTCATCTCCAAGGTTTAGCAAAAAAATCCGCGAAAACTGAAAAAAAAAGAGAAGTGAAATTGTACGTGACAAAATGTTGATCATTTATCATCCAGTTTTACTATGTTCCACTTTTCCATTTCCATGTTTCTATGGAAAAGAATTACGTACGAAGGTTGCCTTCAACTAAATGATGTGTTTTTGTGTGTGCTATGTCTATCTCTCTCGTTTAGGGTAAGGAAACCACTTTCCAAGGTTAAAATTGTGCTGTACAGGATAGTACGATGTAGATTGTAGTTGAATTTTCCCCCTCCTCTTTGCAGAAAAAGATGAAGATTAGAAGAAAAACGTTGGTAATTTCCATCTTCTTCATCTTTACTTTGATACACACTGATGCAAAAATCCATTTTTTGTTCAAAAATTCAAAGTAACATTTTTGGTGGTTTTGAATCAAAATCTGGATTTTTTTTTCAAATAAAAAACACGAAAAAACACTTTTTAAGGTGACTTACTAAGGATTAGGGTGAGTTGAATTTTACAGATGTCTGCGTAGGTTTTGTCAAAATTTATTTTTTGGACCAAAATTGAATTTTACATAGTGTGGCGCTTTGAAGAAGAAGCCAACAAAATCCTTGACAGCAGCATCTTCCTGATCATCAAAGTGTCTTTTGGTGTTGTCAAGGATGTTTTTGACAATGACAAGTATCGAAAGACGATTGATAATATCATCTCTCTACAAAGTAAATGTCAAGATTTACACACTGATGCATGTTCGACATGACCTAGAAAATGCAACGCCTAAATCAATCCGCCACGATCATCAAAGTTCACTTCGAAGCAACCTAAACCTAAACCACGAAATCACTGTAATAAACGAGCGAAGCGAGCTCTAAGGTCATCACGAAATCAAGATTTTGAATTTCGCCCCACCCCACATCCTAGTCAAAATCCTAAAAAAATGTTCAATTTGAAAAAAGATTGAAAGTTTCAACCTATAAAACGCGAGACTTTTAAAAAATGAACAAAATCGACGAATGGACAAAATTGGACAAATTGGATAAAATCGGACTAATTGGTTAGAATTGGACAAAAATGATAATAGTATTGAACATTACGGACAAAGTGGAGGATTTGGACAAAATGGACAAAATTGGCAAAATTGGATAGTACGGACAAAATTGGTCAAAATTACCAAATTGGACAATAAGGACAAAATATGCCAAAATTCACAAAATTGGACAAAAAGGACAAAATTGGACAATATTAGAGAATTAGACAGCATGATGAACAAATTGAAGAAAAACATGAACTGCGTGATCCAGATTTAAAAGGTAAGGGATTTTAAGAGGTTTTAGACCTATAAAGTCTGTCTTGCATTTCATTACTATGCACAACAACATTAGGTTTAGAATTCAAGGCTGTTTGGATTCTTGAAGACTCATGGGTTTGGGTTTGAAGTAGTGATGTTAAACTTGGATGATTAGCGTGACTTTGAAATTGCATCTATCATCAGCAGGCCTGCCGGCGGGCGGCAGCGGCCGCACCTGGCACCGCCCTTTAAAAAGGAACTCTATTCTTGAAGACTTCCAACAAAGTTGTTAATTAGACATTTTGACCTTCAATCTTGGCGTCCTTGTCTTCATCAAGTGAATTATGATTGGAAAGTGGAATAAGAACAAAGTGTTGGACTACTCAATCACACTATGCTAAAAGTCCAATTTTTTTCTAAAAATGTAGATTTTTGACAAAACCTATTCTTTGAATTTTTGATATCTGTCAAATTCAACCCACCCTAATCTGTAGAAATTAAGTCACACTGAAAAGTAGTTTTCGGTAGTTTTTCATGCCAAAAATCCCAAAAAATCCAGATTTTGACTTATAAATGCACCAATGTTTTTTACTTTTTTATCAAAATGACTTTTTGGACAAAATATGAATCTTTTGGAACAGTGTGAAAATATTGCATCAGTGCTTTATGACACTTCCTTATGGAAACTGGAAGACCGGAAATGTCCAATGTGATTTTCAGTTTTTCAAAGCATCAAAAGCAAATTCCCAACATTATTGCATGATAATTTCATTGAAAGATTCTCACTTTTGATGTATTGACATCTGCAAATTCTAAAGTTCCTACTATTGAACAAAGTGGTCTTTTGTTCACGGATCGTTCTCATACATTTTTTCGTTTTGGTCCATTTCACCAGGAACTTCATGCTTAACCACGGTCCACGAAACCAGTAGCGGAATAATGTCCTAAACGAATAAAAAACACTTCTTGATATTTGCGGTTATGATTTTTTGATGAAAAATCAAGGAAGAAGAAGGACTTAGAACTAAGCTTAGATACTACAGGGTGTCCCAACAAGATTGGCATAGCCTAAGTAATGTTTTAAAGCTCAGAAAAATTTACGAAAGAATCGAGCTACGTTTTTAGAAAATATGTATTTTTCCTCCTAAAATTGCTGTTAAGTCATTTTTTGTTTGCTGCTCAAAAGAAATTCCTACTTTTATGCAATTTTCCTTATGTAGTCATTTATTTAGTAAATATAAGAAAAATTGCACAAAAGTAAGCGTTTCATTTAAGCAGAAACCAAAAAATGACTTGACAGCAATTTAAAATACATATTTTACAAAAATATATCTCGTTTCGAATCGTAAATTTTTTTCTAAGCATTTTCTCAGATAATTCTAAACTTGTTGGGACACCCTGTAGAAGGGTAATTTGAACTTCTCGCACGTCACTCTACTTTTGAGCGTTTGCGAATTGTGCCGACGACTTGAAGTACTACGAAAAGAAGATGAAAAAATTGCAGAGCTTTGATCAACATTTGTTCTTCAAAATTATAATGCAGTTAAAAGGGCGAGCAAAGCGGAGGAGGGGGAGGAGGCAGTGTCTTTAAAAAGACAGTGCCAAGGTCTGTAAGTGTAAAAAAACTCTTCTTTTCTCCTTGGGTATCACATTGGCTATTCATAGCTCGGAAGGTCATTGGGATAGGGAAAAGACTATTCTCAAAGGAGGAGCTGGGAAGCAAAAATGCATCACGAAGTTTTGTAGCTCCGTACTACACACTATGGTAAAAATCCAATTTTCGTCCAAAAAGTAGATTTTGACAAAAAAACTACTTTGAATTTTTGATATCTGTAAAATTCAACCCAGCCTAATCTGTAGAAAGTAAGTCACCCTAATAAGTT
>LT727949.1:42737-56573 GCA_900157175.1 Oithona nana
ACTTTTGAGACTTTTTGAGACTTTTGCAACTTTTTGAGACTTTTTGGACTTATTGGGACGTTTTGAGACTTTTGAGGAAATAAAAATTGTACTGTGACATTAAAAGTCACTGTGACGTTAAAAGTCACTTTGAGTACAGTAAAGTCCCAAGAAGAAGAACAACAACAACAATTTTCAAACTTGTAGGACCGTGCGAGATACTCTCACGGTCAAAAATCATCAAAAAAATAGTCAAAATTCAGGACTTTCTTTTCCGTTTCCCAAAAATGTCTCAAAAGAGTTATTCTGCTTTATCCAATGGAAATCTGTCTGTGACAATCCAAAGTCCAATATTGATAACCCTACTTTCCCTCCTCTGAAGCTGTCCACTACACATCTGCTGATATGTCGAGAACATCAGAACACTATGGCAAAAATCGATCTTTATCGAAAGTGGGCACTTTTATACCTAAAAGCCTGCCACTGATCTTCGGATTTTTGAAGATCAAAGCCAGACATTCATCTATCCCCATTTGTGTCTTACTAATTGAGACGAATAGTGGCTTGAGGCCTATTTAATGGCCTAACTAAGCCATGTCAGCAAAAATTTGCAATCTGATTTCTAGAGACAAAATAAATCTTTTTTCTTAGATCCGAAATATGTCATTTTTATAAAGTCAAAAATGTAAAAAAAAAGTAAGAAATATTATTGCAAAGAAGCTGAAAATTTTTTTTCTGAGAAACTGAGAATCATCACTGAGATACTGATAATTATTGCTAAGAAACTGAGAATTATTGCTGAGAATGTCTTGTTGGAACTCTCTTTATACATTTCCAGGTTAGCTAAATTGCGGTTACAAGATTGCCAAGGAAAGGTTACACACGACTGCGAAGAACGCAAAGGCGCTTTGAGTGGTATTCTCGGTTGCATGTGGCATGGTATACCATGGTATAGTAGCAAAGAAAGCGTCCCACAGGCCACAGCAAACCACTACTCAGGATCGAAGAGGAGCAGAAGAAGGAATTATTAGTCACATCTCTCAAAAGACCCCAAGGAGAAACGAAGAAAAAGAAGATTGCGCTATTACTATGATGGATTATCAGACATTACGACGCTTCTCATAAAAGGTAATCTTTACTACAAGTCTGAATAGAAAGTTCAGCAGATGAGTTTTTGCAAGAACCAGACCTGTTCAAGTATCTGTAGTTAGATATAAAATGCAGTTTCTAGATACAAGATACTTTTTTCCGAGAGTATTTATATCTAGATACTTTTTGAAAGTATCTTGAACAGGTCTGACAAAAACATACTCAGTAGCACTCACGCGAGCGAAGCGAGGCTATGTTTAATGCAGTTTTTATAAGAGGCGGTCATCGATGTATCGCGGTCCTATATATTTTTCAATTGTCCATTTTGTATCCTATCTGTTATTTTGTGTCCATTTGTTTTTGACCAATTCTTTTTGTCTACCTTACAATTTTGAATTTTGTCCAGTATTGTAATGTTCCTTTCTAAAAGTCCAATTTGTCCATTTCTTTCACTTTTTAAAAACTCTTTGAAATTGTCCATTTTGTCTATTTTCGTACTTTTTAAAAGTATCTACACAAGTATGTAGTATTTTTCAATTTTTGTCCAAATTGTTCATTTTTTTGTATCGCGCGATGAATGAAAAGTTTCAATATTGTTTCTCACTTTCTTTTGCTGGCTTGTGAAAATGCACTCTTTTAAAAAAGTCTCAAAAGATTTTTTTTACTCTGCTACATTTCAACTACTTGAATGTTTAGAGCCTTCATTAGGGTCCTCATGAATCATGTTAAAATGGGTGCTTTCGTTTTCCCAGTACAAGACAGTAGTAGTTCCCACCTTTTTTGCAACGGCCTTTCTCTACTTTCTTTTTCACTCTGTTAAACGATGACGAAGTTTCGTCATTTTGCCTAGACAAACCATTTGTCTTGGACCAAATTGCGAATTGTGGGAGGAAGAATGGGTTTGTTCTAAGGTGTCTAGTTGGTGCTTATAAACCCTTAGAACCGGTATACAACAAAACTTGAGAGCCTTTCGTTGTTTTCGATAGATTTTCCAAAGTTGACACTTTATTATCAAAGGTTTGAAGATTGACATCAAACCTTCATTCTTGTTTTCAAAGGTGACCTGATTTTTTTGATATTGGCAGCAAAAGGGCCGATTTTGAAACTTTTTAGAGCATTTTTAGGCCAATTTTAACCAATTTTGAACCACTTTTAGACAATTTTTGATGAGACTGCCGTACAGAACTTGTCGAGTCACCCTGTATTTATGATTACCTTACAAAATAAGTATTATTACAAAATATATTACCTTAGGTCTAGTGCACAGTGTTTGAAAATATCTCAAAAAGTCTCCCTTACACAGTGGTCGAAAATCTAAACATATTTCCTATTAGGGGGTAACTTTTTTCAAAAATTTCAAATGAGACAGTTTAGGTTGATTTTCTAAACACTGTGTAGTGGTAGGCCTAATTGTATGAATATACAGACACGCAAAGGTTCTCAGAGAATACTGATGAATACAGTTCAAATACATCTATATATATACTTACATAAAATACACATTCTTCCGATGGAATTATTTTTTCCGCGAATTATGTGGATAACTGAATTCCACAAAAGTGTAAAATGTATTTTCCTTCAATTCATCTACAATACATATCACAACGGAAAATTATTTGTGGAAAATGTACTTTCCATCAATTTATGTACAATCCAGTGGAAAATAATTTTCCACAAAATCTATGGAAACCAAGATTCTATTGAATGAAGGCCCATTCCATAGATTTTGCGGAAAATTATTTTCCACTGGTAGTTTAGATGTAAGCAACTTTTCCATGAATTCTGTAGAAAACTGAATTCCACAGAATTTATGTAAACCAATTTGAGTGGAATTCGGTGTTCCAGGAGTAGATGAATTCACTCTTATGCTTCATATGAAAGATAAGAAAGTTAAAATTGTGTTGTTGTAAATCTGCGGATTCAGCAAAGATTGAAGTATCAAGAGTGCATTGGTGCAAATGTTGCTTGGCACATTGTGGTTTGTATCTTGCAGCATCAGTAAAGTAATACAACAGTGTAGCAGAAAATCTGCATTTTGTGAGTGAAGAAGGAAATGACCCTTGAAATCTTTGTTCTAGTATCCAAGATTTTGCTGCTCTTGTATAAGCATGTATGTAGTCGACTAAGAGAAGAAGAAGGCATAAAGAGGATTGACATGCACTACATACTCCACAGTCAGTATTACAACAGGGTGACATTGTATTTTATCCTACATTTTTCCCCAAAAATAAACACAAAAGTTTCCTTAAGTGGAGCGACTGAGGTAGTACTTACGGAGGTGGGTGTGGGCGTGAGGGGTTGTAGAGGGGTGTGGGGAGGACCGGGGGTACAAATATTAGGGTTAAGGGATACTCACTCGCATTCCGGATACCTTGGCAAATCCGGACATCTAGATAGCAGTAGTCATAAGCGTCAATGAGGCAAACACTACAATTCTCCAGAGTCTCGTTTTTGTTGAACAAGTACTGAAAATATTGCCGAATCACCCTGTTGACTATACTACTAAAGGCCGTCTGAGATTTGTTGACAAAAGCCACCCGTAATAGGAAATGTAGCCGTGCGGAAAAAGGGCGGCTGCTGTTTTTTCTAGCTCTATATAATACACTCTCTCAGGAGCTATAGAATACATACACATGTTGGCACACAAAAACCTGGAATCAAATCCAGAAAAAATAATTTTGTCCAATTTTTAGGATTTGTGGTGAAAGGTGAATCAATACAATGGCTGCAATAATTGCGCAGTTGGCTGCGGCCAACCGGAAACGGAAAGCAAGACGAAAGGCCACTTTGCCACCGGATAAGTCTAATCGAACTTTGCCACCTTTTGACCCTTGCTTTGATCCTAATAAACATAATCCTTACTTGAGGTTGAAGGCTCTTGTGGATCATCGTAATGAAATAAATCGAACCGCCAGAGGTAATTCTTCATGAAAGTCTGAAAATGCAATTTGCTTTTATTACTGCTTAAATTTTTTTTTTTTTTTTTTTTTTACTGTTTGATATTTTTTTTGAAGTTTCTGTTTAATATCATTTTTTTGACTGCTTTAATGCTTTTTTTCACTGTATGATTTTTTTTCCTACTTTTTTCTTTTTTTCTAGTTGCTTCAATTTTTTTCTTGACTTTTCTTTTGTAATTTTCAGAGATTTGTGATCAATTGCAAAAGGATGACGAAGAATGGTGCTACTTTATGCGCTACGGAAAACCTCGACGGAACCGTGCCATTCCGGACTTATCCAAGCCCATTATTCCGGAGGACAATGCGACACTTGAACGGCGAAAAAGGAAGCAAAAGTGGTGGCAATGGTTAAACGCTACATTAAGTTGTGTTTGTCTAGCGCTTTTTCTAACCATATTGCTCATACTTTTTATCATCTTTTCTAACGTCGATCATCAAGAAGATTCAACATCATCACATCCAATAGATGTATTTCATTCTAATAACCAAAGTACAACAAGTTTTGATAGCAGCAATACGTCTAAACCAGTAACACCACCACCCTGAATCATGTATCCGATACAATTTTACCTACGCTATAAATGCAATTTTTTGAGCAAAATACAAGATGTCCCAACACGTTTCGGATAGCCTGAGCAATATTTTTTCAACCTCGGAAAAATTTGCGTACGAATTGAATTACGCTTTCGGAAAATCTGTATTTTTGCTCCTAAAAATGGCGTTTGATTCATTTTTTGGTTCCTGCTCAAAAAAAAAAAAAAAATTCTCACATTTTCTTAATAAATTACATACTACATAAGCGAAATTGCATTAAGGTAAACATTTCTTTTGAGCGGTAAGCAAAAAATGACTTCACCGTAATTTTTAGGAGCAAAAATACATATTTTTCAAAAACGTAATTTGATTCATTTGAAAACTTTTTTCAGCTTTAAAACATTGCTGATGAGGCTATCCCAAACATGTTGGGACACCCTGTATGTACATCATATTTTAAACCACAATGGCCGATTGACTGCCTTTCATTTGGGTCAAAATGTTAAAGAGTTCTGTGCGAAAATGTTCACTCATGAAGCAGTAAATGACATTGTTCATGGTGGCATTCAAAACTAAACTGAAGTGACTGACATAAACGCCAATGAAAGTCCAAGCTGGGAAGGAGGGTAAATTGGCAGCACTACACATATTCGAGTGACTCAAAGTCAGGATTTCATGCACATCAATGCCTACTCGGGGTAAATGACACAGAATAAAACCCAAAATAATGACTAGAAAAATTATGGCTAATTTATCTTCTGCTCTTCGCCGGACTTCATTGGAGGGTCGATTAGGTTCCGGATCAGCCTTTTTGGCCTTTTTGGCAATTTGAGGATTTTCATGATCTTCTTCTCCGGATTTGTCCCCTGTCAATGGTTTCATCTCTATTGTCTGTATCTAAAAATAGATTGAAATCAGCATATTGATGTATTGCAGAAATGTATCGCTTACATTCATTGTGCTAACCTTGGTCTCTGGCGAGCCTTTGAGTTCAAACGATCGATTGGATCGTTCTTTGATGTCTTTGTAAACTTTGAAATTAAAGAATATGATGATGACAAGGGGCAAAAAGCTCAGAAAAACCAGGCGCATCCAATTGGTTATGGCTGAATAGATGTGGTTGCGTCTCAAATCCGAGATTTCTGCAAAGGAAAATCACGCAACCTTTCCAATTTACATTCTATTAAATACAAAATACTACGTACTTATGTTGTATTCGTCATTTTCGTCTTTATCCACATAAGCTTCAAAGAATTTGGAGGTGTTGAGTAGGATGGAGACAAGTGTGACTGGTCCAACATATCTCCAGAGTCGCCGTTTCATCAAGGTTGGATCATTGGCTGCCTGTATCAATGAATGTAAGGATTAAAAGATGATCAAAAACATCTGTATTACAAAAGGGCTTTCTTTTTTAATTGCTTTCTTTTTCTGTTTCTATCTTCTACACACTATGTTAAAAGTCTAATTTCTGTCCACCAAAAATAAGATTTTGACAAAACCTTATTTCAATTTTGGATATCTCTAAAATTCAGGCCACCCTAATCAATAGAAAGTAAGTCACCCTAAAAATTGTTTTTTCGTTCCAAAACTTCTAATTTTGACTCATAAATACCAAAAATGTTACCTTTTAATCTAAATTAATTTTTGGACAAATATTGGAATTTCAGAACAGTGTGTATACAACATGTGCAATATGAGAATACCTACTTTGCATTTTTCCCGCCTAGAAAAATTGACCAAAGTTTGTGTTCAACGACTTTTGCTTTAGCACACGGTGTTTGAAAATCACAGAAAAAGTCTCATTCAACATTGCGAGCGAATAATCAATAGAAAGTAAGTCACCCTAAAAATTGTTTTTTCACGTCAAAAATCCAGATTTTATCTTTAAAGAAATTAATTTTTGGACAAAAAATGGACTTTTGGAACAGTGTGATAGCCTTCTATTTACAAGCAACAAATGTGATTTTTTTTGTTCAAGAATGTCTGGAGATAAGATTTTAAGAGCGGTTGTGGCAACAATCTTACTAACTTTTTAGGCCTACCTATACTAGGTACATAAACCAGAGATTCTCAAGTTTCTGTTTATAAAAAAAGTTGTAGTTGCATGAATGAATCGTATCTTGACCAATGAATGAAAGCTTATACAATGTAATCAAATTTTTCGCCAATACAGCAAATACTTGAAAGTTGAAAAACATGCTGGCAAGAAAGTCTGGTTTCTAAGGATGCCAAGGGAATTTTTTCGTTAGTAAATAGGATCCTAACAATGCCAAAATACCCAAGGGAACAATAGCCAACATGGCTTGCGAAAATTACATAGCAACCAGAAGAGAAAAGAAAGATTTCGAAATGCAAAAAAGTATGTAAAAATGCACAGGCAAGTGAGGAAAGATAAATGGATCTTCATAGGAAACATTTCGTATTTCACACAATACATCTTACTTTAACTAACCCTTGTTGAAGAATAGTTTCCGTACACACTGTTCGAAAAATTCAGTTTTGATAAAGCTGAGCATTGTAAGAAACTGATATTTTTTTTGCTGAGAGATTGATAATTATTGCTGAGAAACTGAGAATTTTTGTTGAGAAACTGGTAATTTTCTCTGAGAAACTAAGAATCTTCACAAAATACTGAGAATTGCTGAGAAACTGAGAATTATCATTGAGACGCTGTGAATTATTGCTGAGCATTGCTACGTTGAAAAGTCTTGTTACAGTACATTTCGCGGTCTTAGACTAAAAGCCTTTTCAGTCTTGCATTTTTACTGCTTTCTAAATCATAAAAAGTTTCTCTCCAAAGTGCGGTTCCAATGGATGATTACGTGGATTACTTGAGAAAGCAAATAATGTATGAGAAAAAGTGAAAAGAATCCTCAGAACAAAGAACCATTTTTGGCAGTGGTGGAAGAAAAATATGGCACCTCTAAAAGCCTTTAGTAAGTCTTCAAAGACTCTAAAGCTTGAAAAGCTTCGACAAGGCGAAAATGTGTGCATCTTGCCAGGCAAATAACCTCATAAATAACCCAAATAACCCAAGAGAATGTATCGAAAATGTATCAGATGTACCGTAGGCTGCCTAGTTAACGCCCAAGTCTAATTTCTACAGATTAGGGTGGGCCGAATTTTACAGATTTTAAAAATTCAAAGGAGGCTTAGTCAAAATATATTTTTCGCTGGACAAAAGTGTGCGTGACAAAATACATCTCTGTATTTTGCAAAAACACTCCACAATTTGCTCACCAATTAGAAGACGAAGGAAGCTAGACTAAACTTTTGCCAAGAAATAGAGAGTGGGAAAAACACCACAACTAACTCGGCTAAAACCCAGTTGTGGTTGCTGAGGGAATTCGGAATCCATTTACTAAGGATCCAAACAATGAAAGTAACTAGATACACCGAAACAATGGCTAATGGATCACTCATACAAAAATACATATTGTATCTTGGCAAGCAAATGTAAGCATGAGTTTTGAGAAAAACCTTTTCACTATTAATGTTCATCAGACCTGTTCCAGATACTTTCAAAAGGTATCTAGATACAGATAGTTTTAAGATACCTCAGAAAAAGTATCTAGATACAGATACTTTAAAGATACTCTCAGAAAAAGTATCTAGATATATATACTTTTTATATATTCTTAGGAAAAAAATAATTTAAAGATACTCTCAGAAAAAGTATCTAGATATATATACTTTTAATATATTCTTAGGAAAAAAATATCTAAACAGAAAATACTCTCAGAAAATGTATCTAAATACAGATACTTTTTTAAGATCCTTTCTGAAAAAGTATCTACATACTGTATCCTGTATCTAGATACAGACTCTTGAACAGGTCTGATGTACATTGTTAGAAAAGTCACTAAAAAGTCTCATTTTGGATGGATTATTACTAATAGTAATACTGTCGGGAATATTGCGGGTGTTTTCCCAAGAGCAGAATAAATGTTTGTTTACTTACAAACTAGTATCGTTAGAGGGAAGGAGAGTGCCAATACAATATCCTAACTCTGACAAAACAGTATGAAAATGTTAGAAGTAGCAGAGTAATCAAAACTTTTACACTACAGTTTGAATTACAAAGGGATCTGCTGGTCAAAGAAAAACATCAAATTGTTTTTTCCATTACAAATGCAATTAGCGATCAAGAAAACACCTATGAATTATTTGAACAATCTAATTGCTTTTTCAGTCTTGTTTTTTACCTCAAATGTTCAACCAAATGATTTGAGTAGTTTTGGTGGTTTTGGTCAAAGAAAAAAGAAAGAAGACTGAACCACCTTAGTATAGCTCAGAAATCCAATACCTTAAAATTAACTCGATGGCAACCGATAATCAAATCATAGAGAAAATTAGATTGGGTCACGCACTCCTCCTCTCAGACTATTACTTTTTAGTTCTTACATGAAATACATCACTTACCTGACGATAATCCAAAGGGTAATGAACCGCACAATATCGCTCAAAAGTGATAGCCACGATCATATAGATCCCAGCAGTCATACAAATGTGGCTAACAGGATACAAAAACTGCGGATTCAAAATGATCAAGGGACTTGCTGTCAAATGAAACCTGCAATAAAAAAATGTCTTTTCTCAAGATTGGAAAATACTTCAAAAAGACTCATCTTACGACACATTCGAGATCAAAATTCAGTTTACTAAATAAAATTGCTGAATTAGTGATTAAACTAAAAATTTTTACAATCTAAAACTTTGTTTAAGATACGTTTGATTACTAACATTTTGTTCTAAAACCAATTTGAAATTTTTAATTTTTATGAAGCGGAAATATACTACAGTGACCCGTTAGATCTTGCCAAATCCTCGGAATTTCTTACCTTTTTCGCAAACTCTCCAAAAATTGGAGAAAAAGATAAATGGTATCGATGCAGGCCAAGGCTACCAAACACAAATTGAAGGAATTTTTCATTTTAGGCCTATTCAAGACATAAGCTGCCAAAATATTGGAAAAAATCCCCAAAAGTGCAGTCATGGATTTGGCCACTCCGTCCAACCAAAAAGCCACATCGTCCAGCATTTTCAATTGATCTTTGGTATAATCTGGACACAATTCTTGTAAAGTACTATTGTAGGTTAGATTGGATGACTCGTCAAGGATGGTATCAATATGGTTAATGGTATCATTCTCCATTTTGATCAAGGTTGGAGACCTGACTAAACTGTTGCTGTTACTGAGGCCGTTTCAAAGCGAGAAGGCGAGGCCGCGACAAAGAGAAAGAGGCCTCTACACCTCCTCTCCAAAGACTTCAACGGGGAAACGACAGAGAAAAGGCGGGGATCTGAGAAGATATGTGCGTCACGGACACACGTCGTACAAAACTTGAAAACTAACCCAAGGGCATTGTCATTCAAAATGTCTTCTCTGTTCTCCAGAAATATTATTACTGTACTTTCTACTTTGTTGGGTAATACAACTTTTTTTCTTCATTACATGTCATGATTGTCATCGAGGAAGTGATTCTAAGCTCCTTAACTCAGCTTGAAGGCATAATGTATTTTTGACTGTAAGTAGCGAAGCATCGCGGTTCTAGAAGTAGTTATTGTTCTTGTCCTTCAAAAAATGCTAACATAGCTTTTCTTGTGGTTAATCGTAACGTAATTCAAATGTAATTCAAAGATGATTCGAAAGATGATTCAAACGTGATTTAAAAGATTTAAAATGTGATTCAAACTTATATTCAAAAGTAATTCAAACATGATTCAAAAACGTGATTAAAACATGATTAAAACATGATTCAAAAGCTGATTCAAATTGATAAATTGATAAATGATTCGAACCTGGATTCAACCGTCATTCAACACGATTCAGACACTCAAATGACAAATAAGAATATACTTTTTTGTCCTTTCTCGCGGTCTTGAAACGAGTTTCAGTCTTGTTTTGTATATACTAGATAGTCATATCATTCATATGCAAGAGCAAATATTTGTACAAGTCTTTTTTGAGATGAGGGTCCAAAATAGATCAATACTAGGATGTATTTATAAATTATATGTAAGCTACTATGACATATCTAAATAGATTCTGTATTCCTGGTGTTCATATATTTATGAGACATGTCTCATCATTCATGCAGATCTAAGGTACCAACATACTTTGGTCTTTGATCTCAAAGTCACGCAAGGCGTTTGGGGAACATGACGGCCTTTAACATCCTCTCCCACCTTCGACCTTCTTACTTTTCTTCAGCCTATTTTTTGCTCAAGCAGAATTGGATGTATCAAGAGAGTAGCATGAAAGACAAAGTGTAGATAGAGAAGAAAAGAACACACTGTTCCAAAAGCTCACTTTTTGTCCAAAGATTCAATTGGAGTCAAATTGAGTCACCGTGGGTCAAAATGAGTCAAAATGAGTCAAATTAAGCTGAAATAAGTCAAAATGAGTCAAAGCAATGCAAAGTCCATTTTTTATCCAAAGATTCATTTAGATTCAAATTGACCCAAAAAACATTTATTATGGTGACTGACTTTCTACAGATATCAATAATTTAAAGTAGGTTTTTTTCAAAATCTACTTTTTGTGACAAAAATTGGACTTTTAAGATAGTGTGAAGAAGGAGGGAACCTCTTTTCTGCAGAACACAGAAGAAGTGGTTGGCCGAAAGGGAATTACGAAAGGCTATTTTCTTTAAAGGTCGTCACTTTTTGCCTCTGTTTCGCTCATGGGAAAACGAAACCACGGTGTTGAAAATTGGATAAAAAGTCTCATCATTATTGTTAAAGCCAAAGTAATTTTTGAAGGAAAATTCAACATAAGAAAATCGGAAAAAAATCGTCAAAATCGGGGAAAGGGGGTCATGGACGCCATCTAACCATAAATGGGAAATTTGTTAATGAGACATTATCCAATATTTTCACCCACAGTGGACACGGGATTTTCTTCTTACCTCCTGAGAAAGTTGAAAAATGTGAGTAAAATAGATTTTTTTAGCAAAGAAGACGAAGAAGCGAATTCCGAAATTCAATTCAAGCGTATCATCAAACTTCAATATATTTTTTCCTTTTGTACGATCCCAAAATGTGTTTTTCATTTTCAACGGTCACTTTCTTCCCTTTTCCTTCTTGGGAGAGTGGTACCAGACAGGCTTAGCGCCAAAATCATCTTTGGGCACACTTTGAGCTGCTGCAGCAGTTCTGGAGCCGTTATTCATCTGTAAATGGCATAGAAAGTAAGTAGGTAGTAGGGTACGCCTTGAAATTCAGATCAAGGTGCATATCCAATCAGAAATATTATAGGTGACACTGAGTCAATGTATAACGATATATTTCAGTTGTAAGGTCAAACCATTAGTCATTACCCATAAGGTCAAATTATTACCCGTCAAGCCAGTGGGTAATGGTTTGACCTGATGGATAATGGTTTGACCTGATGGGTAATGGGGGGAGTATCCCTATTCAGGCCCGTCCGATTCATGTCGGCCCTTTTCATGTCCACCGATTCATGTCCGAGCGATTCATGTCAGGCCCGATTCATGTCCGACCCCATTCATGTCCAGTAGTACCTATTCATGTCTGGACCTATTCATGTCCGAACTGGTTCATGTCCTCAAAATATTTACAGTATAGTAAAGGGACCGATTCATGTCCGATCCTGTTCATGTCCGACCCTATTCATGTCCGACCCTATTCATGTCCGTCCCTATTCATGTCCGTCTCAAAGATGAGGTCACTAAACCACAACTTGTCCAAACCAAATTCCCGCATTTAATTAGGTTCCAGGGCTCAGTTAGGTTAAGTGAAGTTGGGTTAGGTTAGGTAAGCGAGTCCCGCGAAGCGGGCGAGTGATACCTAACCTAACCCAACTTCAATTAACCTAACTCAGCTCTGGAACACATAAAAAGGTCAAATTATTACCCGTCAAGCCAGTGGGTAATGGTTTGAACTGATGGATAATGGTTTGACCTGATGGGTAATGGTTTGACTTACTGGTTAATGGTTTGACTTACTGGGTAATGGTTTGACCTTACTTACAATCAAAATGTATTTTTATACATCAACTCAATGTCACCAATTTTATAAATTGTTGGATATGCACTTTGATCTGAATTTCAAGGCGTACCCTACTAAGCAGGCACTCGAGTCTCGATGACAAGGAAATCCTTTTCAAAGTCCAATAAAATTTCTGTTTATGGATATCGTTATCATTATTGCTACCAAGGGTACAACTCTGCTGGAGACTATAAATGTGTTTACCACTCTCTAGACACCGACGTAAGCAATGTAATGAACGTGGCAGAAATACAATAGTGTGACAATACAAGTTTTTCTAACTCTATTTGTGAGGACTGTGTAGGGTGACCAGATTACTTTAGATTTAGCTCGCAGATTTTTTTTCGCTCAGTCTGAATCAGATCAAATCTAGATTTGAAGGGTTTGGCAATCACCTGAATGTATTCCCAAATGATCAAGAGCAGTATTAGTCTGTCCACTTATCAAGTCACTCTACAGTATTGTTGTGCAAAGTGCACTTACTTAATGAAGATGATGCAAAGCTTATTTTTCGACATTTCAAAGCTACATAAAAAAAGTAAATATGGTCTTACGACAAAGAAAAAGATTGATTACATTAGCTACATCTAATGGAATTTTAATGAAGGTGATGATAAAGTATTCAAACGTATTCAAGTGTGAGATACAAAATTACCTTGGCATGTACAATAGACCTTAATTGACTTTTTTTCTTGAGTTTTGAACGACGATTTTTTGTGGTCTTCTGAGGTTCTGACAATTCTTTTGGTGAAATTGAAGTCATCATGTCATGTGCTTTACTTCTGTCCTCATCCTCACTTGACAAAGACATCTTCTCTGAGACTGCAACAAAAGAAAATTGAAGGTAACATCTGCCCAAAAAGCTTGGAATGGCGGTGACAGATGCCTTAGGCTGCTGTCCTTTTCCTTTTTCATACCAGATATCCAAAATCCAAGATAAATATCTTTTTTCGGAAAAGACAGAACAGCTGTCATGGAGTGATTTAAAATACATCTCAATTTATTTTTGGGAACATGTACGTTAGGGCGGGCATTATTTTGCTGAATTGCTCATATGGCCTCTGAGGTTTCAGCCTCTATTTACTGGAGGTCCATTTTTTGAGGTCGTCAAATGGGCTCAAAATCAAAATTCTATTATCCAAATGAGTATCTGAGAGTTCAAAAATAACATCAGAATTGGAAGTTGTGAGCAAAAAAATATTTTATTAGTAAACTCGCAATCCGCTGCCTTCGGCAGCTACTGCGAGGCCTCCGGCGGTAAGCT
>LT727949.1:74607-116934 GCA_900157175.1 Oithona nana
ATTCATCTTGGATGATAATGTCAATGTCAAGAATTCAATTGCCTTGGCTATTTCTGCTTCTACTGGAATAAGTAAGAAAAGATTTCCTTACTTGAAAACATCAAAGTTGACAGGAAAAGTCTATGGTGAGAATTCAGAAGAAAGTCTGCTAATGAAAAATTGGAATCAGTTGGTGGCAAAAGTGCCCATTTTTATCCCAGAAAAGTTTGTTATGGACATTCAAAGAACTTCCCATATTTGGGTTCAAAAATTGTTGGGTGCTTATCTAAGCCAAGGATTTGTTCACCACAGAAGCGCCTATCATTTTTACACTACCTTGATTGGCCTGAAAATGAGAAGAGGAAGCTTTGATGAAGAAGAAAAGGAAAAGCTCTTGGACTTTGACAAGAAACACAATGGAAAGCCAACTGTCAATGAATGGAAAGAGTTGGCTTTAGAAATGAGAAGACAATCACACCATTTGCATGGTCAGTTAAAAATTCTAAAGGAAAGCAAAGATGTTAACCAAACATTGAAGGGCTCCAAGTATACCCTTGAAGATGAAGTAAAGATATTGACTTACCTAAATGAACACTTTGAGATTGGCAGTGCAGAGAAATTGAAATCCATTTCAAGAAAAGACTTTCAACCACTAGTCAAAGTGTTACAAAGGGGAGAACATGCCATTTACAACCATTATCATGGAACTTTGCTACCTATTTTATTAGGAAACATTTATGGCACCTTCAACATGCATTGGGAAGGTAACTTTTTCCAGTACATCATTGACCAAAGAGTGGAGAGTATGAGTGATTTGAACTGGGATCTAATCCTAAAAGAAAAGCCTTTCTTGACCAGGCAACAAATTACTAAGACATTAGACCATGCAAGAACTACTTCCGAAGTAAAGGGACCACTTTATGAACAGATTGCTGCCTTCAGAAGCAGAATCCCAACAGGAAGATCAACACCTAAATGGATTGAAGAACGCAAGTTGGAGATCAATCAGATTTATGATGATATGAGGAAAGCTAAAGCTGAATAAAACTGAAAATTGAAATTGACTGACTGGTTATAGGCTATATAAAAATGACCTCTATGAATTTTGAGGCTGTTTAAGGCATGTGACAAATTCCTTGTCAATATTTAAAAAAGATGAATTTAATTCAAATGTGAAAAATTCCGCAACTTTTCTCGTCAGAACAATAGAGCAAAGTTGCGTTTTCACGATTTTTCCAAGCGAAAATCCACGTTTCATTTTTTTTCTTTTTGAGAATGAATGAATGAATGAAAATCGCTTTGAGAGGCTTTTGAAGGTTGTCCTGGATACATCCGGTACACCTAGATTCACAGGAATAATGAGGAGTAATTTCGATGTCTATTTTTAATGACTTTCTGCTTGTCTTTACGAGCTTTTGTCATTTTCCTTGTTGACCTAAGACCTCTCAAGGTTTTGAAGAGCCTTTTCAAAAGTTGTTGGAACATCTAGATTTACAGGAAAATGAAGGTCCATTTCAGTGTCTATTTTTAATGACTGCTTGTCTTTCCAAGTGTTTGTGCCGGAACGTTCTGGTATTAATGAACGTAGATTAGCGGACAAGAAAACGTAGTAATAGGGGGCAAGCAAGCATATAGTACCAGGTGTCCCAACAAGTTTTGGACAGCCATTTAACAAAAATTCAACATTTCACGAAAGGCGATAACATTCGTGAAAGTTTGTTAACATTCTAGCTAAGCAGTGCAGATCTCAATTTGACGAACTTTTTAGTGAAAATCTCAAACATCGCAAAAATGGAATTTTGAAATTTTTCTGTCAAAAAAAATCGTCATAATGAAGGGAGATTTGCACTGCTTAGCACAAATGTAAAACTTTCACGATTTTTTTTCGCCTCTTTTACTTTTTTTGTTTGATTGCTGAATCCTGTCAAAGTTTGTTTTGTTGGGATTCCCGGTATGTAGTAGGAAATGAGCTTTGGACCTTGAGAAAGCCGGCTTCGAGTGCCAAGTTATTTCGGCGGATGTTCAAAGTGGCAAAAGCACATCGCATATGTTATCCAAAACAGGTGAAAGTAGAGTCCGGAAATAGAAATCCAAATCATGGGTTCAACGGCAAGAGCGATTTTGACGGCAAAAGTCAATTCTCATGCTTTTGATGACCGAGTTTTGCTTTTGGATGTACCTTGCAAAATTGGCAGAGCGCATAAGGAGGATCAGGTAAGCGATTTTCATTCATTCATTCTGAAACAGAAATTAAAAATGTGGAATTTTGTTGAAAAAAATCGCCAAAACACAACGGTTTTGCACACTTTGGCTGTTGACAACTTTGATTTCACGAGAAAAATTAGAGAATTTTTCACGTTTAACTTTGGCTTTGATTTTGAAGGGTGATTCCGGGAATGGATTGTTTGACTGTAAGGTGTTGTCCAGACAACATGCCATGATCATCTACGAAGATGAAAGATTCTTTATCTTGGATACGGGCAGTAGTAATGGAACGTTTGTCAACAACATTCGATTGAGCAAAACGGGCGAAGAGTCAAAAATGACCGAGATCTTCAACGGTGACATCATTCGGTTTGGCTCGGATATTGTCGATAAGGTAAACTCAACTCCAATCACTGTCAATCTTTCTTTAAAATGTTTATGAAAACTGTCAAGTTTAGATAAACGAAAAAATATCATCAAATTGCAATGTTTGTTTTGACTTTTGATTTGACAATGTGACCGAAGAATTTTCACGAGAAAAATGTAAAATTCATTTTTATTTGATTTTCACGTCAAATTGCAACGTTTGTTTTGAATTTTGCCCAATTCTGAATCTTCTCAGTTTTTCAGAGATCACATGGCCAATTGTCTTTGTTTTGATTGGTTAAAGCGAAAAACGCGCGCGATTTTTTTATGTTATGAGCAAAGCTTCGCCCACTCGCAAATTGATTCTGATTGGTCAAAACACAAAATTACTGTTTTGTTTACAATTCTGGAAAAATCGAGCGAAGAATTTTTCACATTTTCGTGAATCCAGAATTTGTGTGAATTTTTGGAGAAAAATGACGGAAAAGAGGAAAGAGATAAAAAATTGTGAAAGTCAAGTTCACAAATCTGAAAGACAAATATTCAATCTGCTCATTTCTAGAGTCGACAAGTGACACAAAAATGCATCGTGACTAAAATCAAGTTGTACGATTTGGATGGAAACGTAGGCTTGACAAGGCCTCCGGAATCCCGACTTTTCCGACCCACGGATTCCTTTGAAGACTTGAGCACAATGACAATGTCATTGCAAGAAGCATTGTCCAGGGAAAAAATGTTGGAAGACAAATTAGTTTTGGTCAAGTCGATGATAAGCAAAAACATTGGCAAAAGTCACACGGATTTGCTACGACTTTTTGAAAACATCAAAGAAGAGTTACTGAATTTATATGAGCAACGCGAAGTTGTCAATTCAAATAAAGCAGAGGAAGGAATGGTGGACAAGTTGGTCAATGACAATCATGCACTGAAAAAAGAGATCAAAGGCTTGGAACAGGTCGTGGAATCCAAAGATCAAGAAATTGGAATGCTTCAGAAAAAGTCACAAGCGGATAATGTGGAATTGATCACTTTACGTAAAGCCACACAATTACAAAAGGATTCCATGTATAATATGGAAATAAGGTAAAAATTTGACGAAAAATTATTTTGTTAAAAAAATTGTGAAAACGCAATTGTTTTGCATCATTTAGATGTTGACAACTTTGATTTCACAAGAAAAATGGCGTAAAATTCGTGATCATGTTACAGGTTGGAAACAGCATTGGAAGACTCTTCCAGGATGAAATTGGAGTCAGAAGCTGCCAAAATTGAAGTCTTAAAAGAAAACGAAATGAGAATGACAGAACGTGAAAATGAGTTTGAGAAGGAAAAACAAGGAATGCAACATCGATTGCAAGATGTTTTGTCTAATGAAGCCAATTTATTGAATCGGATTCGATCCTTGGAATCCGAAGAATCTTACGCAAGAACCGAAGTTGACCGAGTCTTGACTCGTGAACGAGAAACCACGGAATTGAACCAAACTTTGCAGTACCGAGTGGAGTGTCTGGAGAATGAACTGTTTGAGGCTAAAGCCACCATTGAAGATCAAAAGGGACAAGTAGTGGTCAAGAGGTCCGATGAAGATATTGCCAAGATTGAAGAACAGGAAAGTCTCATCAACAATTTACAACAGGAAGTGGGCTACGTCAAGAAAGAACTCATTGAAGCGCGGGCTCATAAATCTGCATCGGATGACAAGTTGAGTACTGTTCAAGACAAGATTGAGACTTTGCAGAATAACATCAATTCACTGACAGATGAAGGTAAACTTGATTTTTACGAGAAAAAAAAATCGTGGAATTTTTTTCTTATATTAAAAAAGTCGTCAAAACCCAAAGGAACTCTGATTTCACGAAAAAAATTGCGAAAATCATTTTTTTAGGAAAAAATCGTGAAAACTCAGCAATTTTGACAACTTTAATTCCGTGGAAAAATTGCGGAAATTTTTTGTTTGGGAAAAATCGTCAAATCCCAACGGTTTTGCACTTTTTACACTATTTGCATGTTGACAACTTTGATTTCACGAAAAAATTTTTTGGATAAAAAAAATCGTCAAAACCCAACGGCATTTCCAATTTCGATTTCACGAAAAAAATCGCGGAAATTATTTAATTCGGAAAAGTCGTCAAAAAACACAATTTGGATGTTAACAATTTCGATTTGACGAGAAAAATTGCGGAATTTTTCACAATATATATTCTTCAATTCATTTCTTTACAGGAAACCGATTCAAAAAGACGATTTCAAACTTAGAAGAAGAACTAGAAATCAAAACCACAGAATCTTTGCATTACCAGGATCTAGTGGCCAAAATGGAAGCCACTCCAGGACAAGATGAAATGAACAAAGTTCAAATCGCCGATCTCAAACACGAGTTATCCAAAGCCGAGGAAAATTTGAAAATTCGTACCGAGGAATTATTGCAAAGCAAAAAAGATCTCAGATTGAAAGACGAAGAAATTCAACAACGTGAAATCGACATTTCTTGTCTTCGTGGTCAGGTAAATCAAGTTCTGGAAGTTTTGGAAGATGATGATGATACTTTAGAAGCATCGGATGATGATTCTGATGTAGTTTTACTGGAGGATCTGGAATGGGATCCTCAGGATATCAAAGAAAAATAAAAAAGTTTTTTTTTTCTTCAATTCACTTTTTTCACACTTTCCTCATTTTCATTTTTTCTTCAATTTTTCCCTTTCTTCATTTCTTCCTTTTTTTCTTTTTTCTAATGTTTTTTTCTCTTTTTTAGGTGCAAAATCTCGAAGATGAATTGATCCACATGAAAGAAATGTCCGGTAATGTCGTCAACATGCAGAATGAAACGCAAGATTTGCAACAGCGAGTGGCGAATTTGCAAAATGAATTGAATCTAAGCATGGGTGAAAATGAACGGTTGATCGAAGAATTGGGTCGTCAGCAAGCACTTTACACAGAATTGAAGAAAATGAGGGGACGTGGCGAGGAAATGGACATGTTACAACAATTAGAACAGGTTAGAATAAAAACTATTTAGAAAATAATAGAAAAAAAAATAGAAAAAATCCTAAATAGACAAATTAATTAAGAAAAATGAAGGGGAAAAATTAAAAGAAAAAAGAAAAAAAAAATAGTAAATACTGAAAAAAAATTCTTAAAAATCCTTAAACAAAAAAATCTTAAAAAATAAAATCTAAAAAAAATCTTAAAAAGAAAAATTTAAAAGGAAAAAAATTAAGAACAAATGCACGATTTTGAGCATTACAGTCTCAGATAATGACTGATTCTTATGTATTATTTCAGGAATCAAGAGAAAGTCAAAGACACATAATGGAATTGGAACGAGAATTAGGCCAACAATCAGTTGAACTCGAGAGTCTGACCGAGGACAAAGTTAGGTTAATGAGGGAAATCGCTCAGTTAAGAGCAGGTAACACAAGACAAGCAGAAGAAAATATGTCGTCGTCGTCGTCAGGATATTACTACACATCTCCCTCACCGACATCACAACAAAGTACCAACAAGAATGGAACAAGTACTCCCAATGCTGGATCCGGATTAGTCCCCAAAGTATCGACGAATGCTACCATTTCATCAATTGGAGCTTTGAGGCTTTACGAATTTGCTTTAGGAATATTTTTCATTGCTGCTATGATGAATTGGTTGTTTGTCTAATAATCCTTCAGATATTTCAATGTTGTCAGCTTTTCTTTTTGTAGAATAAATCAAATATTGCTTGTAATTAAGTTACCTGTTGCACTGCACATTGTGTTAAAAATCCCATTTTTGTTCATAAAATAGATTTTGGAAAAAAAACCACCCTAATTTGTCAAATTGAAGTGGTCTTCTTGGATGAAAACAAACTTTCACGATTTCTTTCAACGTTGCGACTTTTTAAGATTTTCTTGTAAAATCTTTTGGGACACCCCGTAGGTTGGAGAGTGGCGATAAGAGAGTAAGATACGTGATTTGACGTCAAACTTCCGTTCTTTTTGCAGCATTTTTTGGCAGGCAACAGCTTCCTTACAGTATAAGAAGTTAACGAGCGGCGCTGCCATTGGCAAAATTGAGGCAATAACTACGGTCGAGGACCGAGGTACATTACGCAAGTAAATTGTGATTGGAGTACAAATTGTACTCTGATGTAAGGTAACTTGAGTCCCTTCAAAAACTACGTAAGTACTAACTTAGGTAAGTACTTAGTTTGATTTTGTAAAAGAAATCATCAAAAGCTCTAAAAAAGTTATTTTCCGATTTTTTAAAATATAAATCTGCCTTTTAGAGTGTAGATCACTCATGCAAAGTTTCACGATCGTAATTAAAGGGATTCCGGAGATATAATTCAAAACATTTTTTTAAGCACGAGCTCAAGCTGCTCGCGCTTCTACATCTTTGTATTTTCTTGTTGTTCTTCTTCTTCTTTCGCGATCTTCTCAATTTTGCATAATTTTACGCCTTTTGATGTATTTTTTCAAAATTCTTAGATTTTCAAACTTCTAACCTGCGCTCGCGCTTATACATAGTTTGAAAAGTTTCAAACTTTTTAGAAATGTGAGTCGGATGAAATTCAATTCTTCAATGACAATGAAGAATTTTTGCTTATTGTTTTACCAAAGCTACGAAATCCGCGAAATCTCAAAATTCAAATTGCATTGAAGAATCTTCAAAACCGCAACATTTCCCAGATTCTCACGCAACCCACTACCGCTGCCACAACATCAGGTTCGGGGACACAGGCACCTAGCTTGACTTTGGCTTGACTCACACACTCCCTTAGCCAACAAGAACAGCAGCAGCAGTCCAAGATAGCAGCAGAAATTCTTGTTTACATCGTTGCTCGTCTCCTCAATTGAAATTACTCTGTTGAACTCAGCATGTTTTTTAGGGAGTGTCAGTAACCTAACTTCAGTCCACAATGGCAACTTGGAAGTTGAGTGCCCGAGCCATTTTGGCTCTGATGGTGTTTTGGGGCCAAATCCAGAACTACATGATGCGTGTCAACTTGAGCATCTTGATCGTGGAGATGGTCAAGGATCCTGGTGCCAAGCAAAATTCAACCAATGTCACGGATTCAAGTCCACAAACTTGTATGGTCAATAGGCAAAATGTTCAACTTGAAAAAGAACTTCACACTATCACAGATCAAGATCCAATGCTGGAATGGGACGAATTGATGAGAGGCCATGTCTTAGGTGCAGTCTCCATTGGGTACTTGACAACCCAAATCATTGGGGGACGCATGACGGAATATTATGGTGTCAAGAGAGTCTATGGTTTAGGTCTCTTTTTGACCACAATTTTGACCTTTTTGAGTCCAGTGGTGGCCAAATTGAATGTTTATGCTTTCATAATCTTGAGGGCCTTTATTGGAGTCTTTGAAGGTGTGACTTTCCCGGCTTTACAAGCAATGACAACTCGTTGGATTCCAGTCAAGGAACGAAATTCCTTCATTGCCAGAAGTTATTTTGGATCAGTATTTGGTTTAGTCATAACTTTTCCACTTTGTGGATTTTTGTCTGACAGCCTAGGTTGGGAAAGTGCCTTTTATGTCATTGGTTGCATTTCAACCATTTGGTTTGTCTTTTGGTGGTTTTTGGTATTTGACACTCCGGAATCGCATCCCAGAATTGAACCTTCGGAATTGACTTATATCAAAAATGAGTTGGGTGCGACCATTGATGCCAAACCTAAGGCTGTGCCTTGGAAATCCATCTTGACCAGTGTACCTGTCTGGGCATTGATCATCACGGATTGTGGAAACTGTTGGGGTTTGGTCACTTTAGGATCCAATGGACCTGCATACATGAAATACATGTTGGGTGTGGACATCAAACTGAATGGGATCCTATCTGGACTCCCAATGCTGTCAAGGTACTTGGGCGGGTTTACTTGGGCCTTGTTGGCCGATTGGCTGATTGCTCAAGGACACCTAAGCATTGTTTGGGTACGAAGAATTTTCAATAGGTAACGTTCAATTCTATTCCAATTTTTTATATTTTTGGACACTAGATGGCGTTTTTTACAATTTTTTCTTTTAGTATTTGTATGGTTGGACCCGCCATTGTCATGTACATGATTGGATTTTCACCCAGTGGATCTGAATGTAGCATCGCTTATGTGGAAACTTTATTATGTTTGGGCATGTTTTTCAACGGAGCTTTGTCCTCAGGACACTTTGCCACTCCGGGGGATTTGGCCCCGAATTATGCAGGAACAGTATTTGGTATTTCTAATACGGTTTCTGGAGGAGGTATTGGATACGTTGTTCCTGTATTCATTGGCTATTTTACCAAGAATAATATGACTTTTGAGGCTTGGACAATTGTGTTTGCAACGGCCTCTACCATTTATTTAGTGACAAATTGTTTCTACTTTTTCCTTATTAGTGGAGATGTACAACCCTGGAATTACCATGTAAGCAATAACTAATCTTTTTGGTAGAATTTTCAAACACTGTGGAATTTTGTTTTCCAGTAGTAGATGAATTCACTCTTGATTAAAAATTATTTTTATTACAGTTACAAGATATGGAGCTTGAAGAAAAAGAGTCTTTCATGAAGAATCCAGTCCCCAAAGCTGAACCGGAAGAAACAACAAATATTTGACTTGAAAGTGTAAAAGTGCCAAATAGACTTTGACATTTGCTTTAGAAATTCGAAATAATGCATGTATTTTTCTACTCTACAAAACAATAATTGTCTGTTTGCCATCAGGCATATTTTTGATCATCCAGTTGATTATTTTGCTGTTACTTGAAGAATTCTTAGATTCCAATTGATTTCTAAACATTGCTGACATGTTCATAGCCTCACTTAATTCCAAATCTTTGAATCTTTTTTCCACCCAATTTTGCTTTTCCTTCCAATTCAATGGCTTCTTGGATTGGTGTACTTGTCCATATTCTTCTGTTTCTTCCAGATTTGGAGATTTTTTCTCCTCATCCAAATTCAGGCTGCGTTGTCCATAATATTTGGACTGATATTGTTTTCTGGTTGGCATTTGAATAATCTTCTTTGATGTTGTGACATCATCGTAGTTTTCTGTCTTTTGAGCTGCTGTGACGTCATAAGGAGATTGAGTCACGATGTTGGGGGCCTTTTCACGGTGCAATATGGGTTGTCTGGGCTCTTTTATAAATCACAGTGTTTGAAAAAGAATTAAAATGTCTCAGCAAGTCAAAAGCTACACTTTTAGCGGATGTGGGTAGTGGGTGGGTGCGAGATGGAGGGTGTTGGTGAGGTGGAGAGTGTGTTGAGGTGGAGGGTGTGATGTGATAGAGGGTGTGGTGAAATTGGCGTGAGGGTGAGACGGTGGGTGTGGTAAAATTGGGATGGGTGTTAGGTAGAAGGGGTGATGAATTGGGTGTGGGGTAAGGTGGAGGGTGTGGGTGTGAGACGGAGGGTGTGGAGAAGACTTGGGGTGGTGGTGAGAAAAGGGTGTGTCCTTCTGGGATCGGTGTACTGCGATTAGATGTAAGTGGGTGGGTAAAAGATACGAAATGAGACTTTTTGGTAGAATTTTCAAACACTGTGATACCTGGTGGTTGAGTGGATTTTACAGGGACTTCAGGAGGTACAACATTAGGGTCAAGATCTTCTTGAACAATCATTGGTTTCTGGTTCAATTTCAATTCTTCTTCTTTATCCTGTTGATTTTTCAAAAGTTCCTGCTCAATATGCTTTAAATCAACTAACTCATCTTGATTTTGTTCCTTCTCTTTATCAGCTATAAATTCCATCTCTTGAATAGCTCCATCGTCCGTAACTTCCTCAACAATGGATCTTCTACTAGAGATAGCAAGATTAGGAGTTGTCCTAATGACATCCTTGTCCTCCTCTTCATCACTAACGTCCATTGGATTAGTAGTGGACGTTATTCTAGTATGACTCAAAGTATCTTCCATATTTTGCAACGTTTTATCTTCTTGCCTTTCAAAATCCTTGATTTCGGTCAACAAAGTGGCTTCAGATTCTTTTAATTTGCTGGATCCCGGTTTGAGCAATGAAGGCAATTCTTCAGTTTCCTAAAACAAGACTGAAAATGTTAAAAGTACTAACCCTGCGGGAGGAAAATTACCGTTTTATCAATGGTTTCTTCTAATGCTTGTAATGAATGATTTTTTGATAGAAGCAATTCTTTAAAGGCTGCTTTTTGTGGCATAACTGGATGGTCGTTTTCTTTGGATGGTTTGCAATCTTTGGTTAGATGGCGCACAATCTCGCAATTGTTGCCACCTTCAGCCAAAATCAAATGTACCACTTGTTTCTCAGAGACTGGATCACAAATCTCTAGATACCAAACTTTGTACCTACAAGCTGCCAATCATAAAAAAATCACGAATTAAGGATCTGACGCAAAAAACGAATTTTAGGATGTTAAGATAAAAAAAATCACGAATTTTATGATCACCGTGAAAAACCCGAATTTTAGGTTTGAACGAAAAAATTGTCAAATTGAGCAGACTTACCATCAGTTTCTTGAAGAGGCTTGACAATAGACTCCGAAGATTGTCCTTTAGCACATACAACAACATTGAAAAGTGCCAGATTAATGGAAAAGATAAATTGATAATAAAGAAGCATGTTTATGATACGTTCAGTGTTAAATCAAGATTTACGACCTTTTATACAATACCAAAAACAAAAACTAAGCGTGAAACAAACCTCCTACGCTCTATAATATAATTGTATAATGTGATGGATGAATAGTAGGGGCATTAGTCAGCCATCCCCATAACATACCTAGATGGGGCTGCAGTACAATAAAAAAATCTCTGTTGTCAAGTCGTGAGAGTGGAGATGATGTCACCCACAAAAATTGTGCTTTTCATCTTGGCTAAGCTTCTTTCTTCAAGCCTCAAATGGAGAAAAATGCTCCAAGGGCTCTTTTCCTACCACAAATATTTGAATAAGAAATATTTGCTCAAAGAAATCGGAATTCTAAAGCATTTGATTCTTTAAAAAATCGGCAAAAATCGGTGAAATCGGAGAGATATTTTCATTAACGCCATCTAACCATTTTTGGAAATTCTTTCAGAATCAACTTTTAGAGTCATTTTTCAATAATCACACTATGTTAAAGGTCCAATTTTTGTCCAAATAGAGTCATTTTTCAACAATCACATATGTTAAAGGTCCAATTTTTGTCCAAAAAGTAGATTTTGACATAATGATCTTTGAATTTGTAAAATTGAACCCACCCTAATCTGTAGAAAGTAATTCAGCCAAAAATGTTTTTTGTGGGTTTTCATGCACCAAAAATGAAAACCTTTGCATGATAATTTTTGGACAACAAATGACTTTTGCAACAGTGTGCAGCAATATAAGATGCAATAATTGCTTCTTGAAGTCTTTAAAACTTTATTTTTAAGGTCTTATTAACCCATTCATTCCGCATGAAATGTCATTCTGGAAGGTTTCATTATGAACCTATCAATCTTCACCCTACAATCCATTTATGGCCACTTTTCGTCGCCCAGTCGGCAGCTGCTGAAAAAACACATGCCTGACCAGGTTGACCTCTAGATTATGGAATTTGCATCATTCTTCAGCATGACTCATACACTTTTTTGACCTGTAGCACATGATTGGTGAGAGGGAGGGGACACACCTATAAAGGCCAATAAAGGGGTGGAAATCATTGGTAAATTAGATTCTAAGATGTAAAGAAGGAGTGGGACGTACAAATCTGTTCCTCCTCCCATTCCAGACAAATTAGTAAACTACAAGTTTTCCCCAGTCATTTTTATCTATTGTTTCATTTCATGCTCGATTACGCCCCCCTTTTGAGCATTTCAACGCATATCTAACCTTTCAAATTCGCCAATGATCCATGAGCATGCTAACTTGATAGTTTTGCACAGTATATGAAAATCACAAAAAATGTCGCTTTTTTCAATTAGGCAAAAATGCTTTTACAGCTGAAAATTGAGGCTGCAAATGCATCAAAAAAATGGGCGGAAAACAAGGAACATGAGTAGAAGAACTTTGTAATAGTGAAATAGGCCTGAAGCCACTCAAGCTTTTTCTTGGCATTCGATTTTTTGACGAATTTTTTCAAGTTTCACTTGCAATCATCAGTAAACACAAATTAGGTTAACGATTGGGTACTTCGAGTTCCGTAGCTCGTTGCATTACACCGCACAGTAGGAAACATTAGACTTTTCTAGTTATTCCAAATGGGATTCGAACCCAGGACATCTCAATTACTACTTTAAGCTTAAGGGTGTGGGTTCGATTCCCATTATGGACCAGATATTTTTTTCATGTCTGAAAAATCGCTGATTTTCCCTACTGTGCACCCTCAAGCCCATCCTGTCCCAACTATACTATAAGATTATGATAGTCGTACGAAGACTTTCGCTGATGCTTTGCACTTCGAAGTAAAAACTCGTGCCAAGAAAAAGCTTGAGTGGCTTCAGGCCTATTTCACTACTACAAAGCTCTTCTACTCATGATCCTCGTGTTCCGCCCATTTTTCTCGTGCATTTGCAGCCTCAATTTTCGGATGTAAAAGCAGTAGTCTCGAAAGTGACAGCCAAGACATCACAAGCATTTCAACGAAAAGAGATTCTACGTCAAGTAAGTGTTCTTCATATCGCAACGCATCGCATTTCATTCTCGCAGTGAAAAACCTAGTGCTAAGTAAGTTTAAAAGCTTCCAAGGCCGTGTTTGACTATAGCGCACAATGAGCTAATCTTTGCTGTAGTCTGTATAGAGTAAAGTCGCAACGATCCTTCGAGTTGCCTCCTCTCGTGTCTCGTAAATTATCTCAAAATTGTTGCCCTTCCATTAGGAAAATTTCCCTTGTCGTATAATTGAACATCTGAGTTTTGTCTTCTTTACGGTAATTCAAACACTTCTGCAAAACTTTGTTTCCAACTTTTATATCATAAATCTGGATAGAAATCAAAGTTTTCGAAGAAGTATTTTCTCATACTAAAGAAGTAAGAACACAGTTTCTACAAAATTACTTCTAATACTTGTTTACAAAACTTTGTCATATATTGCAACTACTGATTTTTGTCTTCTTTAAGCAGTTCTAACACTTCTGCAAAACTTGTATTCCTCATTTTATATCATAAATCGGAATAGAAATCAAAGATTTCAAAGAAGTATTTTTCCATTCAAAAGAAGTAAAAAATCAGTTTCTCCCAAATTACTCGTACGCTCGTTCTATGCATTTGAAAGAGCCAAAAGTTAGATCAATAGTCTATAGAATGTATTCAAAAGAATTTTTCAACATTATCGTGTGGCCCAAGCCAGCAAAAAAGTTCACTGATTAAATGGGCCCCCAAACCAAATAGTTAAGGAAGGGGTTTTAAAACTTGATGTTGTTAACTTGACCTTAGGGCATCAGACGCTGCTGTCTGGATTCCACCTGTTGTTGTCCTGAGTAGTCCTGAGCCAAGTTTTACGGGACACCTCATGCACGGTGCAGGCCGAGGAGACGATTTAGGCAGAGGCTTCAGCGGCGAGCGTGAGGCAGGCCGAGGAGAACGAAGTTGCAACAATGATTGGATGACGCATCACCTTAGTCAACAACAACCTTTGGCTCAGTGGATACAAGACAGGCAAAAAGCCTTTGCAGACTTCTCACAAAGTCTCATCAGTCCAATTAACTACTCAACTCCAGACACTGTTCAAGACTACTGGCCAAGACCACAGTTAGAGTGGCAGACGTCTTCTCCGACTGCATCTTCAATTTCAAGTCTTCATCATCATCCTGTGAAGGCCAACAAAATGTTGAGTGCGTCCAACACTGCGGAGCTCTCGCCGAAGGCCAAAGTTTCTTATGACGAAGGACAGTTTGTGGTGGAGATTCCACTCAAAGACTATAGAGTAAGTTGTAAATATTTGCACTACTTATGAAGGGGTGGAGGCCTGACAGGATGTCAATAGCATCGTTAGTGCATATCACACTATTCCAAAAGTCCATATTTTGTGCAGGAATCCATTTATATTTTTGGTGCATTTTTTTAGAAAATGGATTTTTTGTTATGAAAAACTAACGATAATTGCTTATTAGGGTGACTTACTTTCTACACAGATTAGGGTGGGTTGAATATTACAGATAATGTTAGGGTGACTTACTTTCTACAGATTAGGGTGGGTTGAATTTTACAGGTATCAAAAATTCAACTTTTATGGCAAAACTTGGACTTTTAACGTAGTGTGAGTAATTCATTCATGCAAAATGAGACCCTTTTCTAATGTTAAAAAAGTTTTGATCCGGATTTATAGTTTTGCAAATTTTGCAGAGAGATAACTAAAATATTTGCATTATAAAAGTATTTTCTCCACTTGCAAAATGATGATATCATTCTCCGAAAATATTTCAAAATACAAAGCAAATGAATGAATTAGAGAAAACAAATAGAAATGACACCACTGATGATAAGACTTCCCCGAATTAGTAATAGTAAAACTGCACAAGTGGACAAAGTGAAATGCAAGAAGCATGATGCAACTCATTTAAAAATGCTTACTTTCACTTCTGACTTTTGGATAGGCTTAGTTCTAAAGTTCTAAATGACATCATCACAGCGCAGCACAGATGCATCTTTGTACTAGTCAAATCACACAAAAGGCTATCGCTAAAATCTAGTCGCTTTAAACGGTCAAAGCCACTCAAGACACACCATTTTTCAAATTCCACTTTTCCAGACAGCAAAGCAACCCAACAAAATATTCAATTGTCTAATGTGTTTTTCTAAGGATCTGGCACACACTGGGACAAGAATAATTTTTGGTCCATAAAGTTCAATTTGCATCAAACATCACCAAAATCTGAATGCATTTTCAATATACCTATGTGAAATTTTGCGCCAAAAAAGGATCAATAGCAAAGAAATTCCTTGATTTATTTCCATATTTCATATATTTTCTCGATATTTCATAATTTTTTTCGATATTTAATAGATTTTCTAAACATTTAATATATTTTACACTTTTGAACTGCGTATTTTTAGCGCGAAAATTCAAAGTAACCTAGTCGTTTCGCAAGTTTTTGGTGAAAATGTATTTTTGTGCAAAAATTGGACTTTTGCCCCAGTGTGTGGGGCGTGTTCAGGGGTGTTCGCAGCTCCGCTTTACCATCCGGATACCTTGCCCAAATCCGGACACCCAGTGAATTTACTATTTTTTGCAGCCGGAAGAATTGAGTGTGAAGACGGAAGGTGACGTCCTGGTCATTTTAGCCAAGCATGAAACCCAAACTGAAACCGGAGGCAGCTTTGTATCCAAGCAATTCGAGCAGCGATTTTCTCTACCTTCCGGCGTCAAACCCGAGTCCATTATCTCGGCGTTGGGCAGAGATGGAACCCTCAAAGTCACTGCCCCTCGAACGTCCTCACAACAAGCCAACTTAAGCTTCAAAAAGACTCGCGGATCACTGGAAGAAGAGGTGCCAAATCGGGCAGAAACCACGCAAAACCCCGCCAATCAGGGTTTGTACATTTTTTTTTGCAATTTTGTCCATTTTTTATTTCAATTTCGTCCATTTTTTGATTTTGTCCTTTTTCTTCAATTTTTCAATCTTGTCCATTTTTTTTCAATATTGTCCAGATTTTCTATTTCGTCCATTTTGTCACATTTTTCAATCTTATTCAGTTTTTCAATTCTATCCAATTTTTTAATTTTTGTCCATATTTTCAATTTCGTCCTACCTTTCAGGTTTACCCCACCCTAAAGTGACATACGACGATGACAAATTTCTCGTCAGTTTGGATTGCAAACATTTCAAACCTGAAGAATTGGACGTCAAAGTGGATGGCAACACCATTGTCATTGTGGCCAAACAAGAAGTCAAGGAAGCTGGTGGGACTCGAACCCGCGTTTTTGAGCAAAAATTCACTTTACCTAATGGGGTAAACGCGGAGAGGGTGACCTCGACTATCAACGCAGATGGCGTTTTAACCATTAACGCACCCAAGGGAAAACCGGCCTCGACGGCCTCCGTTAGTCAGAGTATTGAGCAGAAGATGGACAAAATCCTGTCGCCCTCATCTTGGCCTGACCACTCTTTGGGATCGGTGACCATGGATGATTTCAATGATAACAGCAATTCTCGGGTATGAGTCTCGCGGTTCACTAAATTACTTATTTATTGTTCTTATTCTTGTTTTTAGCGCAAGCATCGATTGCACATTTGTCCAATTTTCCAACTTTTCAGTTTGTCCAATTTTGCAATTTTGTCCAGTTTTCAATACAGTCCAATTTTTCAAAGTTTATCCTATCGTCTCGCGCAATTAATTGAAGATTTCAATCTTGTTTATTAAAGGCCTACGTGGATGGTGACATGTACAACATTGACATCAATGTCCAGCAATTCAAACCTGAGGAATTAGTCATCAAAACAGTGGGTCAAACGGTGCAAGTTGAAGCCAAACATGAAGAAAAAACCTCCGACGGAGCCTCCTATTCCACCCGAAATTTTTCACAGAGCTTCACTTTACCCCGAGGGGTCGACCCCGAAAGTGTGGCCAGTTCTCTCAGTAAAGATGGAAAGTTGACAATCAAGGCTCCAATGCCTAAGGCACACAAGATTTCCAGTAACGAAAGATTAGTGCCTATCAAACACAATTGAACAACGTACAACAACGAAAATCAACGCATTTTGACACCAATTTTTCCCTTCTATAATTAACTTGTGACGTCACGTTGTGTGCCATATATTGAACGAAACGGTGCTGCTAATTGTATTAACGACTAAATCCCCTTTTAAGTTAAAAGTCAAAATAAAAGGCCAAATCTGAAGAAAAAAGAAAGTCGTCCTCTACTCAACAAGTTTTCCTTTGAAGACTTTTAGACTTTACCTCGCGGTTGTAATATCAAGATTTGTTTCTTTCTTGTTTTTTGGTAATTTGTTCATGATTTGTCAAAGAGTGAATTCGTTTACTATTGGAAGACTCAATTCCACTGGAAAATCTGCTTTCTTTGATTTTTGTGGAATTCAGTTTTCCACAAAATTCATGGAAAATTGGCTTCCATCAATTAATGTGCACTACAGTGGAATTACCTATGTTTTCCATAGAATTTGTGGAAAATTATTTTCCATCGTAGATGAATTGATGGAAAGTTTAATTTTCCATAAATTCCCTGGAATTCAGTTTTCCACAGAATTTGTGGGAAACAATATTCCAGTGGAATTTGGTCTTCTATCAGCAGATGAATTCAATCTAAGAGTCTAAGATACAACTGGATGGAAATTGGAAATCCAATATCAACCATCGCGCCCTCGTTGCACTTTTGCATCAAAAATGCATTTTCCGTCTTGTTTTTCTCTCCTCGCGCCTTATTCCCTTTCAAGACCAGAAAGGCACTCAGTATACTCAGTAGTCTTTTAACAGAGGCGGAGGTGATGTAAGAAGCCTTCTTATACCAAGTAAGTCATGTGATGTATTGTATAACATGAAAAATTCATTATTATTCTGACTTGCGTGACGATGACCTTAGAAAAGGAGGATCCAAGGCCTTGGCCTTGGATGCTTCTTTCTTGCAAAAAAGGCCACAATTTTACTTATTAGAAAACCATAGTAGAAGTAACAAGATTGAAAATGCTTTTTAGATCTGAGACCGCGATCTTTGTGCGCTTTCAAAAAACAAAAATCCGTTCCTAATATTGGTAAAATGTTTTTTTGTTATTTTAAATAGTTTTCATACCAGATCTCATAGTAGTAGTTTACAGATGTTGAAACAGTTTTCACAGCAGCCAAAATAGATTTCACCGAAGTCAAAAACAGATTTTACAATAGTAAAAACAGACTTCACTGTAGCCAAAACACATTGTGAGAACGTACATGTAACATAATACCATCCGGCTCAACTTAACCACATGAGTCACTTGTAGGACTGCGGTTTGCTGGCAAATCGCGCATTCCAAAAAACCGTTTTTACTGACTTTGCACCACAATTGCAGTTCTCTCTAGAAGCCTAGAAACAGCTTTCTAAGTCCGCAGTTGCTAACGTAGAAAGTCCCCAAGCAGACTTTTTCCTTTGAGAGACAAGTTGACGACTTCTTTACATCATTTTTTCCTGGAAAGAAAGTAGTGAAAGCATCGCAAAACGAACAGGTGAACCTTCTCATTCTTCAAGTTTTTTGAAATTTACAGCCCATGCACGTGTGTTGTGTAATATTGTAAGCGGCATCACCACGCCCTCGAAAACTTGAGGTAAAAGAAAGCTTTCAAGAAAAAATATATTTATAGCTCACTTACTATAAACTACTCACACTGGGGCAAAACGCATTTTTTTGTCCATTTTAATTTGAACCGAAATGTGAATTTGTGCAATTTTTGCGCTGTTTGTAAGTCAAAATCTGGATTTTTTATGCGTGAAAATTCAAATACCTAACTTTCTTATTATAGCTTCGTTTTTGGCACGAAAATTCAAATTAGTGCCAAAAATCAAATTTTTGGACAAAAATTGTAATTTTGCCACAGTGTGTCAAGAACTTTTTTGACATAAGGAGAAATGAAGTGGAACATTTTTTTTTGTTGTTCAAGGATTTGATAACGAACGAAAGACGAGAAGAGATGCTCTAGAATGACAACTTTTTTTGCAGTAGTACATAGTAGCTTTTTTTTTTTTTTTTTTTTTTTTTGCAGACTCTAGTTTCTGTGCACAAAAATTAGCATTCAATGCAGAAAAACTGCAGAAAAGTCAAAATTCAGAGAAGGAAAATTGTGTTTGAAATATTTTTCGAATAGGAGATGTTCAATATTAGTTTCATTTTATGACAGTTTTGTAGACTATTTAGGTGGCGTTTTAAAAAAAAAATCGTAAAATATTCGCAAAACTTTGTTTATAATGTACTTTATCATTTTGACAACTTTTCCACAAAAAAAATCAATTTTTGGAATTTGTTTAATGAAGAGCCAACAAAAATATTTTAATATATTTTTTCAATACATACTTTGTGATTGTTAAATTAAATATTTTTCGCTTTTTGACCTTTTTATGTAATCAATAAAATATTGAATATTTTGGGTCTTAAAATCAAATATATATTTGCTGACTCTAGTTATAAGATACGTCATCTAGCGTTAATTTTGTATTAAATTGTCTAAAGTTGATCTTATTCATTCAGGATTTCACTGGATTGAAGTGTTGAGCGTAGTACGAAAAATGTGTTAAACTCGTTTGACCACTTTTTTTGCAACAGAACAACAATTATTTGATTTAAAGTTGCCTTCAGTCAAGGCTGAACAGTTTCTTCCAGTAAGGAGTAATACGTTGTTAGATCAATAATACATTACAGGACAAGAAATACAAGAAAATGTTGACAACTCTAAGACACACCTCCAAGACCCTGGGAGGGGCTTCCCAAGGGGTTCTGAGTCGATCTTTTGTCAGTGGCGAACCTTCCATTTCCATGAAGACTGAAGTGCCTGGCCCCAAATCCAAAGAAATCATGGCGGATTTGGAGTCGATACAATCCATGAAATCTGTGCAATATGCAGTGGATTATGAGAAATCTTTGGGCAATTATATCGTGGATGCGGATGGCAACACCATGTTAGACGTTTTTACCAGCATTTCTTCCGTTCCTATAGGTATAAAATGGATTTTTGTTATTTCAAAAATAGTTTTACCATTTGAAAAACAGTTTTCTACTGTAGTAAAAACAGATTTCATAGCATCTAAAAAAGTATCACAGTAGTAAAAATTGATTTTACAATATTTAAGAAAAAAGATCTCACTCAAGGCAAAACCGATTTCACATTGGTAAAAACAGATTTCACAGTAGCCAAAACATAATTTTGTGACAACGTACATGTAACAAAGTACCATTCTTTCCAAATAGGATACAACCATCCAGCTCTACTGAACGCTTTTAACACTCCTGAAAAAATGGCAGCCTTGGTCAACAGGCCAGCATTGGGAGTCTATCCTGGAAGAGATTGGCCAAAAATGTTGCGAGAAGTACTCATGAGTGTGGCTCCCAAAGGTCTAGAAAATGGACATGTAACCACTATGATGTGTGGTTCCTGCTCCAACGAAAACTCCTTCAAGATGATGTACTTCAAGTACATGGAAAAGATGCGAGGGGGTCGTGATTTCAATGAGGAAGAATTGACTTCTTGCATGGTCAATCAAGCCCCTGGAACGCCCAGACTCTCTATTCTCTCCTTTGATGGCGGATTTCATGGGAGAACTGCCGCAGCACTCTCTTGCACCCACTCCAAAGCTATTCATAAACTTGATGTCCCACTTTATGATTGGCCCTGTGCAGATTTCCCCCGATACAAGTTTGTCTATTTAAAAATAATTTCTAATTTAATCTCTCCACATATTTAAGAACGAAATTCAGTTTACTAAATAGGATTCCTGATTGAGTGATTGAACTGAACATTTTTGTGATCTACAAATTAATTTAAGATATGTGTGATTAGTAATATTTTGGTCTAAAACCAATTTGAAATTTTTATGAAGCGGAATTTTACTACAGTGATGCGTTCTTTCCTACTTTTCGCTGATATTTTTGACTTTTAACGCATTTTATGAAGCGGAATTTTACTACAGTGATGCGTTCTTCCATACTTTTCGCTGATATTTTTGACTTAAACGCCATCGTACCAAAATCTTTTATTTTTTCAGGTATCCCTTAGAAGAAAATGTCAAAGAGAATGCAGCTGAAGATCAAAGGTGCTTGGCCCAAGTTGAAGAGATCTTAGAGTCCCAAACCAAGAATGGAAATCCAGTAGTAGGTGTCATTGTGGAACCCATCCAATCCGAGGGTGGTGATCACCATGGCAGTAACGTTTGGTTCCAAGGCTTGCAAAAAATATGTGCCAAACATGACATTGTCTACCTTATGGACGAAGTTCAAACGGGTGGAGGTCCAACAGGGAAATTATGGGCCCATGAATACTTTGAGCTAGATGGCGCCCCTGATATTGTCACTTTTAGCAAGAAAATGTTGACGGGTGGGATGTACAACAAGCCTGAATTGAGCCCTAAACAGGGATACCGAATTTTCAATACTTGGGTTGGAGATCCAGGCAAATTGATTCTTTTGGATGCTGTGTTGAAAACCATCAAGAAAGACAATCTTTTGGATAATACAGTCAAAGCTGGAGATGTTCTTTTGCAAGGTTTAAAAGATGCTCAAGTGAAGTTTCCAGGATTGGTCCATTCAGCTCGTGGATTGGGTACCTTTTGTGCCATTGATGCTGATACACCTGCTAGGTATGGAATAACTCTGAAAATCGAGGTTTCGTTGAGTACTAAAAACTCAACGAAACCTCGAAAGGTACTTACATGAAAAGTCTCATTTTCATTTTTTAAAGGCGTGACCAGATTTTGAGTGACTTGCGCAAAGAAGGCGTCAACTGTGGAGGATGCGGCCCAACAGCCATCCGATTGAGGCCAGCTTTGATCTTTGAGCCCAAACATGTCAACATTTTCTTGGACAAGTTCAATACAGTCTTGGCCAGATACTAAATGCAATGGAAAATACATCTCATAAGATTTTATTTCAATCTAAACATAGGAGCTCTGGAATGCCATCATCTTCTACTGGAATCTTATTGATTCGATTGTGCATGACGGTAATATTTGTTCTATGAATCACCACATCACTCCAAGGGTCTACGTTGCAAATATCATTGATGCCCATGTAGAGAAAATGACTAGAAGGTTTAAGTGGAATGTGGCAAGCTTTGGCAAGAAATCCTGTAAATTAAAATCTTTTTAATTTCTTGACATATTTGAGTTGAGAACAAAATTCAGTTTACCAAATAGAATTGCTGATTTAGTAATTGAACTGAACATTTTTGTGATCTACAACTTGTTTCATGATATGTTTGATTAGTAACATTTGGGTCTAAACCCAATTTGAAATTTTTATGAAGCGGAATTTTACTTCAGTGATGCGTTCTTTCGTACTTTTCGCTGATGTTTTTGACTTAAACGACATCTCGCCAAAACTAAAACAAACTTTACATACCTGTTACATAAACATCTTCTAAAGTAATTAATGGGATCTTGAAAGATGCTTGAAATAGGCAAGATGCTTTTCTGAAAGGAAAGACGTATCCGGATCCGGATACAGCTAAGGGAAAGTATTCGCCCTGATACATCCAAAAGGGAATTGCCCACTTATTATCCCTGTTTTCAGGTCCCGGTCTATTGACTTTTAACTTTTTGTTTCTCGTGTCAACTAAAGGAAATCCAATGAAATTGACACCTTGCTTGTTATGTTTGACAAGTCGTGCCAAAGCTGGAATGTTGACATAACAATCATCATCGGTTTTCAAAACCGATACTTTCCGAGAATTTTTCAACTCTAATTCTTCCAAGTATTTTAGCATATAAATGGACTTCAAAGTCAAGTTCATGTAATTATCCAGTATATTGATATGCAAAATATCTTCATTTTCCTTCATTTCTTGTTGATAGGTACACTCATGATCTTGACATTGACCGGCGATAAAAACTAATCCAATATTGTACTTTTCAAGTACTTCTGGATCTCCCCAAGTCCTTCTGATATCATTTCTGGCTTGATTATTTTTGGGTGCTGAAGTCACCATGATTAAAATATTCACTGAATTTGGCAATTTGGGTTGGGATAAAAATAATGGTTGAACCAAATAATTTTGCACGCTTAAGTCAAATGGTTTCAATTCTTGATTTGGTTCTTCTTTGGTTCTTTGGTTGTGATTGACAGAGGTGGTGAAGAGTGTGATTTTTAGTAACAGACAACTTGATAGTATGACTACACATTTGAATGCGTCAATCAGCTTCATAGCAGGTACTGAACAAAAAGTTGCTTCGCAACTGATGTGCAATCCTGGGAAAACTGGTAGCAGAAGAAAACAAGAAGTTCTGCTGGATGCAACAACCCGTAACGTAACATCATCAGCAGACCCCGTTACTTAGATGTAATAAAAATCAAGATGAAAGTAAATAGGAACAATGGCAAAAAGAGGCAAAAACAAGATTGAAATTTTTAATCGATCGCGCGAGACAATGAACGGAGGAATGAAAATGGACAAAGGACAAATAGAAAAAAATAAATTGGGCATAATCGACCAAAATTTTTTTAAAAAATTAAAAAAGTTACAAAATTGAAGAAACAGACAAAAGATAAATATTTTTTAAAAAAAAAAACATGATGAGATATATTTTGTAAAAATAATTCCGTTTTTCTCCTTATACGATGGGAATAGTATATCATAATGCACAATAGAAAGCAAAAAAAAAAATCACATTAAAATGGGGTTCTCTGTTAAATGACAGGGAAGTGGTTTGGTTAGGTTGAGTGAATAGAAATCCACCAGTGATGAAATCGAGGGGAAATTGTGAGATCCTTCTTCCAGCAACGTGAAAATTGACCGGCCAAACATCCATTTCTGAAAAAAAAAAAATGAAAAATTAGGACAAAATTGACAAAAATCAGAAACGTTGAAAAAATTGAAAACGTTAAGAAAATAGAAAAATAGATTTTTAGAAGTGCAATGCAAAGATGCAATTCTCACACTTTTTTTAAAAAAAAAGTTGCTTAGTAACTCTCCTCAGATCTAATTGTAAAAATTAAATTCATTTACCTGTACAATTTTAAAGCGATGCAGAATGTCTTCATACATGACATTGAGTACGAATGAATTTTGGTGTAAACTGACGAGGAAATACCCATTGATGCCATACTTATTATGCTGCAAAAGGTTCTCAATCTCACTTGGATTCTTAGATTTGGTAAACCAGACTTCATCCAAAGGCAAATTTTTCAAAGACTTAAATCGGGATTTCAGTGCGGATTCTTCATTCATTTGCTTGATCTCTTCCGGATCCGTGATGATTTCACAACCTTGTTTGCTCATGTCCAAAGGCACAAAATCAGGTTCTTCTTCTTCATCATCTTGATTATCAGTAGCTTCTGGATTAGGTTCCGTGATTGGCTTGTCTGACAACAAAGCACAACACACTTGTCTTGGCATCTTGAGCATCACGGAGCTTGACCCAGTGATTGAGTTGTCGCCCTCGGAAGAGCTTAGGATTGACCAGGTTGAGGAATTGGTAGCTAAGCTGGACACAGATTCGCTCCAGGATAGGCTGATAGGTGTTGGTTTGGACTTCAGCTTCATCATTTGACAAAGGCCTGGAAAATGACAAAGTAAACAAGGATGAATCATTGCTGGAGAAAGTCTTGTGTCACTTGTCGGTATGCGCAAGTGCAGCAAAAATAGTAGGAAAAATGACTCATTTTTTTTATGACTTACGATTCAACTCCTTTTTCATGTTTGATGTCTTTATCCGTCACGTGTATTTTATTGACTGACTTGAAAAACGAATAATTTTCGAAAACAGAAACGTTCTTGAATGTTCGAAAATAAAGCGGGAATTTCATCACTTTATTGAAGAAGGGTCGAATACAAACACTTGTAAGTGGCGTAATACTGTAATAATGTCAAGGAAGCACGGTGTTTGGAAATCCCTTTGGCTGAGTTTAGTGATTTTTTTAGCCAATTTTGTAATTTTTTGTGATTTTAGCGAATTTTGTGACCTTTGCAATTTATGTGATTTCAAGGACTTCAATTTGGTTGTCCATTTCAATCTTGTTTTTATGGATTTATTCAAAAAAGGGCGAAACTTACCTTTAACTTTTTGAAAGTCAATATTTGAAGCTGTTTTGGTGACGTTGAGTGCTTTGAATGGCTGTTTAGTCGATTGCTGTTTTTCCAAGTATTGTCTAATAGTAAGATTTCGGTGGTAAGCCAAGGAAAGGTCTGTCCCGAACTTGGCTAATCTTATAGCCGACAACCAAGCCACAAAGTCCGACCTTGAGTCTAGTGCAACTGCCTTCACTGTCTGACCCTTGTTAATCGATAAATATTCTGAAGAAAAGTATAAATAGAGAAGCCAATCATAGTATAATAGGAGTAGTAGTCATGTCTGATGTCTAATTATTTTTGAATGACAAGTCTTACCATAATTGTCCTTGGCCAAGGGTTTAGGCTTGAACAAAATCCGATATGTTTTTGTGCTTGGTGACAAGTCTATGTATAGATCACACTCTGATAAGATGACAAAAATGAAATAATTAATTTCCGAGAAGTCGCTGCCCTGCAAATGAAAAAGAGTCGAATGATCAATTGACAACTTCCTAGAATTCGTCAAATTCCAAGAATTACTAAAATTGATTTACTATCAGATCCAGACAATAAATTTGCAATTTTCCGTGTCACTCACCTTTTTTCAACACTTTCAAATTTTTTGATATTTTCTCGTGAAATCAAAGTTGTTAACTGCTGAACAGTACAAAACCGTCGTATTTTGACGATTTTTTTTTTGTATTTTTGCAATTATCCAAAAAAAAAACTAACCTTGGACATTGACGATGAAGTGGTGTTGTACATTAAAAGTCCACCTAGCTTGGGATCAGTCTTGAGCAAAAAATCCGCATGTTGCCAACGTAACGAATCTCGTTTCCGTGTCACAAATGTCCAAGCCAATTTTCCACGTAATCTTAAACGTGATTGATTGTCACCTGATCCGGATCCAGATTTGTTCAAGCACTCTTCTATATGAACATCATGGTTAGTTAAACTATATTTTTGACTATTGATATAGGCCACTTGTCTTGGCAAAACCAGCATTGGACGTCGAAAAAGTTCGTATTTTAGTGGACATTGACGAATTTCTAAGTAGAAATCTTCGGAGTCTTTGTTGTTGACAATCTCGAAATCTTCCAGGATTCTTTCTTCATGAGGCCTTTGAGAACTTCTCCATAGGCAAACAAAGTGGTGATGACAAGCACCATTCTTGAGCAGCTGAGTATTTTGATTTAAGACTGACTTGATTAGAATTTCTGCTTCGCAATTGACTGAGGCCAGTCTTAGAATTTGAGTGCCAAAATGTACGTCAAGCTGCAAATTTAAAGTATTCAAGGATGCTCAAGATCATTTAGGTGTACTTACCATGCTCTAATTTGCTTAATTTTTAGTCATTGTGACTTTGATCCTGTCAATTTAGGGGGGCCCCTAAATGCGTTTTTTTGACTTCGACTTTTCCCGAGTTTTGATTGGCTGAACATTTGTTTTGTTTTGTGAATGGCCCTGAGTAAGTGAAAAGCGCGCGAAAATTCAAAAAGACGAAATTTTGCCTTTTTTGAAATAACAAATAAAAATCGTGAAATTGCGTGGATTTTATACTGTTAACGATTTTGATTTCGCGAGAAAATTTGAAAAATAATTTCAAAGGTTGAAAATCGCGCAGGAAAATTCAAAAACACACATTTTTTTTATCTTTCTTTCGTCAATGATTTTTTGTATATTTTTCCCTGCTTCTTCAGTAAGTATAATTTAAAATCTAATCACAACATACCACAAATTATCGATTTGAAAATTTCTTCTGTTTTTTTTTTTGCGATTCTTGCGATTTTTTATCATTTTTCTTCATTTGTGGTTTTTTCTGTAATGAATACAATTGTATTTTTTGGGACTTGTAAGGTAGCAAAATGATTAAAAGTAGGGGAATTAATTTTTTGAAGGGGTATTTTGTTGTTACTTTCTTCTTCTTTTACTTCATTTTTTTTTTTTTTTTTGCTTTGGAAAACGAGGAAAGCGGAGATAAGAGAGAAAGAGAGATTTGAGTATGCAAAAGCTGACTTAGATAAAACTTTTTTTTTTTGAGTTTTTTTTTTCTTTCACAGATATTGAAGGGACTGTTTTGATGAAATATTTTTTCTTACATACAAGGCATCGATTTTTTGATTTGGTTTTTTTGATTAAAGCCACAAAATCCTAAGGTTTATGGCAGTTTTTGACACGTCACCCAATTTTCATGATATTTTCTGGATTTAGGGTTTTTTTTTTTTTGAAGAAAAAAAATGTTGGATAATAATGAATGTACATGTGCTCTGGTTTTGAATTTTTCGCGATCTTTGCCAAGGTTTTGAATTTTTTTTTTTTTTTTTGACTCTTTATGTATCGTTCTTTTCTAAACCTTAATAATACTGTACATGTAAATTCTTCTTTCCAAGTGGAAAGAAAAAAAATCGCGACATTTCTTTTTTTTTTTGGATGATCAATTTTGATCATGGAGGGAGGGTAATTAGGGTAGTAATTAAAAAGAGAAATAAAAGTGGGTAGATGTAGTTTATGTATTTGGGGGGTATACAAGTGTGTGACTCCGATCCCTCACATGATTTTTTCCGGTTTTTTTGAAAGACCTACGGTGGCTGACAACTCTTTTTCAACATAAAATTGCCACAAAGGGAGGAAATTATGCTGCGTTGATCATTGTTCACAATCATTGCAATTTTTACTACTTTAAATTTTTGCTCAAGTAGTAAAAGTTTTTTTCGTATGGGGATAGTTTTTCATCACAGCAGCATTTCAATCAATTAGACTTGAAACCATTACAAAAATCAGACAAATTTTTTTGATGTGGGTTTCAGGTCTCGCATATTTTTAATAGAGGGATTTGGAGGGGGGAATCAACGAAATGACAAAAAAAAAATTTCGAAAGGGCGGCCACACTGTTCTAAAATTATAATTGTTGTCCAAAAATTCAATTTTGACATAATCTTACTTTTAGACATATTTGAATTTTTGCGCCTAACTTGAATATTGCATCCTTAAACGTCTCAAATAATTTTGACCAATTCGAAATTCTTTAATTTTTCTGGCATTTTTTGCAAAATTGAATTTTTGGACAAAAATTGAAGGTTTGGAACAGTGCGTATGGAGGGGAAGTCTTTGGTAGAGAAGAAGGTTAGCAATTGGATGTTTTCTTTTCTGTTTAACAGTTTTGGTCAAAAAACTACTTAATTAGGATCCGATTTGACTTAAAAATTTGACTCTCCTTTATCATGAAGTTTTTGGGTATTTTTCAATGTTCCTCAAGTTTCATGGAGGCTGAATCATCAGCCTCCGAGTCCTCCGAGGCCATGTTGGCATCGACTGCCGTAGCTACCGAATGCTCGTCCTCCGAATTCGAACAGTTTGTTGCACTCAATTGATCTCCTGGATGATCTTGATCCATTTTCTTACTCTTTTTTGAGTTGTGATTGGGGTCCTCTTTGGAGTCAATAGAGACGTCCGAAGCGTTTTTGCAGTAAGACGAAGCAGAGTCGGTCGGGGATTCCGAGCGCGCTGAGAGCGAGCCCCCGCTCCCGCCTGACTGGCCTCCTGACCGGCTGACCACGTAGTGGGTCAGCTTGCAGTTGAGGCTACCCTTGTTGAGTTGGTAGAACTCGACGCATTGGAGCAGGTCGAAAAATTTGGTCTTGCCCTCGTCGAGGCTATAGGTGACAGCCGAGGTTGTGGGGTTGGTCTGCGGCATGACCGGCACGTGGTACACGCGGCTGCCGAAGTAGTATGAGATCACGAAACCTCCCTGCACGCTGCTTTCTCTGGCCAAGAACAACCTTAAATAGAAAAGTACAATTTAGTAGTTGCTAAGCAAATATGTACAGGTTGTATCAACATGTTTGGAACACTAAGGTGACTAAGCAATATAGGCTTATCGAGAGAAGCGAGTGACTTATTTATTGTGATCTACAACTTATTTCATGATATGTTTGATTAGTATCATTTTGTTCTAAAAGCAGTTTTTATGAAGTGGAAATTTACTACAGTGATGCGTTCTTTCGTATTTTTTGTTGATGTTTTTGACTTAAACGCCATCTGTCCAAAATACAATTTTGTTCTAAAAAGCAATGAATGAGCGACCTTCCCAAACTTGTTGGGACACCCAGTACATACAAGATCAATAGTATCGGATACCATTGAGGTAATTGAGTATGGCATGATGCTGCGTTGTTACAATAGCTTACCCATCAATGCAGTGCGATCCTAGAATTCTCTGGGCCAGATCCCGACTGACTCCTTTGTGGAACCAGGCTTGATCTTTGTGTATATTGGCTTGGGTTTCTGTCAGAAGATGATCCACGTTTTGAGGCTCAATTTTCCGCCGGAAGTAAGTGTAGCCTTCTTTGGTACTATGGCCGGCGATGTCCTTGGCACTGACGATCCGCCCCGATTTCCCACTAAAGTCCATGGGCACATAATGCTGGGAACGGGAACTCTCATTGGGAGCTTGACTGGAATTGTAGTCATCGGGGTTGCTACTGGCGCCGCCCGAAGGGTGCTTTCCTCTTAAATTCCGGCAACTGTCTCGAATACGACGACCAAACTGTAATATCAGAAAATCATGTTTAAAATCAAATCCTTCGAAAAGTCTCATTTTACGACAAATTCGAGATCAAAATTCAGTTTACTAAATAAAATTGCTGAATTAGTAATTGAACAAAATATTTTTGTGATCTACAACTTTAGTTAAGATATTTTTGATTAGTAACATTCTGTTCTATTTGAAATTTTTAATGAAGCGGAAATTTACTACAGTGATGCGTTCTTTCGTACTTTTTGCTGATATTTTTGACTTAAACGCCATCTCTACAAAACTAGTAAGTGAGGTTCAAATCCACTCTAATTTCTCATTAAACTGGACTTTTATCCATTTTTAAGTCACAGTGTGTAGAGGTCTTGCAGTGCACAGTGCACAGCAAGTTAGAAGAGCAGGTCCATGGTGAATTACGAATCGAGGAGCCCTTAGTAACAGAGCTACTCCATCGCTAGCGGGGGGGCCAAGATTGGCCCTGCCTGCCTTCCCATACTAGCTGTCCAACTGCATGTATAGCTAGCTGAGGAGACTGAGCTGCTTGCTGGCAAGCTGAGTAGCACAGCTTGCACTGCTAGCCAGCTAGCTGGCAGCTTTTTTTTTTTGACAGCCAGCTTGCTTAGAGCTTGCTGGCAGTCCGTGCTGCTGCTACTCAGCTTGTGAGCTGCTGCTGGTGGATTGCAAGCTGCTTGTTGGACTGGCTTGACGACTAAAAGCTGAGACTACTACTATGTATACTACTATAGTACTGAACTGCATGGCAATGGCCTCGAAAGTGAAGGAACATGAAACAATGATATGACCTGAATCAATTGCTGCTGCAGCTTTTAAAATGCACAAATACTAGATTGCTTGGTAGAAGTCAACTAATAAAAAAGCTGCTGCTGCTGAGAAGGCAGCACAGTTGATCAATTTTCTCAAGCTGTGGTCCTTTACACTGCTTGGAGACACTTTGAAGTACAAAATACAGCAAAGAAATGATAGATTTTGAAGCTGCTGTTGCTTGTGATTAATTTTAGAATTTAGTGTATCTTGATTCTTGACTGTAAGATACAAAAAATTTTCCAAGAAAGCAAAAGACTTTTTCAAGATTTGGAAAGTTTTCCAAGTTTTAAAATAAACAAGATTTTACTACTTGCATATGCACTAACTCTGACTCAATGAGAAAATCAACTAAGAAAATTTGAACTTTAATTTTTTTTTATGTAGCCAATGACAACCTTAATGAAGGTTACAATTTTTTTGACAATGACTAAAAATTATGATTTGACATTACCTCAATATAAAACCAAGTGTTGGAAATGTTCGTTTTTGTCTTCTTCTTTTTTTTTTCTTTGTGTTCAACAAAGAAAAGTGGAAAGTTGTCAGAGTCACCAGGGGTTTGGAAAATGAAAAAAATCACAGGAATAGAATAAATGGTGGAGAGACTTGACTATTAGAAACTGATTGTCAGCACCGATGCGATGTGAATTAGAGATGATGTGACAAGAACCGGTCAGATCAGCTGCTCTCCGTCAAGTACTTGGTTAAAAGTTTCAGTTACGTGCTCTCGTCGTGTTTACACGCACGCTCGATTCATCAACGGTCGAAAATTGGAGGGATCGTTAGCCCAAAAGACATAAAATCTATCTTATTGAACTTCTTTTTTCAATACCGTCCCACTTTCACTTTATTTCACACAAAGACCATATCAAGGTTGTAGTGAGTTTATAAATCTAAGGCATTTGACAAAAATCGTTTTCACACATTCGCCTCAAAAACTCATGCAAAATTCCCTCGAAATTTGTTTTAAAAGCAAACAAAAATTTTGTTTTACAATTTTAAAGGACTGTCAGTGAAAAATAGTTTGAAAAGTTTTCAAGTCTTTATTCTTTTTTGGGAAGTGGACTCGTATTCGTTACTTCACCTTCTTGGTTCCTGACAGTTTCATTTGCCGGTTAGCAACTGTGCCGTCATCCTCATCGATTTGCCCTCTTGAGCAGCTAGCAAGCACACTACTCCCTTGTCATGATAGATGAAAGAAACGAAAAATTTTCATCCAAAGCTTTGTTCTGTTGATGATTATTAAAGGATTCCAACTCAAATGATTCAATTTTTTTTTCTTATCTTTTTTTTTTCAGTTTAAGAATTGTGAATTTTTATACCAATTCTGAATTTTGGCTAATTCTTTGTGATTTTTAGGGATTTCTAAGAGGTTTTTTTTGTGACTTGGATTTGTTGACCTTGATTATGCAACAGCAACGTTCACCACTAAAGTCCAGATGGCGTGATGATTTTTCTTTTGTTCTGTAACTTTTTTGTTGCTTTGCTGTCTTTGAGGTAGGTTGCGTGAGAACTAAGTTGATTGTTGCGGTAAATAAATATTTTCACTTTGTTGATTTGATTGCAATTTTTCGCAACGGAACGAAACGTTTTATTTTTTTTTTGTATTTTTAAAAACATCGTTTTATTATTTCTTTTACGAAAAAAAAATCTAGCTTATATTTTAACTTAAAAATTGGAATTCAGGAAAATATGCTTTAATTTTCACGTAAAAATTATGGATTTTTACTTGATTTGATTGCATTTATCTAAATCAGATTGACTCTGACCCTAAATCCCCTATGAGCAGAGTGTTTTTATTTTTTTAAAAATATTAGTTTTGAATTTAGACTTAAAAATTGGAATGTTCACGTGAAAATCTGGAATCAGTTTTAAAAAAGAAATAAAAATTGTACAATTTTTGTAAGGAGGTTGTAGTATTTGATGTGTATTTCAAAATAATCTCTCTCTTATTCATTTCTTATTATGAAGTGGATTTTACTACATAGAAGAAATGTTTAAAGCATGCAACGCAAAAAAGTTGGATTGGGGAGGGAATTCATCAGCATTAGGGGGAAAAAATATAGCTGTAGAATCTACGGATAAATGTACAAATATAGAGTTGTTCTTATAATCAGAGCAATTTTAATGCCCGTTCGTTTTTCAACATGGATTGATTATTTTTTGAGATGGCACAATATTTTTTGAGAATCATCAGACAAGTTTTATTTTATTACAACCGATGTTTTTCTTTATTCTGGAATGACTTGTTGGCTGATTTTTGTTGGGGCCTTGTGTCACATTCGTTTCCATTCCATGTGACCATTTTTCCCTCCTGTAAAAACACATAAAAAACTCGTGAAAATAGGGTGGTTTGTACTGTTAAGCTTTAAGCTGTTAGCAGCTTTGATTTCACGAGAAAAATTTCAAAAAATTATTCGGTTGGAAAAAACTCGTGAAAATTTCAAAAAACCAAAATAATTATTTCACAAGAAAAAATTTAAAAAGAAAAACATTTCTTGGGAAAAATTCAAAAAAATATTGTATTGAAAAAAATCGTGAAAATACAGTAGTTTTGTACTTTTTAGCTATTAGCTACTTTAATTTCACGAAAAACCAGACTAAAAAGGGTTTTTGTCTTAGACCGCGAGTTGTATCTTTTCAATATTTTTCAAGAGTATTCAAAACAACACCAAACGTTCCATATAATGATTGAAATGCCCCTAGTAGCAAGGCCAGGCATGTCGGTACAAAATGTCAACAATCAAAATCATAAAAATGATTCTAAATCAGAGCTGATTCTAAATCTGATTTTACTATCCTAGATTTGATTTCAAGTATTTCTTTATGTTATTGCGCCATACAATTCGATTAAAACAAAAGTACTGCCAAGAAGAACAATAACTGCCACTTGTAGGACCGCGAGTGCTTGCGCTATCTCGCGGTCAAAAAACAATAAGAATTGTAAATTGTTCATTAAATAATCTTTACCAATGACCACTGGAGCACAAATGCACGTTTCTTCTTCCCGCTGTTGAATCCTGGATCCAAATGATGGCCTCAAACTGCCCAAATGCAAAACTCCCTAGAAGAAAATTAATGGTAATGATCATTGAATAATAAGCCTTGCGGGTCTAAAGTCCAAATTGTAACTGAGAAAATCATTAGAAGTTCTCAATGATGCTGCTGTCCGTCAAAACTCTGAACTTCCGGATGATTTATGCAGTTGGGCCAATTATAGTACCACAGAGAGGAAAAGGGTCATCATTGAAGCCATCAGGTAGTTGTACTCAGTTCATGAACCATTAATTTCAATTGACCCATAATTACTGAGAACTCAAAACTTACTAGGGTGACCCTATCTTTTCAAATCTTGCTATAAGTTTGACATGAGATTTCTAAAAGTTTAATTGTCACAAGTTTAGTTTTCACGGGTTCAGTAATTATGCATCTGATGTCAAGTCTACAGCTTTGTCTGAAAAAATTTACTCACCCTACCGAACACACCAAAGACCGATGATTCTTTTAAAAAGATTTACATGTACTGCTGCACTACTATTAGCACACTCCTCAAGGCTACCAGAAATGGTTTTGAGCAATTATTGAAAATCTATTTGTTTTTGAACCTCAAAAATTCTCAGTCTACACACTGGGGCAAATAACCATTTTTTGTTCATAAATTCAAGTAAAGATTGTTGAATTTTAAAAACCCAAAGTACTGAAATCTATATTGTTTTCAATTTTTAACAAAATCGAATTTAAAACAAAATTTGGGTCTCTGCCCCAGTGTGAATTGAGTCTCAGACTGCTTCAAAAACTAGATTCCTGCATATCCATTAAAGGACTAAAACGTTTAGTTATGTGTAGAGCCAACAAATATATATTTAATTTTAGGAAACAATATATCAATTTTTTATTGATTGCAAAAATAAGTTTTAAAAAAAAACCAGAAAATAGTGAAAAAAAAATAATTCTCCTTTAAAATCGTAAAATATATGAAAAAAGAATATTTTCTTCAATATTTCAATATATTTGTTGGCTCAAGTTCCAAAGAACTTTTAAGTCTTGTGTGGCATCTCTTGAATGGTTGAAATTCGCACTACTAACGAAAATAGATGACAATGGTCGATAATAATACTTGAACGCGGAGGCCAACAAAAGAAGGTTTTTTTGCGTAGCTGCCGCTCAGATATAGCATAGCTCAAAGTAGAACGTGATGTTTAATGGCGGTCATTTTCATCATCTGAGTCCGGTAGTAAGAACAATAGCATCTCTCGTTGTACTCCTAGGACCCAGGATTGATTACTTTAGCATGCAAGACTAGTGTACTTGATGTTCAGAGCCACAAAAAAAGTAATCATCTGTGTGCTTGCTTGCTAAACTTTTACGATTTTTTTCAAACTTGCTTTTAAATAATCTCACAGTATGGAAGCCGATGCACAGTGGGAAAAATTCAAATTTTTTTATACATAAAATTACCCAAAGTAACAGGTTTGAATCCCAACAAGGGCAATTTTTGATCATTTTCTAAAGTGCATCTATTAATGGAAGACTAGATTCCACTGGAATATTGTTTCCCATAAATTCTGTGGAAAACTTAATTTCCACGGAATTAGTGGAAAATGTAATTTCCGTTAATTCATTTACAGTACAGTGGAAAATAATTCCACTTTTGTGTAGATGAAGTCCATATTCCACAAAAATTGTGGATTTCATTTTTCCACAGAATTCGTGAGAAACAGTATTCCAGTGGAATTTGGTCTTCCATGACTAGACGAATTCACTCTTAATGATATTCATAGAGGTTTCAGGTTCGAATCACTTCAGAGGCAAGCAATTTTTTTATGTCTTAAAAATTGCTCATTTTTTCTCACTGTGTACTGTTTGAAGGATTGATGGGAGGACAAGATTTGATGCTTTTACTGGATTATGAATCATCACGAGCTACCCTAGAGTTTAGAATTTATTCAACAACGGCATCATGTGGAAAACATCCCAATCACGTTTTTGCTCTTCAAGTACCTTTTTGACCATAGGTTAAAACAGGCCAAAAAGTTATGACTAAAGACCTAAACGCGAGGATACTAACGAGGCTTCCTAACATCATTCTAATCGCCCATATTTCGTCGAAAAATTCCCCCCTACTGCAAATTACCCATGCTAACCTATATTTAAAAAATGGCAAAGAAAAAGTCAGGCAAACATCAACTTGTTTTACGAGTATGTGTCGCACTACGTTATAATCACCTAGAAAATTATCACCTTAGGGCGGCCTTAAAAAAGTTTGCATCGACTCGCTAAATGCTTCTGTCCTTAGAATAAAACAGTAGATTACTAAAGTAAGATTGAATTCAGAGTGTAAGACTAAATTCCATTGGAAACTTGCTTTCCATAAATTATGTGGAAATTCAGTTTCCAAAAAAAATCATGGAAAATATGCCTTCCATTTTTAAGAATGAATTCGTGTACTAATGAAGACTAAATTCCACATGAAACTTGTTTTCCATAAATTATGTCGAATTCAGTTTTCGACCAAATTCATGGAAAATATTAATTCCAGTAATACATGTACATCTTCACTACAGTGGAATCTTGTTTTCCATAGAATTTGTGTAGAATTTTTCACTGTGGTGTATGTAGATGAACTGATGGAAAGTACATTTTCCACAAAATCTATAGAATTTAGTTTTCCACAAAATTCATGGAAATATGACTTCCAGCATTCACACTACAGCGGATATTCCACTCGAAGAAAGTAAAGAAATAATGGAATTACTTTAGTAATCTACTACTTTACTTTGTAAAAATGAATGAGTCAAAAAAGCTGGATTTTTTATACTTCATATTAGTATTGCAGTGTATGTTTTTTCCTAAAAGTAGGCCTAATAATAGTCTAAACATAACCGCAAACCAATCATTATGTACTTGTCGTCTCGCCTCCTGATTGAGTAGCATTGACATGATTGACCTGAATATTGTCAAAAAACAAGTGTTTGGTAAAGGTGGCTTTGAGTTTGCTTCAAATACAGGATGTGAAAAAAAGTTCTAAAAGTGCTAAAAGTGCTAAAATCTGATGTTGCTATGAAGAACTATTACTAAATAGTGAATCGAATCAAGGCCTCATGAATAAAAGAAATTCTCGTGCATAAGGCCGTTGCGGCCTTGGAAAGGCCTTTTTTCCTGTTGTTTGGTAAGTAGGCCTGACTTTTTCGTGATACTACGCATTTTCTTTTACTTACAGCAAACTGTTTCAAAAGTTCATTTTTTTGTTCAAAAAATAATTTATCTAGAAAACATTTTGATGACTTACTCTTTACAGATTAGGGTGGGTTGAATTTTACAGATATCAAAAATTCAAAGTAGCTTTTGTCAAAATCTATTTTTTGGACAAAAATTGGAGGTTTGCAACAGTGTGTACAGCTAGCTAAGATTATTTTCCCCCAATCAAATCTTAATGGAGAATTGATTTTTTGGAACCACCAAAAATCTAAAAAAAAAAAGGACGGAAACTGCGCCTCAAAATTCTGCGAAAAAAGGGCATGTCAGGTTTTTTCATCGGTGACTAAGATTTCCTGTGTTGTTTTAAAACAGTTTCTAAAGTCAATACTTTAAAAAGTACCGTACAGGTACGATCGGCAGTTTGCAAATCATACATAAAAATCCCTCATTTTTTCCTGCGCCGAAAAAATATTTTTTTTTTGGGATCGCGGACAATTTGTCATGGCTTTTTTGCTAAGTAAACGTGACAATAAAAAGGATCGCTGAATCATGCCTAGAACGACAAATAAGCTCATTTCTCAAGTGACGTTTCTCTGCATGTGTAAATGAAGTAATAGATTAGGTGCGAAATGAAGTCATGAAAACATGCGCTACATTTTTCATTGAGATTGAGGTTACCTCAACATAATAGGTTTCATGCTCGACACATTAAAAAATTCATTTATATATTTTTTGAAGAGTTTTGAATTTTTTTCAGTGTTCTGATTCTTTTCTTCTGTCATTTTTTGAAACTTTTGGATTTTTTCTGGTCAATTTTTAAGCGTTTTGATTTTTCTTTCGTCATTTTTTCAATTTTTCTTTTTTACATTTTTCAACATATTTTTAAAAAATTCTTACCTGAACCATTTCCCCTCTTTTGAGTTCTTTTTGTATCTGCCATATTGACAAAGAAGCATTAACAGTTTTGGCCTTTGGTCTGGAAGTTTTAGTCCTGATGCTGGTACCAGAACTGGAAGCAAGGGAAGCCACCGACGAAGGTCTCTTTGGAGTGGCCTCCGAGGCCAAAGAGGCCGAGCTACGGGATCTGGCCACTGATGATGATCCTGCATAATTAAGGTGATGATTGGGGGTCAAAAATCCACTTTGGGCTGAGGAACTGCGTGGAAGACTACTGTAACCATTATTGATGATTCTGAAAAAAAATATAAGAATTTTGAATTTTGGCGCAAAAATTCAAATATGACTAAAAGTAAATTTTTCTCAAAATTGATTTTTTTTTGGGAAAAAAATATTTTTTTACATTTTCTTGAAGCCAAATTATTCATTCATTCAGCGATAAAAGATCACGTCGCACTTCCATGAAAAATCAGTGGCAAATCCGCAGGATGGCGCTTATGTGCATTTAAAGAAAATCCACGGAGTATAAAATGATTTATGAGGCTTTGAATTTGAAGACAAATAATTTTTAGAAACGGGTGCCAAGTCCAATGTCGTAACTGAATTTCCGATGGGTGGTAATGTAGAAACAAGACAGAAATTTTTTTGAAATCTAAGACCTAGATTTCAGAAGTCTCAGAACTGAGTCAATACTAGTCAATAGATAACAACAACACCTTGCGACCAGAATAAGAACTAAAGTCTCATTAGGGTGACTTCATCTAAGTACTACTGGATGACCAAAGTCTACTGAAGCATTGTTTTCCACGAATTCTGTGGACACATTTGCCATTGTTTTTATGGATTTTTATTCCATAGAATTTATGGAAAGCTTGTTTAGAGTGGAAAATAATTTTCCACAAATTCTATCCTTTTCCACTGTAAGATGAAAGGCATATTTTCCGCACGAATTATGTGGAAAACAAAGTTCCACATAATTTATGGAATAGAAAGCATGTTTCCAGTGGAATTCAGTCTTCCAAAAGTAGATGAATTGACTCTAAGTCACTTGTAGGACCGCGATTTGAAGAATCTGATGGTATTTTATGGCCTTTCAAATTGACAAAAAATGGGATCTTTTTAAGATTCTTAGCACCTTATCTCCACATCAAACTGTGACAGATCGTAAAGTTGACCGCTTTTTGTTTACGGCTCTAAAGTAGTACTTGAGGGGCAGAGAATGGGAAACCAAAGTCATCAAGGTCGAGTAGTCATTTGGGGGTCTAGTTAACGAATATTTCCACTTCAGAGTAGCCAGATTTTATGGTGGTAGGACATGTAATTGCTGCAATTATGTCCAAGTAAATAGAGGTCCAAAGTACTTTGGAAAATTCTGATGAGATGCTGAGGACCTAAGATAATTTTGACATTGAAAATTAATTGCTCAACTTCCTGATGGGCTAATCAACGTATTGGTTTAACTTCAATTTTGGTTACCTTATTGAAAAAATTTTGACACGTTTTTTAACTCGAAAACTAAACTGTTGGGTAATGCAAAAGTTGCCTAATGAAGTTACACACCATTCCAAAAGTCTAATTTTTGCCCAAAAATTCAATTCTCAGAATTTTGACAAAACTTTACTTTTACTTTATTTGAAATTTTGCGCCAAAATTGGAAAATGTTATTGAATTTGTCATACTAAAAGGTATCAATTAATTGAATTTTCATGCCAAAATCTAGATTTTGACCCAAAGTTGAAGTTACAAAACATTGGAAAAAGTCAATTTTGACCAATTTCCAGTTGAATACTCGAAATTCTTTAATATTTCTTCTGTTAAAATTAGCTTCAAAATATCAAATTCGATTCTATATAAGTTTTTCCTAAAATTGAATTTTTGGACACAAAATGGAGGTTTGGAACAGTGTGATAAAGTTGAGCATCTCATCTCATGATGATGTTGCGTGACAAATTGGCTATTTTTTAACACCAAGATCTTAATGATGGGCAATTAATTTGCACGTATAACTTTGAATGTTTTGAACATACAGCAGAGGTATCATTTGGGGAAATCAAGAATGTAATCCCTCAGGTCATTAATTTGACTCTTTTTTTTATGGACCCTAGAAAACGAATCTTTTGTTCACTGATGATGCTAGTGGAGCTAGCACAATTGTGGACTCTTAAAAATCCCACATAAAAGAAAGGAAGTCTTGACCAGACTATAATTTTTAACAAAAAAGGACCGCAGTATTAGGGAAAAACTGCATTGGAATGCACACTGTGATAAAATACTATTTTTAGTTACAAAAATCAAAGTTTAATTTTTACTTTGATATACCCTAAAAATTCTTTATTCAACTCATTTCAGCGTTTTGTCGAAGAAATCTAACTTTAATTCTTAAAAAAATTTGAATTTCAAGTTTCTAAAACCAAGTTTAGTCACTCAAAAAGTCAATTGAAATATTTTCGAATAACCCAAGCCCAATTTTTTCTATTAGAAACCATGAGCAAATATCTCTGTCAACCTCTAAAAAGCATTGATGATTAATGTCTGAATGTACTAGTCCATTGAGCAAATGTAAGGGAGAAAAAACATATCATAAGATGTGCAATAGTAGATAAGTAAGCTAGAGTGAAAGGACATATGTACTATGGTCTATTACTGTATATATGCACACTGGTATACTAAAGTAATATCCCCTGCACAATCCTTTATTGCCCAAGCACTCAAGTCTCCACTCAAGAGCCTCTTTTCTCATTGTTTACTCCAGTTGACCACCATATCTACTATACTGCAAAGCCTGGAGACAAATGCAGGATTTTTATTCATGCTGGATGACCTCATGAATCTTCCATTTTTTGCTACTTGTGAAAACACAATGTTTGAAAATTCTCATTTCAATTCAATTTCTATTTGAACTTTAAGCCTAAAAATTCTTTATTCAACTCATTTCAGCGTTTTGTCGAAGAAATCTAACTTTGAAATTAGCTCGAATTTCAAGTTATTTTTGTAATATTTTAGCTTCAGTAAATCAAATATTCTAATTCAATTTCAAGTCTCTCAAATCAAGTTTAGATACCGAAAAAGGCACTTGAATTATTTTCGAATAACCCGAGCCCCAAAAAGTTGGAGATAATTTTTTCTACAGAGTGAAAATGGATTGCACTTACTGCAAAAATCTAGATAAAAATAGTGACATTTTTGTGAGTGCTGACCAAAATTCTGTACGACAACAGATGGAAGATTTTTTGAGTCTCTTTTCATTTCATAATTGACGTGTCCTTTAATTATCAACCATCTAGATGTCGTTTTTTCGTCGTTCTAAGACTGAAAATCAATGCTCTGCATGCAGTATTGACTGACTGCATTGCGCATGTAAATGAGGATTGCATATACAATATGCATTGGTAATCCCCATATCCATTTTCACGTGACATGTAACTCATGGCATGAGTTTCAATAATTATCGATTCACAGGAAAAACGTTGCGGAAAAAAAGTTTTACCACACATACTATCATCGTTATCTTTCTACACCTCTAAAATCAAAAAGTTGATGTCAGTAGCAGTCGACTACTTCTCGTTAATTTTCCGGCCAGTTAATTTAAAAGGCCTCCAGATTTTTAATGACTTACGCAAAATAAAGATTTGTCCTCTCGATAAGATTCATCAAATTCTCTGGCAATGTTACACAGTGGTGGAAAATCCCCAAAACGGTCACATTTCAAAATAATTTTGGCAAGAGGGCGCTTAAGTCAAAAACATCTGCGAAAAGTCTGAAAGAACGCATCACTGTAGTAAATGCCCGCTTCATAAAAATTTCAAATTGGTTTTAGAACAAAATGTTACTAATCAAACATATCTTGAATTTAGTTGTAGATCACAAAAATGTTTAGTTCAATCATTAATTCAGCAATTTTATTTAGTAAACTGAATTTCAATCTCGATTTTGTTGTAAAGTGAGACTTTTCGAAGGATTTTTCAACACTATGCACTGAAGTATCTTAGCCAACGGCTGAGTGCATTCCAAAAGAGCCACTTTAGCTTGAAATGATCTCTACAGAAGGCATTTCAGTACTTTACAAAAAGCGGAAAAAATACTGTGGCGAATGTCGTTGACTTGCGTTGTGTTTTTGAGCTTCGAGAGATTGCGCGTAGCATCATCTCATCTCCATTTATTGCCGAGCAGAGAAGAATTATAGCCTGGCTGATTTACGAAGCACTTGTTACTGAAGAGCAATGATATCTTGATTTAAAAGGCTGCAGTGCACAGGAAAGGTCATAATTCTCCCTCGTTTTCAGGCAATAACAGTTTCATATTTATCAAGTGTCTCCTTTAGATAAAAGTCTAGGAACTTTGTGGTACAGAAGAGTTCAATTCAATGCCTTAGTAGAACCTCTGGTGATTTGTTTACATTAACAAATGTTCAACTGGCTCGTAACATATGTCAAATGACAATAGACTATTTTGAGCTTGCTACTATGCTCCCCTTTTCTATAGAGTTTTTAAAGAATGTCAATGTGTTTTTCATCTTTAGATGCAGATCTGTCACTTCTCCTCAGATTATTGTCAGACTCTATTGTAATCCACGTTCTTGTACCATTGATTGGTCTCTTTTACGACATGTTAGAGATCAAAATTCAGTTTACTAAGTAAAATTGCTGAATTAACGATTGCGCTAAACATATTTGTGATCTACAACGTAATTTAAGATATGTTTGATTAGTAACATTTTGTTCTAAAACCAATTTGAAATTTTTATGAAGC
>LT727949.1:126500-136769 GCA_900157175.1 Oithona nana
GCTTCATAAAAATTTCAAATTGGTTTTAGAACAAAATGTTACTAATCAAACATATCTTGAAAAAAGTTGTAGATCACAAAATTCAAAAATATTTAGTTCAAACACTAATTCAGCAATTCTATTTAGTAAACTGAATTTTGTTCTCAAAAATCTTGAAGACTGAAAGTTTTCAAAGTTTAATTAGGAATTGAGAAACATGACAAATCATCTTTGAGGTGCCAATGAAACCTCCATTTAGGGAAGACAGGAGCTTCTTCCACTAAAAAAGACCATTAAGTCCATTTTCTTCCAGAAAAAAAAAATCTTTCTCACATTCTTCTTCTGTCAGAGAGCAAATAGCTTTAGTATGCATTTTGAATAATCAACGACAGCTAGCTGAGGATGGGGAAGTAGTAATGGTAGTGACAGCAGGGGTGTTGACACCTTTTGAAATTGAATTCCTTTATCATATCCAAAGGGATTGCGCTTGATTTATGCTTGTTAGACTTTATGCACAACATCCAATCTTGTAGTAGCCTCCTCCCATTTTACTTCTTAAATCTTGGCCTCCAAAAATCCCTCTTATTCCAACCAATTGAGAAGTCATTTTTCAAGTAAGGATGACGAGAGAAAAAAGGAGGCATTCACTATTCACAGTGCTTGCAAATGAAGGGAAAATGTCTTAGTTGGTAAAAAAATATAAAAAATGGCTACCTATAAGGTATTTCTGAAGCTACTTTTCGATATAGGTAGACGATTTTCTCCGATTTACGAAAAAATAGTTAAATTCGAAACATTTTTACAAATATTTTGTTTCAATTGGAAAAAAATGAGAGTTTTTTAAGGTGATTTTCCACCACTATGATTCCTGACTATAGAGGTTTTTGTTGGAAAATGTCAATGAAATGAGCTAGGCCACAAAATTGGAGCAGTAAAAGAGTATATCTAAAGTGTAGTTGAAGATCAAAGGTTGATGAAGCTGCATGATGGTGCATGTGAGATGATCTCCAAAGTGTCCGAAAATAAAGATTTGAAGCCCCACGAATGCGGAAGGTCAACTCTAAGCGAAGCTCAAAGAACGGAGCTCGCGAGTAGTGAAGGTCTAAAAAAGCCGCATTTTCTTCATCTTCAATTTTGCACTTGTAATAATTCATTTCCGCGAATTCCATCACGACACAATTTTTGTCTCAAAGAATCCCCCGAATTTTCAAACTTAAGCGGCATCATGCACTACTCTACAAAATGTCAGGAGATCAACATCATCATCATCCTGAGAGTCTTACTTCATATCGACAAATCTGACAAAAGAAGCACAAGCGGCCTTTACGTTAGCCATCACACTGTTCCAAAAGTTCAGTTTTGGTCCAAAAATTCATTTTTGGTACATACTTTTTTCAAGTCAAAATCTGGATTTTTGACGTAAACAACACACTTTTTAGGGTGACTTACTTTCTACAGATTATGATGGGTTGAAGTTTACAGATATCAAAAATTCAAAGTAGGTTTTGTCAAAATCTAATTTTGGGACCAAAATTGGACTTTTAACATTGTGTGCTCCTCAACTTGCCAATTGAATTTGTAACGAAAAAAATTGTTTGCCAGTTTTTTTAGGATACTTTTTATGCTAATATGACATTCCTAGAATCTCTACATTTACATTTTACTCTATTTCCATAGAACTAATGAATCACATTTAGGAAAATAATAGGTAAGGGAAAAACACAGCGTTCCAAAAGTACATTTTTGTACAAAAAAAAAAAAAAAAAAAAAACATTTACTATTTAGATAAAAATGTGCTTTTTTAAGTAAAATTCTGGATTTTTGACATGAAAAACCACTTGATAGGTTGAATTAATTTCTACAGATTAGGATGGGTCCAATTTTCAAAATATCAACAATTCATGGTCCAAATCTACTTTCTGAACAAAAATTAATATATTTTGATGCAGTAATACTTTCAAAACTCAAAAAGTAACAATTTCCACGCCGAAATAAAGATAATCTCCGCTCGCTTCGCTCGCTAGTTTTGCTCTATCACAATTCACGATGAATGAAAAGTTACTTTGAAATGGGCTTCAGAATCCCCTTCAGATATCAATGACAAGCAGTAAAAATTCTCCAAGCAAACCTTAAAGGCTTTGTTTGTCAAACAAAAGAGTTGGTTTACAATAAGGTCTTTTACAAGAAGTAGAATCTAGGACTTCCAATGGCACTTCATTGATATAATCATGTCTTTAAGAAGATTAGAGTAGGGCCAAAGCGCCCATTACTGTCGGAGAATTGCCAAGAAGAAGATAAATTTCCGCACGAAATCTGCAAAGCAACTTTGGCTATTTTTCAGAATTAACTTTTCAAAACTTATTCATATTCATGTGACGCATGTGACATTTCTGACATTTGACACTTCATTAGCCTATGTTTAAAGTCCAATTTTTGTCCAAAATAAAGATTTTGACAAAACATACTTACTTTGAATTTTTGAAATCTGTAAAATTGGACCCACCCCAATCTGTGGAAATTAAGTCACCCTAAGCAGTGATTTTTGGTGGTTTTCCATGACAAAATCCAGATTTTGACTTTTAAAAAAGCACCAAAAATGTTACTTTTGTCATGAGATCTCAGCTATTTTAACCCAATCTGCCAAGAAAATTAGTCTCAAATTAAGCCATTTTAGTGGCAAATTACTTTAAATGACTAAGGTCATCTTCCTCATTTTTGTTTTAAAAAAAAGTGCATTGGAATGGCAAATAACGAGGGACATGCAAGAATATGACAGGAACGAAAAAAGGTGACAAAAATATCAATCGTAAAGTAAGGCGTTGTCCTATACTGAAATGTATAGATTTCTGGTCGTACCTCATATCGTTGACATAGGTGTCAAAAAGTGCCGCTTATATAAGACCTCAATTACACTATTTGTTTATTACATCCTAACAAAAAAGGGAGGCAGCAAAAAAGTGATGCATTATTATCAGCTTTATAAAAAGTTTGAGACAAAAAATGGTTTTCCTACTTCAGCAATTATTCAACCTTCTCAAAAATGGAAGTTTCGTGCTCGTCATTTTTAACCCATGTACACTCGTGTACGCAATTGTTTTTCACGCAAAAAGTCGTGGTTTTGTTCTGTCCTCATAAAAATCTGTGATGCTCATAAAACAAGAGGAGGGTAGATGAAACATGTCTAGTAGTTTTAGGTGAAAAGTTCAATCCTAGATAAGACCAAACCGCAACATTAGACTAAACTAAAGGCTAGATGGAACTTAGGTAAAAAGTACTCCACTTTTGAGCGAAAGAACGTGTCACTGGTGTCACTGTACCTGTAGTAAGATTTTACTTCAATGAAAATTTCAAAGTGACTTTAGAACTAAAGTCTTTAACCAATACATTGCTAAAAATGCCTCTACTATCCATTTTAGACCTTTTTAGACCTAAATTCCAAACTTTTGCTTAAGAAACCTGAATTTTCATTCGAATGTACTTCACCATAAAATTCGACATATTTTTTTGATAACTTTATTATGGTCGTTCTTACCTTTGGGCGAATAGGCTCGTATGTCTTTGACCTTCCTGAGGGTAGTTTTTCGATCCAAACTCTTGCTTCTGCGGGTGCCAAAATCCACATGGGGTCGTGATTTTCCACCTCCGAGATTTTCCCCCATTTTCAGAGACTCAGACTGCTGCTGCTGATTTCCTGAGCTACGCAATAAGCGCTGCTTGGCACGGTTGGCACTATGCATTTTCGAAGTATTGCTGCATCAAATATACACAAAACAGTGATGACAGATGTTCAGCTGAAACCTAGAGCAGCCTTTTTTGAGAGCAAAACTATTTTTAGTTTTTAGACTCTGCTCGAGTAGAAGCGCCTATGCGCGACGTCCTTTACCAACTGAACAGAGGCTCTCTCAGTAGAGGATATGCGAGGGGAACTGAGACTCATGCGCAGCGAACGGATCGGACGGCAGGCGCTACTCTACTATACCCAATAGCGTCTAGTTCTGGATGGAATTTCTCCCATGGAAGCTCCTGCCAAGATGGGATGCACTCTGATACTTTCTTCGGCTTTCTCTTGTAGAGACAAGGGGAGCTGAAAAACCGGCTGATGCCGCTTGTGGAACGACTATTAATAAAGACTCCCCCCTACTATCCTTAGTTGATGATATACGAGCTTGCAGAAAATCAGAATATTAAATGAGGAGATGAGTCGGGTCACCGGAATTTTTAGGTTCAGTTATACTTTTCATGGTTGATAGTGTGTACGACACTAATTAGAAATATGGAATTAGCTTTGCAAATGAGTAAACAAGTAAAGACAAGGGTTCATTTCGTGCGACCTGAATCGTTGGGCCTGAATTGTGCGGCCTGAATTGAATCTGCCCCCAAACCACTTTACCCAGAAATCGATAAATAGAACTGAAGCTAACCTTGGTACGATTTATCTTCATCGACAATATCTTTAAAGCCACCCTTCCTTTCACTTGCTTACTTTTATGAAATATGAATGCCATTTTCCGAATCAGCATCAAAATGTCTATCACATTTCCAAAGCACAGCAAAATACATTTTTTTACGGGAACCCTGGAGATGAAGAATATCCTCCCTTTAAAGACCAAGATATCTGTAGTAGAAACTTGTATCGTCTATGACCGCGATTAGCAATCGCGGTCAAAAAGTTACTATGCAAGTGAAGGTTGACCTAATTGTGCTTATAAGCTAGACATGCAGACAAAATAATGCGACTTCTTTTCTATTACGAGACAATATTTTGAGAATAGGAGATTACTTCTAGGAGAGCCTTTGCCTTTCTTGGAAAAGCGTTGCAGAATATTTTAGGAACAACATTGTGAATGACTGGCCTTTGTCTCTCAAAGAGTCTCTCTTTTGTCATGCAAGTTGCAACCTTTTTTGCTTTTAGCACGAAAAGAAGGCTTTTCTTCTACTTTTAGCATCAAAATAAGCGAATTTTTCTAACAAGCCAAACATCATTAAAGAAAAGTTTGGTCCAACTGGAAAGTTTCTAAAAAGAACTCAAACTGCAAAGGAGTCTCTGTGTGGTGTGCAAAACCTTTGCTGGCAATAAAATGTTGTGCCACTGCAACTTTCGCAGTGATGTCCCTGTCAAAGCGGTCTTTTGGTGCACATTGGAACCAACCTCTAAAAGTTTATTATCCAGGAAAATTAACTCATTTTTGTCTTGAAGACTCGGAAGACTCTTTTCAATCCAAAATTCAAAATAATTTTTGTCCATACTTTTTAATATTTTTCTCATTTTACTAAACTTTTTCCAAAATTTTGAAAACTGAAAAACAGCGAAATAAAAAAAAAAAAAAAAATGACGCTTCGCTTTAGATGATTGTAACGGTGAACTTGCACCTATATTTAGATAGGCAGAAAGATGATCACTTTTCCGTTTCTAAGATTGACCTCAATTACCATAAGAATGTGTGCAATTTCTGCAGCAAAAAAGAGTTTGTAGCTGAGATCTCCTCAGCTAATGGGATATCCTGCACCTACATTAAAAATGCATCTATATCGAGCCCTTTGTGCAGAGCTGCTATGCACACTGTGTCAAACCGATATATTTTTGTCCCAAAATACAATTTTGAGAAAAACCTTTATAACCTCCAGTGCCCTCAGTGGCCTCAAATAGCCTCATTGACCAAAAATAGCCTCATTGACCTCCAATTATCTTAATAACCTCAAACTATCTAATGACCTCAGTGACCATATTGACATCAAATGACCTCAATGATCTTAAATGACCTCAAGGCTGAAATGGCCTCAAGTTGGTCATGTATCATATTTTATTGTTTGACAAAAAATAAAGTTTTGGCACAGTGTGTTATGCTTTTAAAATTGCAAAACCATGGGTCTCGTCAACGCTTAGTTTTAAACCTAAATGCAAAGGAATTTTTAGTGAGAAAAGGGGGCTTTAGAACTGTTCCACGTTCTTCTAACTTCAAAATGATTTGAGGAACGAGGCAACGCAAGTAAGCGGTGATGTCTCTAATGCAATGGTGCATAAATTAGTTCATGCAGCAATTCCAATTGGTGCTGCAAAAACGTCGTAAAACATGACCTTATTTCACACATCATTGGTTTTGTTCCTCTATCCTATTACTACTACCCAAACTGAAGGTTGAATAATGCGACAACAGAAGGCTTTAAATTAGTGAATTCAAGACCAAATTCCACGTAAATATCGTTTGCCATGAATTCCACAGAATTTGTAGAGAAGTTTCATCTATGCTTTTGTGGACTTTATTTAGGATTTCACTGTAGTGTAGATGAATTAGGTACATTTTCCACGAATATGTGGAAAACTGAATTTCACAGAATTTATGGAAATTATTTTTCTAATGGAATTCGGTCTTTCAGAAGTAGATGAATTCAATCTAAAACTGAATGAGACGTTTTTCGATTTCAAATCGTTTTGAGAAACAAGATTAAAACTTTCAATTGCTTTCAATCTGATCGCGCGAGCAATTGGGACGAAATTCAAACGTTTTGACGTTTTGGACTAAATTGGACATTTCTGACTTAATTGGTTCATTTAGGCAAAATTGGGACAGAATTGGGCATTTTGGACAGAATTGGGATGATTTTGTATTGAATTTGAATCATTTGAACAAATGAAAAGAATTGGACAATTTTGACAATTTGGACAAATGACAAAACAACAAACAAAATATGTAAAAGTGCGAGCAAAGCCGAATAATCTGTATTTCAATCACATTTTCTCATGAGTGACTTGACTTCCTTTGAATTGTGCCAACAACTCAACCGGCAACGGGAAAATGATGGTGGAGTTTTTCTCCGCAGAAATTTGAGTCAAAGTTTGCAGATAACGAAGCTGCAATGCTGCTGGAGACTCCGAAATGATATCCGAGGCCTCCTTGAGAGCCTTGGAGGCCTTTTGTTCACCCTCTGCAGCAATAACCTTGGCTCTGGCCTCGCGAGAAGCCTCAGCCTCGGCCGCCATGGCGCGTTGAAGTTGTTGCGGCAGACGAACATCCTTCACTTCCACCCTTTCCACCTTGACACCCCAGGGATCCGTGGCCACGTCTAATTGAGTCATCAAGTCGGCAGCGATGTGATCGCGTTCCGACAAAAGTTCAGCCAAATTTTTCGTTCCTAAAATAAATCTTCTTATCAGTGAAAACAATAATTTAGGTGTCCTAATTTAGCAAGGTATCCAGATAATAAAGCGGAGTGAGCAAGCTGTACCAACACCGCACCTCCCACACCTCATATCCACATCCCTTCATAACCTGCACCCTCAAATACCATTTACCTCTCAACACCCGCTCACCTTCACACCCCAAACACTCCATATCTACATCCCTCCACCACTTCCACCTCCAATTCTTCAATACATCCTTACCCTATACACCTGCACACCTACTCCACCTACACACTCACTCTCTCAATCTACACAACCTCTACACCTACATACCCTCTCCACCTCCACCTCTACCATAATAACTTCTCTGCCTCCTTATCCTCTCCAGCTTTTTACTTTATCCACCTCCACTGCCTCTCAACCTACATTAGCTCTTCACCACCACACCATCTCCAAATCTTCTCCACCGGCCACCCCCACAGCCCACACCCTCAACACCCCCTTCTCTACCTTAAACATGACAAAAATTACCATATCACTTCTCTCCTTCGACCCTTCGCTCCTCAGTCGCCCAAATAGAAAAACGCCCCCTTATGCAAGGCCCTTATGTAGATTTCTTACCCAGGATGTTTCTCAGAGTAGTGGAAGCCAAAAGTCTGGTACTCCTAGAATAATCACTGACGTTGATGACGGCATCCATAGGGTTGCTAACTTTGTAGTAAACCACAGCATCCACAGCCACTGTCACGCTATCTTTGGTCAAAATCTCTTGAGGTGGCACATCAAATGAAATGGTTCGCAAATCGGCTACCATGATGTTGTCAATGCAGGGCACGATGAAAAAGAGGCCAGGACCCACGGCCTTTTTGCCCCTAACCCTTCCCAATCGGAAAATGACTGCCCTCTCGTATTCTTGGACTTGTTTGACGCAAACGAAGAGGGAAAAGGGCATGGTGCAGAGGATTAATAAATATGACAGAAATGTGATGATGGCTCCAACGCAGCTGGCGAATCCATCGCTTTCTTCCTCATGTTTCTCATCTGCCCTTTCGTAATCCATGATTTTTTCAAAGTTGACAATGAACGATGCTTACGTTACAGGTATAGGTGTTTTACTGATAAGCCTAAGGTCCTTCCTGTGGCCTCTTGTACAAGTGTGACACAGATCAACAGCAGCAGTGCTGACTAATTTTCTGATAAAAGGCAAACATGACGACGTAGTAAATATCTCAACGTCAGAATTGAAATTATTACTCATAAAGTTATTAATAACCGCGGGAAATTGGATTGAGTCATAAGAGAGATGACAAGTCATCGACATTCTTGGATAATGAAGGAAGTTTGAAGATTGAAATGCACTTTTAATTCAGCGAAATTTTTGTTTTTCAGCTCACCCAACCTTCTTTTTATGTGAGCTTCACCTCCTCTCCTTCCAATTGATTCCGGAATATTTGACCAATGACCATGATCGATCTTGGCCTCTGTTGATCTTGGTCTCCATCAGTCATTATTAGCTAGCACTTGTACTACATTGAAATCTTCAATCTTGTTTGACGAATAAAATTGTGTGTTTCTAATCTGTTTTTGTCATCAATAACAACTGTTTGAACAAAAACATGGTTGAATATAAATCCCTAGTCTGCTTTTCACTATATGTTGGCCTTTCTTATGGATTCCTATTTATCATGGCTTACCTCCAAAGTGAAAATCAAGAGATTTCATCAGTGATGACAAAGCTAAGTTACAATCTTTCAAAGTCAAGCACAGATGAAGAATTCCTAAATCAAAGTCAAATCCTATCAAAACTTGACATCAGAAAAAGACAAAAGAAACATTTTGCCAGTTTCAAAAGTCTTCCAATCAAAACCATCATTGAACCAACTTCAAACAATCGAAGTTCCAATTCATCCAGACTTTTATTTTATACAGCAGTTCCGAAGACAGGATCAACTTTATTAGGTTTGATGTTGTTAGAAAAGCAAGATTATGAACACAAGATTTACATCATTGGTCACAAAGTTCTTCCAATGCAGAGAATAACCCAAGGATATCCTCTAGAAAAGGACATCAAGTGGTTTGCAGAATCTTACATTTCTCAAAGAAAATGGAACATTGATTTAGTCAGTATTGAACATCGATGTTACTTTGATGTTGAAACTTTTGGAGTTCCCAAAAAATTCACTCCTTCTTGGATTGGAAGTGTTCGAGATCCTGTTGATCGTCAAGCTTCACTTTACTACTTCAAAACCAGACCCAAAAGGTACAAACCAAGCAGTTTCAACTTGAATTTCACGGATTTTGATGAATGCATCAATGCCAAGCATCCGGAATGTCTTTATGAAGCAAATGATGCCAGAGATAGATTTCAATTCACTTTCTTTTGTGGAAATGCTCCAGAATGCTTTGAAGCAAGTCAAAAATCTTTACAATTGGCCAAATGGAATGCTGAGAATAAATATGCAGTCATTACCGTTCTGGAGGATATGAAAGACTCCATCTCAGTTTTAGAACACTTTTTGCCAAGATTTTTCCACAACACAACTGAAATATTCAAGAGTATTTTGAATGCCAAAAATCCATATACATTTGATAGAATTACAAATCGGAATCCACTTAGTAAGGCAGTCACTGAAAGAACCCGGCAAATATTGATGGAAAATCCTGTTTTTCAGCTGGAATACGATTTTTATTACTTTGTCAAAAGAAGAATACATCTGCAGAGTTCGTATGTTTGAAAATACTAAGGGAAAAATAAACTCAGTTTCGGGGGTTTTTTTTCGGACAATTGTGTTGACTTGAATTCTGCTTTTGTCAACGGAAAATCGAGTATAAACTCAAAAATTAATTTTGTCTTACCTTACAAGCTCTCTGTAGATATAGGCTCTAGGACGTTAGACCTTCGGACATTAGACCTTTACTTAGACGTTAGCCCTTCGGACGTTAGATCTTCGGACGTTAGACCTTCGGACGTTAGACCTTCGGACGTTAGACCTTCGGACGTTAGACCACCGGCTTCATGACTTCATCGCTGAAATAAGTGCAGTCTTCTTTAAAGTTTATACTGAATGTGAAAGGAAATCAATTCTAACGAAAAAGTTTTATTTAGATTTCGCTTTCACCATATCATCATAAATCTGATTGACCTTCAACTTTCGTTCTTCAATCCATTT
>LT727949.1:147605-174585 GCA_900157175.1 Oithona nana
AAAAAATCTTTGCATCGTCCGGGAATCGAACCCGGGCCGCCCGCGTGGCAGGCGAGCATTCTACCACTGAACCAACGATGCTAAGTTGAAGAAATGAGCTGAAGCATAGAATTTGAATTGGATTCCTGACATTTCAAACGAATTTTTTGGCATTTAGATTTTGCTTCGTTGGGACTTCCTTGGTATCATCAATGATAATGTCAAAGTTCGTTGATGATACCAAGGGAGTCCATATTATTGTCATTTATATTTGCAGGCATGTCTGTGACTGGCAAGATTCTTGAACCTCCCAAATGGCATCCTTACAAGTCCCAAAATGGCCAATTGCTCAATCTAGCCTTCGAATACTCTGATGTGATATGGCCTTGGAGTGGCTTCTTGGCCGTCTACATTTCAGTCTCAGACAAAGGCCAGGCCTTTGAAGGCATAGCTCAAGGCCACATTTCATTCACTGTAGAATCTCCCATGGAAGAGAACGAAATTGAGCCCAAACGAAGTTCATTGAAATTACCACTCAGAGTAAAAATAATACCAACCCCACCAAGGTCAAAACGAATCCTTTGGGACCAGTACCACAACCTACGCTACCCCTCGGGGTACATACCAAGAGACAAGTTGAAGGAACATACCGATCCCTTGGATTGGAATGCTGACCATATTCATACCAATTTTCGAGACTTGTATGCGCATTTGAGAGCTTCTGGGTACTTTGTGGAGGTTTTGGGGCAACCTTTGACCTGTTTTGATGCATCTCAGTATGGAACATTGCTTTTAGTAGACGCAGAAGAAGAGTATTTTACTGAAGAAATAGGTAATGTTCAATTAAATATCCCTTTATGAATATCAGCTGTTTGTTGACATTTCATATATAAATGCCAGCTGTTTGTTTACATTTCATTTCGGAATTTCAGCTGTTTGTTGACATTTTGATGATAAACAGCTGGTTCTTCATGTTTTAGTTTTAATGCTATAGACGCCATCTAGTGGCAATTTTAATTTACAATAAAACTAAAGTTGATCTTACCTTATAGCCAAATTGAAACGAGATGTTGACGCTGGTTTGTCAGTGGTTGTCTTTGGTGAATGGTACAATGTGTCAGTGATGAAAAAAGTCAAGTTTTTCGATGAAAATACAAGACAATGGTGGGTACCAGTGACTGGAGGAGCCAATGTACCAGCGCTCAATGAACTTTTAGGTACTTGGGGGATCGCTTTTGGTGATACAGTCCTGGAGGGTGACTTTTCTATTGGTCCACATGATATGCAATACTCCAGTGGAACTGGAATCGTTAGGTTCCCAGAAGAAGGGTTGGTCATTGCCCCGACATCCTTGAGAGATCAAGGATTGGAAATTCTGGGTCAAGCTGCCAATGCTGACCATCCCAATGCGGTACCCATCTTAGGTTTTTATCAGACCAAGAGTACTGAGAGTGGGGGTCGAATTGTGGTCTATGGTGATAGTAATTGTATAGGTAATGTTCAATTTTTAACTTACTTTTAGGCCTTTTTTAAACTACAATTGACCTTCCCTTATAGATAGCGCGCACCTAACCAAAGACTGTTGGTGGCTTATGGATGCCATCCTGGAGTACACCTCAATGTCAAGATTACCTGGGGTCTTTCTAGAAGATGGTCAACCAGCAGCTATCAATCCAACCTTGCAATCCACGGAAATGTTGACTTTGCCACAACGTATGGAAGGCAATCGATTACACCGATTTTCCAAAGTCTTGGACACAAATATTGGTCAAGATCATGTCAGTACCAGAGTCTTGCCTGCTTGTCCAACATTGTCATATTCTGATCCTGTCCCCTTGAACAAGACTGCCCCTTCTAACCTTTACAAAAGCCAGAAGTTGTTGTTGTTAGATTCCGTTAATATAGGTAATGTTCAATTTTAATTCACTTTGTACACTAGATGGCGTTTTTGATAAGAAAACAATTTGAAACCTTTCGAAATTCTTTTTAGAAATTCGTGAAAGTTTGTTTACATATAAGCTACTTTCACTTTGACGATATGTTTTCACAGAAAATACACTTTTGTGACAGACGCCATCTAGCGACAATTTTAGGTTCTATTTTAACCAAAGTTGATCTTCCCTTATAGAATTTCCGGCTAATTTGATGACAGTTGATAATCAAAAAGAGTCCAAAATTCAACATGTGGATGATTGGCTTGGAGATCTGGTGGGCAGAGAACCTTTTGAAGATGCTGATTATGAAGATCAACACTTGTCTTGGGCATCGCTTTTCCTTGTTTTCCTTGTCATTTGTCTGGGATGTTATTTGATGTATCGCTATTGTCGACATAAACGAAGACAATTGCGTGCGCGGATTACAATGCCTGCGCGAAAAAGACTTTCTCAAGCTATTGTGATGGCAACCAAAAATGTCACGAGTAATGTGAAAAATAACGTTTGAAAAGATTGTGAAGAAGAAATACAAAAATAAAATTACATGTCAGTGTCATGATTTCAAAGACTTTTTCAAAAAACCAACACTTTCCGAAAAAAAAATTGTGCGATTTTTTTTTCTTTTCTTTTCAGAGATTCTATTTTTGCTTCAGTTTTTATCGTGGTGTACATTTTTTGATTAAAAAAAAATCAAATTCGATTTTGCGTAAAATCAATTTCGTAATGCGATTATTATTTTAAGAAATCCGTTTTTGGATCCGGATCTGTATTTCTATGGGGGAAAAAAAATCAGTAAAAATAACAAAAAGATCAAAAAAGTAGAAACGTTTTCGTGATTTTTTTTATTTTTATTTTTTTATTATTATTTTTCTTTCCTCCTTCGCAGAATTTTCTTGAGTTCCGATTTTGAGTGATTTTTCAAACACATTCAAAAATGAAAATGGATTCACAATTGTGTTGATGCCTGATGGAATCACGAGTGCGACGCCATCCCGCCTCCTCTTTGACCATTTTGTAAAGCGACTTACCACTTGGCAGCAGCAGTTTCGTTGCTACCCATCAGCTTAGTTAGATCTTGATTTGAGATCCTGGCTAATGCCTTTATGAAAAACAAGACTGAAAATGAAAGTCAGTGATGACCGCGAGTATGCTCTAGACCTCGCGGTTCTAGAAGTCGACGAAATTCACGATATTTTTTTTTACAAAAGTGTCACAAGAACTACAATGATTTATTGACTTCTAGGACCGCGGAGCCATAGCATGCTCGCGGTAAAAAATGCGGAGTTTTCAATCCATTTTGCTGTATCATTCCTTCTCTGAAAAGGCAGACAATTTAGTAATGGTCCACTTTGAAACTACATGAAAATCTACAAGAATTCAACTTGGAACTTTAAACATTTATGCAACAGAAAAGCATGCAAAAAATAGCATCAGTCACGAATTTGATGTTAGATGAAAATGATGTGGAAGCTCCTGTTGTGCATCGTTTCTGCGAGATAGAAGAGGCTCATGCAGAATGCAAAATCTACTGAGCAGCTACTGAGTAATCAACATAAAAAGACATGTACCAAGATCATAAACTTCTTCTAGATTCTAATTACTGATATTTTATGAGTTCAAAATCGTGATTGCATCACACTGCGGCGAAAAATAAATTATTGTCCATTTATTTTAAGTGAAAATAATGAAATGTTTCAACCCAAAATAACGAGCTCCAAAAATTTGTAACTAGATTTTTGGCGCGAAAATTCAAATCTTTCATTAATTTTTACTCCTTTGAAATGCATGTTTTTAGCGTGAAAATTCAAATAATTGAGTTGTCAAAATAATCAAAAAATGCCAGAAATGGTCCAATTTGGCGAGTTTTTGAAAACCTAAAGCTTGCGGTCAAACAGAGTTACCAGACAGGTCAGTTTTAATAGGTCAAAAATTGTTGAATAATGCCAAAAATTGAAAGATTCAAGAGCGACATTTTGGGTGATTTACAAACACTGTGCACAACCTTAATTTCTTCCATATAACATTTTTTAGTATTTTTAAATTCTTCAAAGTGTGCTTATGATTGATGCCAAATTGGCATTCTGTTCACCCTGCTGCAAAACGCAAACTGTAAAGCTTTAGAGCTCTTCTACAAGAGTACAATAACACTTGAGAGTAGTAGAGTTAGCTGACTAGGCATCATTTATCTCGCAGCATGTGGTGACCGAAGAGCGCATATGAAGCACCTCCTCATCATTGACCAAAAAAAATCAAAAATTCGTTTGCTGGAAAGGCACTCCAGACAAGGCGAGGCCCTGGGCTCAAATTGCATTTTGAATTATTGTGTTGATGCAACTTTTTTTTGTCTGCCTGTATCTCAAAAATTTTGGGGGGTATACAGTAGATTGCCTATTTAACGCCCGGGCATAAGTACCGTAAAAATTAAATTGTAAGTCGCTACTTAAAAATGATTGAGCACTTTTCACTGCGACTTACATTGGAATATTTACGGTAAATGCTAATGACACCACATGATGTGCCTTTTCAATCATCATTGGAAAATTTGGACAGAAAACTACACAAAACACTTAGGCAACTCGTTTCGTTTTCTTATTTGTGAAGTTCACTCTCTAAAGTAAATTGTACTACGCAAACATTCATTTGCAATTTACTCCACTGTGTTTTTGTATGTCCATTTAGGGGACTTTTCAATATCCAACCACATTTCGACATGATTTGATGATCTCAAAAAATTAAATAAAAAATGACTAAGACTTACATCAGTGCGTCTTACAATCGAATACCCAATTGATTCGAACATAAGCCGCACTCAATTAGTATCCGCAATTTTTTAGAAGGAAAAAAAATAGAATCCGCATTCGATTATTATCCACATTCGATTAGTGTCCGCAATTTTTTGCAGAAAAAAAATAGAATCCGTGGCTTATTTTTTGAATTAAAATTGGGTATTTACGGTATTTGTTGTACTTCTTGACGATTTTTTTTCTTCTTCTGTGATAGCTTCTCCATCATCCTCTTGAAGTACACTGTGTAGAATGCGTCTCTCCGCTACTAAAGGTGCGTGTTGTGTGCTTAGCTGGAGCTCAGTCTCAGAAAAATCTCAAAAGCAACGCAACCTGTGAAAAATGGGCATTGAAAATACTAATCTGGCCCAAGAATGAAGAATCAACTCATATTAGCGGCCATATTCTTATCCAGGATCTCAAGCATAGTGTTCAGCATCAAATACTCTATTATAGCTTCTAAGGTAGTGAGACCATCGACGATTTTTCAAATCGTAGCCTCGTTAGGGCCTGAGACTGAAGCATGTCGAGTGATGGCCTCGATCTCCAGAGATGGGGTGGCTGTGACTACAAATGAAGCCTTGCTAAGCCCAGATCAAAGTCAAGGCATTTTACTCAAAGTACCTCCAGATAATAGGTATGTACAGTGTGTTCCAACAAGTTTGGATTACCTAGTCAAAAATAGTCAAACACCGCATGCAACGCAAACCACGTAATTATTAAGCAAATTGATGAAACACGCAAATTCGAGGTTTCGCGATTCACCATAGAACTCGTTTTTGCCTCATATTTGCGGCGTTTGCGTGATTTGCGTCACGGTGTAAAACACGCAATAGACGCAAATGACGCCAAAAACGCAACAATATACAGTACATTGATAAAACACGCAAATTCGAGGTTCTTTAAATCACCAAAGGATTAGTTTTTACTTAATGTTTGCGTGATTTGCGTGTTTTATAATCTGTATGCGTTGCTAGAATAACATATTTTTACTTCTATCTCACATTTTAGTGGAAAAACTGCCAAATATGTTTTACGAGTGGAAGGACATCGCGAGAAGAATGGAGGCCTTGTATTTGAGCATCAAAATCCGCTGGAATTTCTAAAGCAATTTCTATCCATTACTATCAGCACCTCAAGAGTCATTTACAATGCTGAAGGAACCATAAATATGCGAATCTTATTTCTGACAACTTCATTGAAACCCTATGAAGGTATTGTGGATTTATACATACTTGATCCTGATGATTACATCATCAGAAAATGGAATTCCAAGGAACTCAATGTTGGAGTCTTATTGGAATCTTACACCTTACCTGAATACCCTAAAATTGGGTTTTGGACCATTAGGGTGGTAGCCGAAGGTCAAATTGAAGAATTGAAGGTCAAAGTGGAGAAATTTTATTTACCTCAAGCTTACGAATTGGTTGCAGTCATGCCTAGTTTTGTATTGGATACAGATGAATACATTGAAGCTAACATTGAAGGAGCTTTTATTACTGAACGTATTGCCAAAGGTAATTTTTTTTTACATTTTTTTTTCTTTTTTCAATTTCCGAATTTTTTTTTTTTTTTTATTTTTTATGATTTTTTAAAATGTTTTTAGGTGATATCCATGTGAGATGGTATGCCAAAAAAGTGGATTATTATACACCTTTGTACAATGATTCAGCATTGTACAGGGAAGAATATTCACATTTTTCAAAGATGGCAAATATTTACTTTAATAATCTGTTTTACAAACAATGGAAAAATGGTAATGATTCGAAAAATGGTTTTGATGATCCATATGTGACACTCAATCCAGCATTGCCTCAGAGACCAATAATGCAAAAGTGGACTTATTTGCGGAGTGACCGGTACATTCATAGGTCTGGATACAATGCTGAACCATTTTTACTTTACTTGGATGAGATCAGAGAAGTTTTGGGAACAGTGGAAAATATTCAAGTTCGAATCGAAGCTCAAATGACAGAATTTTTCTACAATGAAACTCAACATGCTTTTGCTGAGTCGAGAATCTTAAAAAAGACTTTGAGCCTCAGATTTCTAGGACCAAGTCCAATGGTCTTCAAGCCTGGAATGCCTTTTGAAAGCCAAGTCTCATTAATGTTCAATGACATCATTCCTGTGAATCAAGAGACTTTACAAAGTGCCAAAATGACTCTGAAATTCGAAAATCAAAATGGTGAATTTAGTTCCCAAAAATTTTATCCAAATGACAATAATGAAATCAAGGGAGGTTATAAAACACGCAAACAACGCACGCAACGCAAAACACGCAATAAGTAAATTGATAAAACACACAAATTCTAGGTTTCGCGATTCACCATAGAACTTCGTATTTGCGTGGTTTGCGTGATTTCCGTGATATGTGTGTTTTATAACCTCCCTGAAATCAAGGATGACAAAGAGGACATCTTTGCTCAAATCAGTCATGAGCATTATGCAAAAGACTTAAGAACCAAAGGAATGTTACAATTTAAAGTGACCCCACCCATGGATTCCACAAGGTTGAAAATTACTGCTTTAGTGGAGACAGAAGGAGAATTTGGCCAGGTTCAAAGTTCAATGGAAGCTTACAAATCAGTGTCTGAAAATGACCACTTTATTCATGTGAGATCAAGCACTAAAGAAATTGCAGTGGGAAGATATGTTGTGTTCCATGTAAAAACCAATTTTCCGTTTGATCATTTTGACTGGATGGTTTTGAGCAAAAATATCATTATTCACTCAGGTATGACACAAACAAGATTGAATGAATTTTCTAATGATCTAAATGATGATTATGATTTGATTGTTATCTTTACTACACAGGAAGAGAATTTGGAGATAATATTCACCCAGAAATCAAGACTTTTAGCCTTGTCACATCAGGAGATATGGCCCCAGGATTTCATATTTTCGTTCATGCCAACATTGATGGAAAAGTGACTTCTGATTCAGCTTATTATCCAGTGGCAACCATCAACAGTCATGCGGTAGAAATCAAACCAGTCCAACTGAAAAACCACTTGATGTCTAGCGTTGAGATCACCTGTAGAGGTGATCCAGGATCAGTTTTTCTGGTCTCATCCACCAGACATTCAACCTACCCTGCTCAAGGTAGCAATACAATTACCAAAGGACTACTCCTGGACAACCTGCATAATTTGGAAGTCAATGCAAGTAATTACCTCCATAAGATTGCATCCACAGATATTTATGAGTCTGAACCAGATGATGTGGAATATTACTTTGCACCCAATCATGAAATTGATTCACAAAGCAGTTTTCAAGCCAGATCTCTATTTCACTTTTCCAATTACTTGACTTTGTCATCAAGTTCCTCAAAATGTACTGAAAATGGTTCAATGACATGCTTCAATGATCAACATTGTTACACTCCAGACCAAAAATGTAATGGAATCTATGAGTGTCCAGACAAAAGTGATGAAAAAGGTTGTCTGGATGAAGCTAAACTCCAGTTGGATCAGATCAAGCATTACAGATTGTCCAGACAATCCAGGTTTGAAGACTTTTATGATGTGGGCGATGGTGATTGGGCCTGGCTTGATGTCAACATTGATGAAGATGGTGAACAATTCTATGAATTGGAAGTGCCAGAAACACCAGATGATTTCTGGTTGTCTGTCTTCAGCATGAGCAAGGACAATGGCATTGGAATGACCAAGAGTACCTACAACACCATCAGACCCATTGATTTCTACTGTGAGGCACCTGATCATGTCCATAGGGGTGAATCTGTTGGATTAAGGTGCAATGTGATCAACAGGTCCACCTATGAGATTGAAAGTGTAGTAGTCTTGAAAGGGTCTTCAAGCTACAGTTTCATCCATGTTGAAGCCTATGGATATGTGACCTCCTTTGCCCCCAGATTGTCTCAAGGAGACCATCACCATTTCATATGGTTAAGACCAGAAAGTGAAACAGAAGTTTACATTCCCATTGCCATACATGTGGAACAAGGTCCAGTTGATGTCACTTTAGAACTGTCCACACAAATATTAGAAAAGACTCAAGAATTGACCATTGAAATCTTACCTGAAGGATCAGTAGTCCATAAGCACACATCAGTTCTATTAGACTTGAAAAACAGAGCCAATGTCCTTCAATTCATGAATGTGATTGTAGATGAGACTCCAGTCATTCCCTATGAAATCTACAGAAGATTTGTTGCTGGTTCTCCTAGTGCTCATGTGACTATTTGTGGTGATGTCATTGGTCCTATCTTTCCAGAAGACCAACCTGTCAGATTGGAAACCATGTTTCCTACAGGTCATGGTCGATTTGGCAAAGGTACTGAGTACCATCTATTCAATTTGGGTGCAAACACTTGGCAATTGCATTACTTACGTTTGACCAATCAGTTGACTGACAAGTTTGATTTGGCCAAAGAAGTCTTCAAACAAATGAACATTGAACATAGTGCAGTCATGAGAAGGTTCACCAGTCAAGGTAAGTAAAAGCAGAAAAAGTTGCTCGCTTTGCTCGCAATGAGACTTTATGAATGATTTTCAAATACTGTGTTTAGGTGGTGTTTCAAATTGGGACAAATCTGCACCTTCGGTTTGGTTGACGGCTTGGGTTATCAGAATTTTTAGTCACGTGTCTTACCAAGATTGGGAAGATTATTTGTACATCGATCCACTCATTGTTTCAAGTGGAGCAGTCTGGTTGCTTAACTACCAATCAGAAGATGGATACTTCATTGAAGCTGACAATGGAACCTTTCACCATGCCTACCTTGGGGATCAAAAGGTGGCATTGACTGCACATGTCCTGATTGGATTAGAAGCAGTCTTGCAAAATTTACAAGGAGGTCATAAATTGTTTGTGGCAACTGCAAAGCAAAGGGGATTGACTTATCTGGAAAAAATTCTGCCTCAAATCCAGGATACTTATCAACTATGTTTGGTCACCTATACTTTAGCTTTGCTGAAGAGTTCACAAGCTGATATTGCTTATGGAAGATTGTTGGCTGATGCCAAAGATGATAATGGAATGGTTTATTGGTCTCCTTCACCAATTGTTGCCAATCGGTAAGGCATTATTCTAAAAAAATTTTTACGCCTAAATTAGAAGATTTTTTTTTTGATTATTTCATCCTAAAAAGTATCAAATAATTGAAACTGAAGCTGAAACGTAAGATTTCCTTAAGCGCAACAATGCACTTAGAAATCACGCAACCTTTACCACATTTTCCGTTTGATCGATCGCAATTTAACATTTATAATTCACCAAATCTTTCGTTTTAGGGTGAGATATGAGTTCAATAGGCCTTATTGGGAGGCCAAGGATTACCAAAATAACGATGCATTAGCCGTTGAATCTACAAGCTATGCCTTGCATACCCTTTTTCTAATGGAAGGTGGAGGTGTGACAATGTTACAAGAACAAATTGTGGCTTGGTTAAACACAATGAGATTAGGAGATGGAGGTTTCATTTCCACGGTGGATACTCTGGTAGCGTTGCAAGCTCTTGTCATTTACTCCTACAATTCGAGAATTAAGGACATCACTGATTTATCTGTGGAAGTTGACCTTCCAGACAGCAATTATACAGAGACGTTATACTTCTCAGGACAAACAGACATTGCCAAACCACAGAGGTAAATCTAGCATTTTTTTTACTTTACGAGTTCATTTGAATGGGAAATCTGATTTGTTTAGCAAAAGTTTGAATTAAAGGCCTAAAAAGGCCTAAAATACATTCTAGAGGTATTTTCAGAAATGTATTGGTTAAACAATTTTGTTGTAAAGTCAATTTGAAATTTTCATTGAAGTAAATCCATAGTACCAAAATCAGATAACTTTTAACCTTAACGCCATCCATCTAGTCGGATTTTTCATTTTTGAAAATGAAACTCTTTGAATAAACTTTTCTTTCTTTTAGAATCGACTTGGAAAATGTTTGGGGGCATGTCAACTTTTATGCTCGTGGAGCTGGACAAGCTGTGGCTCAATTAGATGTTAACTATGGAGTTGATTATGAACCTTTCAAGGTAAGCAAGACACTGAATCAAAAAGTACATTTTTTGTTCAAAAAATCATTTAGACGAAGCAGCGAGTGCAGCATGCAGAGGACAAATCTTTATTTCTTTGTATTTTTTAAAGACAAAGTCCATTTTCGGAACCATTGGTACAAGCAGCAGCAGTTGTGCCTTCTAGGTACACAGGTTGGTTCATGAAGTTGCCACCAGGATAGTAGTTACAGGTCAAAGACTAAAATAGAAAATCGAGTTATTTGGTCTTCCATTAGGAGATGAATTCATTCTAAGAAGATGTCTTACCTTTCTGTAAGGATAATTTGCAGCCCAATCACTTTGATCCCTGTAGTAGATGACTCCACATCCAACCTTTTTACTTTCGGCCCAAATCACTTGAGTGTAATGTCCAATCACACCAGTGGCTCCAACACTGCTAAAGGATCCAACATTGGCAGCTGGCCAATCCTTGACTTCATCATACCAAGCTTGAACCTTGGTGCTCAATCCCCAATCCATATTGTCTTGACTGTTCCAAGAATCTGCCATATTTTGTCCAACATGACCGTCATAAACAATGGTCTGGCGGTTAGGATCATGAGGTGGAGCATCACTGACCACCCAAGATCCATCAGGACACTGGTCAGCCCAGAGTTGTGCATTGCTGGCCAATTCATCATCCCATTCAAGCTTGTTCATGTTTTGAGCTGAAGGTTGACCATCCTCTTGTCCATTGGCCACTCTGGCTCTCAACTCATTATGCTTGTCCAAAAGTTCAGTCTTCATTGCATCAGTCATCTCATTGGTGATGACTGCATCATTGCAAGTGTCACCAATGCCACAATACTTGCACATGGTGTTGTCATCACCAAGGGCACAATAAGCAGCCTGGTTGGGACAATCACCACCTCCATTGACAACTGGTGCTTGGGTTGTGGTTGTTGTTGTTGCTGCTGATCCTGATCCTGAACATCCTGGAGATGTCATAGAACAAGGATGCAAGACTCCTCCACCAACATAGCAATAGGATCCAAGGGTTGAATATGTGAAGCATGGATCTCCATCCTGGAATAGCATTGAATGGCTTGCAGCCCATCCAGCTTCAGCTTTTGGAATGCATCGTTCGTTGAACCAGGTTGACATACAGTCTTGGGCATTGCTTAGGGAAGCAATAAGAGTCACCAACAAGAGAACCTTCATCTTGGAAGTCTCTTGATGAAATGTGGGTTTGGAGCCTTCAAGAAAGGCTTCTTTTAAAGATACCTGATTTGAACAGATGTACAACTTTTCTTGATCCTTTTTTTAAAGAAAAGTGGACACTTGTCCATGAAAATAGCATAAACTCCTCGTTAAAGAAAGATTAAACACTTGTTCATGTCTGTATCTAAGCAAAAGAAAAGAAAAGAAACTTTCCACTTCAGGGAACTTTGTACCCAAAACATGACATGAAAGCAACTTTTCAATAAAAGAGACTTTATTTTCAAAGGCAAAGACCGTTTTCAGAGCCATTGGTACAAGCAGAACCTGTACTTCCATCTTCTTTATAGACAGGTTGACCCATATAATTTCCAGGGGGATAGTAATTGCAAACCAAAGTCTTTCGATAGGGATATGAAGCAGAGTCAGGTCGTGAATCCTTGTAGTACATAACCCCACATCCAACCTTTTCATCATAGTGTTTGAAAATCACAAAAAATGTCTCCTTATTTTGGTCACCAAATTCTAATGGCGATTTTTGGAAATCAAATTGAATAGATAAGGGAAGATTGTGTTATTTTGTTTGGAAGAGGTTGCGTATGTTTTCGTTTACATTTTTTCATAAACAAACCATGTGTAAATTACCATGCGTAAATTACTTAACGATAATTCAATAACATAATTTTCTTTGCTCGCAATAAGACTTTATGAGTGATTTTCAAACACTGTGCCTTTTGGGTTTCAGCCCAGACCACTTGGGTGTAATGACCAATGACACCAGTTGCTCCATTCATGCTAAAGGCCTTAACGTTATCGCTAGGAAAGTCCTTGACCTCATCATACCAACCTTGAATCTTTTTGCTCAATTGCCAATCAAAATCGTTGACACTGCTCCAAGAATCAGCTTTGTTTTGTCCAGGTTGCATTGGGAATTTGGTGGTTTTGCGATTAGGATCATGAGGTGGATTATCAGGACACTGGTCAGCCCAACGTTGTGCATTACGTGCCAATTCTGGATCCCAAGTCAATTTGTTCATGTTGGTTGCCAATGGTTGACCAGCCTGGTTTCCTAGAGCAACCAATGATCTCAACTCGTTGTGTTTGTCCAAAATCTCTTGGATTTCCTTGGCTGACAACTCATTGGAACAGACTGCATTGTTGCAGTCTGGACCAACGCCACAGTACTTACACATGGTGTTGTCATTGCCCAAAGTGCAGTACTTGTCTTGATCTGAACAGTCTTCAGCTTTTGGAGGCTTGTCCGAAGGACAGGAGGGGGTGGGGGCCACGGTCTCTCCAGAACAACCACATTCAGCGGTACAGGTACAGGGATGCATCATACCAGTACCAAGATCAACCAGGCAAAACTATCATTATCAAAAAATTTTGAGATGAACAAAATTGAAAGTGTCTAAAAAAATTACGTTTTTTCCATTATTGGTGAAACAGGGATCTCCTCCTTTGTAGAAAATTCCATAAGGTCCAGCCTCAGATTTAGGAATACATCTCTTGTTGAATCCATCAGAGAAGCAATCCTTGGCTGCGCTTAGAGCAACAAGGGTGCTTGTCAAGACCAAAAGGAACCTCATTTTGGAGTGATCTAAGGTAGCCTTGAGTTGAGCCTTTTTGTAGCCCTTCGATTTTGGCAACAGATGTTATCTGTCATGATCTTGACAAAGGGAAAGAAAGGAGACCGCAGTAGCAATAGAAACGACTTTCTTTATTGTCCAAAAATCTACACAAAAGCAAGAAAGAAACTGTGATTTACAGACAAAGTCCATTTTCCGATCCATTTTTACAATCCACAGCAGTTGGACCTGCTTGATAAACCGGATGGTTGAGATAATTTCCAGGTGGATGGTAGTTGCAAACCAGAGTCTATCAAAGTAAAAATTGAAGAATTTCCTTAGCAAAAGTCGGTTTATCGTATATTGCCTATTTAACGCCCCTTTTCAAATTAACGCCCAATCCTAATTACTTAGTAGGATATACCGAAGATTGCCTATATATTCAACGCCCCTTTCCTTTATTACTACGGTATTCAAAAGCAGACCTTCCTGTAGGGGTATCTTGGATAATTGTTGTCCTTGTAATAAATGACTCCACAACCAATGAATTCAGTTTCACCCCAGACCAATTGAGTGTAGTGACCAATGGTTCCCGTCGCCCCTTTGGAGCTGAAAGATGCCACATTAGCCTCTGGAAAATCAGTGACTTCGTCATACCAAGCTTGAATTTTTTTGCTCAGTTGCCAATCTGTCTTTTGAGCACTTGTCCAAGAATCAGCTTTGTTTTGTCCTGGTTCCATTGGAAACTTGAAGGATCTGCGGTTGGGGTCATGCGGAGGTTTATTTGGACATTGATTGGCCCACCTGTAAATAAACAAATACATATGTAAACAAAAAGCTGACATTCCTAGAAATATGTAAACAAAAAGCTGACATTCTGAAGGTAACGCACCTTTGAGCAATCCGAGCTAATTCTGAATCCCACTTCAATTTCTTCATGTTTGTAGCTGAAGGTTGGCCAAGTTGATCTCCATTAGCCACCAAAGCTCGCAATTGATTATGTTTGTCCACAATTTCTTTGATGTCATCCTTGCTCAGTTCATTGGCGCAAAAGGAGTCTTGACATGAAGGACTGACCCCACAATACTTGCACATTGTATTATCTTGACCCAAAAATTCACAATAAGACTCTTGATCTGAACAGTCATCAGCATTGGGAGCGTCTCCAGAAGGACAAGATTTGACTACTTGAACAGCTTGACCACATCCACACTCCTTGGTACAGGTGCAAGGATGGAGCATTCCTTGAGTCACGAAGCATAGGCGCCGTCCGTGATACAGAAAACACGGATCCCCACCTTGAACAAAAATACCATAGGGACCAACCTCGTTTTTGGTCAAGCATCTTTTGTTGCCAAAGTCGGCAATGCAGTCTTTGGAAGCTTTGATCAAGGATAATTCAAGGATGGTCAGGACAAGGGTGATCTTCATGTTGACCAAGTTGAACTGAATGAGATTATGGAAGATTTTTATCTGTTAGGACATAGGTGTCAATCGATAATAATGGACAAGTGTGAATCTTTTTCAAGCGCGAGCATATGTTGGCATCGCAATTCAACATATCTCTTTCTGTCATACTGGCATTTGTCATTTTTCTTTTGTAAATTATTCATTATTTTGTTATTGTCCCAATTATGTCCAATTATGTCCAAATTGTCCAAAAATGTCCAATTATGTCAGAAATGTCATACATATGTCGAAATTATTCGCGCGTTTATATTGAAAGTTTCAATCTCGTTTTTTTTTTCAGGATCATCCAGCAACAGAATGTTTTGATCTGAAAATCAAGGAAAATTTTCATGGTCGAAACAAATCTGAAATCACCATCAACAGCTGTTTTAAGTGGACTTTGACGTCTGAATCTGCTGTTTCTGGGATGGCTATGCTGGTCATTGACATTCCGAGTGGCTACAAAATGGAGCAACCTACGGCTGATCAAATTGTCAAAAGTGGACAAGTACCTGAGATGCGAGATGCAGATGTTTTAAAATCAGGGAAAACGAATTGGTACTTTGATCACATTCCTAACGTTACACGATGTTTCCAACATACTGTAAGTTGAAATTCCAGACGTTTTAAGGTTAATGGCAAACAAATAAAAAAAATCTTGCTTTTTATTGGATTTTTTGCGATTTTTTCTTTTTAAAGTTTATTTCCGTTTTGTTTCCTTTTCTTTTAGTTAATTTTCAGTGAAAAATATTTCATTACCTATTTTTTTCCCGTAATTTTGATTTTGATTTTTTTTCCTTTGATAGGATTTTTCTTTTCTTTTTTCTTTGGTATATTTCTTTCTCGATTTTATTTCTTGAATTTTTTTTTCATTTTTTTTCCAGGTGAGAAGATTTAATTTTAATTTTTTTTTTTTTTTTCTCCTTTGATAGGATTTTTCTTTTCTTTTTTCTTTGGTATATTTCTTTTTCGATTTTATTTTTCTTGAATTTTTTTTTTCATGTTTTTTTTTTTTTTCAGGTGAGAAGATATTTTCCAGTTGCCAATTTGACTCGAACTCGTCAAGCCGTCATTTTGGAACCTCTCAGACCGGAAAGATTTTTCGTACGGACTTTCAACGCCACTTCACTCTACATTTTGAGCATTTGTGAAGTTTGTGGTTCATATCAGTGTCCATACTGTCCTCATTACAGCAATTCAAATTTGTGGCAACTCTCAAGTTTTCTCTCTGTTTTTATTACTTTCCTGCATTATTTGACATAAAATCATGATCATTCAAACAACATTTCCTCTGATAATTTGGACTTTGAATTTTCTGTACTCCATAAAGGCTAAAACTGCGTCAATAAAATGGACTATGCCAAGGAATACGCCAAGCACCTGAAAAAAATTCAAAACCGTGAAAAAAGAGGAAGTTCACAGAGAATTACACAATGTGTCAAAAGTCTATTTTTTGTCCAATTATTCAAATTGATGAAATTCTTGAAAATAGTCAATTTTGGATTTTTTGCCAAGAATGATAACACCTAAATATTTCAAAAATGACCAAAAAATGTTTTTTCAAATGGTTTATTTTTTTGCAATTTTAGGAGAAAATCTAGATTTTTGGCATGAAAATTGAAAATTCAAATGAAAGAAAAAGTTTTTGATCTAAAAATAAAAAATTAAAATTGAATTTTTTTCGTCAAAATTAGATTTCTGGACAAAAAAAAATGACTTCACACAGTGTGAAAACTGTGGGAAAATAGATTCATAAATCCTTTTTGAAAAATAGATGAGGTGCCATTTGATGAAGAATTACTGAGGAGTGGTTAATTAGTTCCTTTTTTGTTCTTTTATATTTAGCCATGAACCCTTAAAAAAACTGTTTAAAGTCCAGTTCAAGGTACAGTATATATAAAAGTGTGAAAATTACTGAAAATAGGATTTCGACCTTTCATTATAACAAATAAAATACATTTTTTGTTTATTTGCGCTCGAAAATTGAAATGTTCAAGGGAAAAAAATCTTCGGGATTTTGCATTTCCAATGATGGAAAGGAACATTTTTGCACAAAATTACAAATTGTCTATTTTTTCATCAATTTGAATATTTGGACACAAAATGAGGCAAGTTTAGTAATTTTCAAACACTGTGGATTTATGACGTCATGACAACATGGCAAAACCCCTTAATAGAGTCAGTTTTATTTATCAGTTTTGAAATCTTTATTGGTACCCTTGAAAAAAAAACTTGAATTGTGACCCCAGTGTGATCCAAACTTCCTTTTAGATTTTTCACAGCTGATGCGACAATATTCTTGCCTGGTAACAAAACTGTAAAGTACTTACATAGGTTCCAATTATATCAGGATCTTCAACCAGCGCATCCACACTTTTGTTCATTAAGGAAATCGAGGGTGCGACATACAGAATTGAGGATGAGAAGTTCAAGAGCACTTCCTAGTAAATATAAGGGTAATTAGTTAAAATTGGTTTGAAATGGCGGAGCTTTAAAAGTTCGTTGACCATGACACACTGTGCCAAATGTCCATTTTTTGTCTAAAAATTCTACTTAGGAGATCAATTTGAGTTTTTTTGGTTGCTGAGGTCATTTGAGTTCAATGAGCCATTTTTGGTCCCTGAAGCCAATTGAGGTCAATGAGGCCATTTTTTAATCGGAATTATTTGTTCTTTCGCAGTGTGCATGACCGCACATTGACGAATAAAATAGAGTTTAAAAAGGCCTAAAAATGGCGGCAGCAATTTGACAAAGAAAATTCTTCTACTTACGAAAAGCGATGGTCTGACCATGGAGAAGGTCTTGTAAGAGCTCAAGTAGCAAATCAAGAAAATGACCCCATTGTGCACCGAGGTGGGACAAAGGAACAACATCACCGACGAGGTCATCCGTTGGTTCAAGAAAAATGCGGCGTCGTGATGAGAAATCAAAAGCAGACAAGCCATGCCTAGAATCTGAAAGAAAAATTTGAATTTTCAAGCCAAAAATAATATTCATAGCGTTTGAAAACTAAAAAAAAATCGATTTCACCAGATTTTTTTTCGAATTTTTGTAAGCGAAGCTAATAGAAAGTATTAACCGTACCCGAATACATAAAAAGTAACAATTTTGGCGCCAAATCTAAATTTTGAATAAAAAAAGAAGTTAGAGTGTCATGTCGATTAATATTTTCTTCCTTCAAGATCCAAGTGTTTTAACTTCTTAGAAGATAAGTAGAAGATAAGTCCTCATTATTTGTATTTTGTATCTAATCATTACAGAAAAACCTTGGATAAAATGAACAGGTGTATTCAAATGTATTTAAAAGATGGGACTTTTACTTATGTACAATAGTAAGAAAAGAGCAGAGTCAACAAGATGATGAAACTCTTTTTGGTATTTGCTCTAACTTGCGTACTCTATGGAACATCTCAAAGTGCTGTCATAAGTAAGTCTGCATTAAACGCAAGCATCGATTATATAAAGTTTTTGTGAAATTGTCTTTTCATTTTAATTGTGTCTATTTTTTCAATTATATCCATTTTTTTCAATTCTGCCCATTTTTTCAATTCTGTCCATTTTTTTTTCAATTTTGTCCATTTTTTTAATTCTGTCTGCTGATAATTTCAATTCTGTCCAGTTTTTCAAAGTTGTCCATTCTTTTTAGAATTGTCCATCTTCATTTTAACTTTTGTCCAATTTTGTCTCGTGCAAAAGATTGAAACTTTCAATCTTGTTTTTAAAGTTAGATGAGATTAATTTTTGCAGAGCCGGAGATCAGAATCATTCCAGCCTTGGCATTGAAGCTTGATCGAAGTAAGTTAAACATCGTTTATTTCTACTAGTAAAATATTTGAATTTTCGCGCCAAAAATCTACACTAGATCAACGTAACCCCGCTAGGGTGAGACTTTTTTGGTCTAATTTTGAAACATGTTCCGTATTTTGATCATTTTCTAGACGTTTTGGATGGAAATAATGATCCTTTGAGTCCTGGAGGTGGAACTTCTGGACCAGACAGTGGAAACGAAAATGGATCAACCAATAACAACAACGGCGGAAAGAAGAAGAAAAAGAAGGGAAATCAAGGAGATGGCAGGGGTACCAAAAAGGGCAAGACTAATTGGACATAAATTCATGTCATTTTATGGGACAATATTTTTTGTCCCAAAAGTTTGGAAATAAAATCTCATGAAATTGCAAACCGTCGCCCCCGGCTCCTTCTTGCGAGGTCCTAAAGTAGGAAGAAGAGATCATCATTCAAAATGAGTAAAATCACAATTTTGGCCTCGGATGGCCTTGGAGGTCGGATCTGAGGTCACCCAGTCTCACTAAATCGAGGCCACTGAGTAACTTTCGACTTGAATCACGACCTCAAAAAATGTTTTTGACACCCCAGGCCCAATTTGCACATATCAGCCTTCGAGGCCGCGGAGGCCGGCAACACTTTGCCTAACCATCGCCCTTGTGATTAGAGGCTGCATGCAAAGTTTCAACCTCGTAGTTTCGAAACTGAGGTCGTGCATACCGGACACACCAATGTACTGACAGACAGATGGAAACCTGGCTCGAAAGCACGTTTCTGTTGTATTGGAACAAAATTCTGTTGTCTCAATTCTCAAGGTGGCATTTGGCGAAAATCGGGGAAGCGGAAGAAAGTCTGTTTCCTTCCACTGCTGCGAAATTGAAACAAAAATCTGCTGTAAGTAGGCAATTTTCCGCGGGGGGATGCGGATTTTTGGCCATAAGGAGAGCAGCGAGCGGCTGGCATTATCTGACGCGAGACTGAGTGGCCTCATTTCCAGCCTCTAAATTGAGTTCTGCAAAAATCCCTACTCCACATACACTACTCCTGAAAAAGTAGGGTGAAAGCCTAACGATCCATTAAAAAAAAAGCTCCGATGAGAGGTTGCGTTGACTTTTCCGACTTTTATTGTTGCGTTGAAGTAAAGCTTTGCGTTCTCAGTTTCAACGAATTTTTCCGTCAAAACTCAAAAAGTCAAATTTCGTTGTTCGTGACTTGCGAAAAAAATTGAAATTTCGTGAAAATAACCAAAGTCAAAATCTTCCAAAAAACATGGATCGCTTTCCATTAGTCCAGAAATACTTTTGCGAGTTTTGTAAAAACCCTGAAGAGCCCAATAGGAAATTGAAGCTGTTGGAAAAATGTAATTGCGGACTGATTTTGCATTGCAAAAACAAAGACAAGTGCGGGGCAAAGGAGAAGTGGCCGGAACACGAAGAACTTTGGTGCCTCAAAAGGAAATCCGATTGGCAAAAATGGAAGGAATTTATCCCATTATTCGACGCCAATACTTTTGATGATCATGGTCAAGCCAGTTTTTACGAGCTTGCCAATGAATTCGGTCAACATCGTTTCAAAATTGCTTTTGAAACTTTGGCCATGGCTGAAGCAAAACAAGAACTATTTGCCTTCCAAGAAGCCTTGCGAATTTTTGAATATGCAATGTTCGCCGAGGACAAGAATGCAACAGCATTCAAGATTACAGACTACGAAAACTATCCAGTCGCCAAGATCGCCTCAACTTATTTGTACCTGCTTTTGACTTTGGGTCAAGCTGATGTCATCAAAGAAAAGTTCATTGACGCCATAGGGGATGTCTATAAGTTGTTCAAGTACATGAACGTCCCAGGTCCTCAGAAAAAGCGTCATTTCCTCGCCAAAACGGCGGAAATCTTGATGACTGTAATGCAAGCCAAAGTTCCGGAAGATCATGATGACTTTGAAAATTTCAAGGTATTCAAGGATGTCATGAAGAATTCACCGGCGGATTCAGTCCAAAGAAAAATTCACACAAATGGAATCCCAATGGACTTGATCAGGAAACACCTTGTCAAATTGGAGTACAAGGATTTTGTGGAGAAAAATGGGGACAACATCTACCGAAAGTTGAAACCGCTTTTCCAGCGACTCTCAGAATTGGATGAGCCAATTTTTATCATCATTTTTGGAGGTGAGATCAAGCCTAAAAACGAGTTTGGTCATCAATTGCAAGAGATGGGTCGAACCTTCAGAAAATACTTTCTGAGGTATCCCAACAAGGCTGTCCTTTTGAAAGAAATTTGGGCTAAATCCGTCAAGGAAAAACGCGAAGCGAAAGCAGCTGCGGAGAGTCATGACAACGACGATGATGATGACAATGGTGAGGATTGGTCTGACGTTGATAGCGATGAGGAGAAGGATTTGGGAGATTCGGATTTTCAAGAACAAATGGCTTACGTTGACTTCGCGCACGCAATGGGAATGAAGTTTGAATGAATTTGAATAAGAAATTCAGTGATAATACAAGCAAAATTAAATATGACTCTATGAGCAATAAACTGCCTCCATAAAACAAGATTGAAATCTTCAATCTACAACGCGCGAGTTCGACAAATTGGACACACTATTCTAAAAGTCAAATTTTTGTCCAAAAATTCAATTTTGACAAAACCCACTGATTGTTTAGAAATAAATCTTTTTTGAGCTCGAGTTATTCGAAAAATACAAAAATATAATTTTCTCACTTATTTCCAGAGTTAGAAAGTTGAAATGAAAAATTCTTATAGTAAACTTGAAGTGATGAACCATTCTATTTTATTACTTGACTTAATTCGATGAAAATTGTTGAAGGTGTAAATTGAAAATTAAACGATAAAGTGAAGCAAATCTTGAATTTTAAGGCTCTTACTACTTGAATAGCTTTTAGGGATCCAACTGGAGTTGTGAGCATGTCCACCTTGAAACAAGTGCAAGCTTTGCACATTGTAGTAAAAGAGCAACCATTGCGGAACCGATTGGTGTCAACAACTGCTGCTGCTGATCTTGATGATTTTTTTGTCCCTTCCTTCATGCTTGAAATCACTCACTCAAATGGAAAAACTTTACCTCCACTTAAGTTTGTCCCATAAGTAGGTGGGGGTCAGTCACCTAAGTTCAACGTGACGTGCCAAAAAATCTTCTTCACATTCTTCACATGTGGTACAATTTTGTAGTATCTGGATTTACCGGGTAGAAAGCTCTACTTTAAAAATCTGTTGAAAATTAATCGCAAGATATCAATCGAGCTTCTACATCTTTGTATTTTCTTGTTGCTTCGCGATTTTCTCAAATTGGCATGCATAATCTTATGTTTTTGGCAAAAATTATCATTTTTCACATTTCTAACCACGAGCTCAAGCTTCTCGCGCTTCTACATCTTTGTATTCTTGTTGTTGTTGCTATTGTTCTTTCACAATTTTCTCAATTTTGCATGATTTTAGCCTTTTGGCATAACCTACATTTTCAAAATGCTTAGATTTTTAAGATTCTTAGATTTTCAAACGTCTTAGAGTTTCAAACTTTTTGCTTTGCTCGCGCTTATAGTTTGAAATGTTTCAAACGTTTTTGCATATTTTTTTAAGCGCGAGCATTCTTTGATTTTCAAAGTTGTTACCTTACTCGTTTATAGTTTGAAAGGTTTCAAATTTTTTAACCTTTTTCGAACATGATACTTTTTCTAAATTCTTTAGTTTTCAAACCTCTAATCTTAACTTGCGCTAATAGTTTGAAATGTTTTCAAACTTTTGGACATTTTTAAAACACTAATGCAACCATTGAGGATTTATAGTCCATTTAGAGCATTGAGGATCAAGAATGGTCAATTGGTCAATGGCCCTTTTGCTTTGCGAAAAGTAAAACCGGAAACGTCGAATTCAAGGTTAGCCGGGTTGCGGTGTCGATCTAGGTACTCTACTGTACAGTTTATCCTTGAATAGGAAAACTCAAGATTCCATCTCAGTAGATCACACACTGTTCCAAAAGTCCGTTTTTATAGACCTCAAAAATTCATTTTTTTAGACAAAAATTGTGACGTAGACGAAGAGCAGCAGCAAGATAAGAATTAAAGACTCAAATAGTTTTTTTTTCAGCAGGAGAAAAAGTAGAATCCAAATTTTGGATCCATAATTTATTGCCAAGAAAAAAAATAAATAGAATTGCAAAGTTAGGTAGTTAACAGGTGTTGGTTGTTCAACTGTTTACCAAAGGTAGGTAGAGAGGGTTTGAAAGCTCTTTGAAGGTGGAACGCCTTAAGCAGCAGGGTACTTGGGGGCAGGGGCGTACTTGGGGGCGGGAGCGTATTTGGGGGCAGGGGCGGGCTTGTATTTGGGTTCATCAGGGTATTGGGGAACACCTTCGTATTTGACATCAGCGACGAATCCATTTTCGTGGTCAGCGGTGTAGGTAACGGTTTGGACACGACCGTCGGGAAGGTTGATGCGGTATGAACCTTGAAGGTTACCGTAGTTGTCTTGGGTCTCGGCCTTTTCGAAGTTGGCGCCGGAGTAGTCATCGGCAACACCGTATTGGTAGGCGAAGGGTTGGGGAGGGAGTTTTTCTTCCTTGTAGTGAGGGGCGGGGGCGTAGGCGGGGGCGGGCTTGTAGGCGGGGGCGGGGTTGTAGGCTGGGGGTGGGGAGTCGGGCCTGGCGGCGGCAACGGCGAAAAGTGCGGCAATGATGGCGGCCTTTAATTGAAAAAAATAGTATTTATTAGGGTGTCCACATTGTTTGAAATAGGGTGTCCCCTATTTGAAAAAAAAGTTATTTTTTCCTTACCTTCATTTTGGTTTTTGTTGATGTAGTTGTACTACTTGCAGTTATTAGACTGTGAGGTACCTGAAGTCCTGGGACTCTTTTATACTTCAAAGGATCGGTCGTTGGCCGGCCCTGACGCATTTTCCTGCGTCACTGACGCACCGACGTTGGCGTCGTCAAATTTACGCATCAATGTTGCCAGGCAAAGCTTCTTTAAGTTCCTTTGATAAATGTGTGACAAAAATTTTTTTAGAGGGTCCTTTTCTAGTTTTTTTCATTTGTGAAATATTGATGAAACGAATTTTGTACCAAGTTTCATAGTTTTTAGGTTGTTGCCCCCCTGGGGTCACTTACCGTTGCTACCTGCATATTACAGCTAGATCACAGCTGATGAAATGTTGCGTAAGACCAAGGAGGCAACTTACGTCTTCTTACATAATGAACAAAAATTACAGGAATAAAAATCAAACTTTTAAAATAGTGCTTACAGTTTGAAAAGTTTCAACCTTTTTTTTTAGTCTATTATTAAAAGTCAAAGCTCATGAGGACTGCTTTAAAATGTTTAGTAGCCTAAGGTGGACATTCCAGTTTTGCAAGCTAATGATAAAGAAGGGGTTTGAGGGCAAAAAAGTTGCCATCGAATTAAGTGAACGAGGAAACGGTTTTTCTGATTCCGGGTCAACCAACCCAAAATTTGCTTTTAATTATAGGGAGGGAGGGGATGACACATATTTTTCAAGAGTAAACGGAAGCTATTCAAATGTTTGGGATATTGTCCACATGGGGATTCTTTTTATTACCCAAGGTTAGAGCTGACCCACACTATGTTAAAAGTCCGATTTTTGCCCAATCGTTAGATTTTTTGACACTAGAATCCAAATTGACTATTTTCCAAGTGTTTTCACAAAAATGAACTTTTAGATACACACTGTGGGGTCAGTGGTCTTTGGACATGAAGTGATCATCCCATTGATGATGGATGATCCATTAGGGAAATAATTAGAAACGGAAGTTGCCATAAACTAACCAGGCAACATGTCATCAAAAGAGGAAATGATAATCTTCCTTGTGACTTCTTTGTACATAAAACGGTTGACGGAATAGTACACTATGTAGATTGTAGAATGTAGATGTACTCTAATCAGCATAAATTAAGTGAAGCATATCAAAAAAAATTGATTCCAAGCCCTTAAAATCCAATTTTAGTCATAAAAACATATTTTTATTTTTTGTAAATTCAACCCACTCTAATATGTAAAAAGTTAGCACCCTAACTATGTAGTTGTATTTGGTGGTCTTACAGGCAAAAAAGAATTTGACTCAAAATACACCAAAAATGAATCTTCGGACAAAAAATGGATTTTTGGAACTGTGTGTTCTTGTCCTTTTTTTTTACAAAAAGAGCAAAATTGCAGATTAGGGACAACTGCTCCTCCTCTTATTTCCGCTAAAACGGTAGTGCATAATAGCACCAAATTCTTCTACCCTCCTTACAAAATAGGGTGGTCATGGCCTTCAGCATTGACACCCTAATTAGACAATTGTAAATTGGTCTATTTTACAACATTTTTGCCTTCCTTAAATTGATGCTAAACAAAATTCATCCCCTAATAAAACCCCTCAAAAAAGCTTTAATTTTTGTCCAAAATTTCAATTCAATTAAGAATTATTTGAATTTTTGCGCAAAAATTGGAAGATAGTTTTGAAAATTTCGTCGCAAAAAGTACATAGTACTATCACAAAATTTCTTCGGCAATTTTTTTCCGAAATTCTACTCTAATTGAGTGAAAAATCGTCCCTGAACTTGGCAACATTTTTTTTTCTCTAGTGACTCGAAAAATCCTTCACCTTCTGTATCAATGGGAGTGGTATGAGTACGGCTCGCAGACAGTGTAATTTTTGGTACTTTTTTCGCTCTTTATGTCATTTATCAATGTATCATTCATTAACCAGGGAGCGGTCGTCAAATAAAATCCCTTCAGTATGAATCCCTTTAGTATGAATCCCTTCAGTATGAATCCCTTCAGTATGAATCTCTTCAGTATGAATCCCTTCAGTATGAATCTCTTCAGTATGAATCCCTTCAGTATGAATCCCTTCACCTCACTTGAAATCGGTGATGACCCACATTTCCTACAGGTCCACATTTCCTACAATATTTTGGACTCAGGGGTCCATATTTCCTCCTCCTCTGTTTCNGATTCATTTATGAAGGGATTCATTTATGAAGGGATTCATTTATGAAGGGATTCATTTATGAAGGGATTCATTTATGAAGGGATTCATTTATGAAGGGATTCATTTATGAAGGGATTCATTTATGAAGGGATTCATTTATGAAGGGATTCATTTATGAAGGGATTCATTTATGAAGGGATTCATTTATGAAGGGATTCATTTATGAAGGGATTCATTTATGAAGGGATTCATTTATGAAGGGATTCATTTATGAAGGGATTCATTTATGAAGGGATTCATTTATGAAGGGATTCATTTATGAAGGGATTCATTTATGAAGGGATTCATTTATGAAGGGATTCATTTATGAAGGGATTCATTTATGAAGGGATTCATTTATGAAGGGATTCATTTATGAAGGGATTCATTTATGAAGGGATTCATTTATGAAGGGATTCATTTATGAAGGGATTCATTTATGAAGGGATTCATTTATGAAGGGATTCATTTATGAAGGGATTCATTTATGAAGGGATTCATTTATGAAGGGATTCATTTATGAAGGGATTCATTTATGAAGGGATTCATTTATGAAGGGATTCATTTATGAAGGGATTCATTTATGAAGGGATTCATTTATTAAAGGATTCATTTCTGAAGGGATTGTTTTTGAAGGACTATTGAAAGAAGGGATACTTTCTAACAGCCAATTAGGGGTTTCAGAAAAAAAATGTCTGGAAAAATTTCTTTCGACTTTTTAAAGAGGTAAAAAAAAGTTTTCAAGAAGTACTTTGTGGCGTCGTGATGCATCCATATGAGTTGAAAAAAAGAATCGTAGTTGTACAGAGGTCACACTAGGGAAAACCAGACAAAGTTGCATCAGCAGCAGGCAGCAGCGGCATCTAGCATCCTTCGGATCTTACCTTCGAATTATTCATAAACAATAAGCCATAAAGAGTCACTGCAAGGACTCCATATACCGCGCGCATTGTGTCAAGAAAGGATGACAGTTTCAAAAAAGAGTCAAAGAAAGAAGCAACAAGAGGATCGATCGAGGGTGGGATGCAAGATGCAACTTTGAACATACGGTAGATTTATGACTAAGGTTTTTAGAAGTACTATACACAGTCGATGGAAATATCAGAATTCGTTTATTTATTTTTATTTTTTTTTACTGTTTTTTAATAGCGGATTTTTTCCCCTTTTTTTAATAATTGATAATTTCTTCTTCTTTTTGTACATTTTTTTTTATTTTGCATTTTTTATTTTATTTTTTGCATTTTCTTTCTTTTGCATTTTTGCCTTTTTTTTCTTTTTTTTTTTTCGATATATTTTTTTCAGATTCAAAATGT
>LT727949.1:175487-221104 GCA_900157175.1 Oithona nana
ATGAAGGGATTCATTTATGAAGGGATTCATTTATGAAGGGATTCATTTATGAAGGGATTCATTTATGAAGGGATTCATTTATGAAGGGATTCATTTATGAAGGGATTCATTTATGAAGGGATTCATTCTGGAAGGGATTCATTCTGGAAGGGATTCATTTTGTACTTTATCGAATAGCTCGAACCCCAAAATCATTTTTAAGAATCCGGAACGCCATCTACATACTAATTAATTTTCTATTTTTCATTAGGAACGTTGAGGAGATCCCACTTTGGAAGATACTTCTGACAATAATTGGATTTTCTATTCTCTATATAGTACGAGAATTTGTGGCAGAATCAGTTTTTGTTAATGGGAAGCTTTTAAGCGCCAATCCAACTTACGCTATAGTCAACCTCATAATTCATCTATTATTCACCCTTTTTATTCCTTATGTCACTTTGACTTATACCAATTACATGGTGATCAAATGTCTGAAGGCAAAAAACATATATTTCCAAAGACAAATCAATGACAATTCCTTAGAAACGCCACTTTTCAAAGGGAGGTTATAAAAAACGCAAATCACACAAACGCCGCAAACATTTAGTAAACATTAGGTCAATGTTGAATCTCGAAATTTGCGTGTTTTATCAATATGTACAAAATGATTGCGAGTTGCGTGGTTTGTGTGTTTTACACGCAAATACTGCAAATATTTATTAAAAATTAGCCTAATGGTGAATCTCGCAACCTCGAATTTGCGTGGTTGGCGTGATTTGCGTGTTTTATAACCTCCCATTTTCAAAGCCAAATTCTCCAATTATGTTGTCTTCACTTTCATCTTTTGTCACTCCTTCGCAGCCGTCGGAGTCCAAGGATTTTATGGATTGTACGCAGTAAGTATTTCTAGATGATGAAGGGTGTCCAGACAAGTTTTGAAGGCGAGTGTAAGATTACTTTACCTAACTTTTAATTTTAAGAGCTTTCGAACATTGCTCAGCAATCTTTTGCACTTTTGCCTTTTTTTCTCTCTTTTTTTTTTCGCTATATTTTTTCAGATTCAAAATGTTATTTTTGCGAATTGTTACGCATGTGAGACTATTGGGAGCATTTTCAAACCCTATGACAGAGCTATTTATCAAGTTTGTCAATAAAAACAGCGCAATCTACAGAAACATTTTTTTTTTTCACACATTTTTGTCTGGCCACAATTTTACCTTGTCTTTGCATCACTTCAGATTTAAGGAAATATGAGTCTAAAAGGAATTTAGATTGGTTTCTAATGGGAACATAATTGACGTACTTAGTACTACATCATATGTAACTTCCCTGTGTAAAACACACACACACACACATAGAGTCACTAGAAATACACTATGTAAAAAGTTCAATTTTGTTACAAAAAATATTTTGACACAACTTTCAATTTTTGATCTCTGTGAAATTCAATTCAACCCACCCTAATCATATTTATGAATCATTTCACTACAACACTAATCTGTAGAAAGTTACTCACCCTTATTTGTTTCCGGTAATTTTTAACTTATTTTAATAATATACAAAATACTTAAAAAGTTTCTTAAAAAATCGCGGGGTTTTTACGCATTTTTTTCTCTATTCAAGAGTTTGTTTCCCGAGTGCGAGTTTATCTGAAATAATTTCCGAACAAAATATGAAGTTTTGGAATAGTGTGTTGACACACTGTGTAATCTCCAAAAGTGTGATTACTCCATTTTTATTGTTTCCTTTCCTTTGCAATTGTCTTAGTCATTAAAAGTTAAAATGGACACTGTAAACATCATCGCATTTTGTCTCATGATTATCATTGCCTTGTTAGGCATCAGAGCAAACATCAAGTTGATTATGCTTTTTGGCAAACGAAAAAAATTCTCCAATTTCCATGGACTCACAATTGCTTTGGCCTCCTTTGACACAGTGGTGATCCTAGGCTTGATACTCAACGGAATGTTTTTCGAGTTTTTGACGGATAAAAGTTTGCCTTGGCATGAGGGAAGCCGATTTTTGCATCGAGCTGTCATTATTCCAACGACTTTTCTCTTTGGAGTGGCGAGTATTTATACCACAGTTGCCATTTCACTTGAAAGATTTTTGATGATTTATCAAATAAGGTAAGAATTCGCTTGAAGGGATTCATTTATTAAGGGATTCATTTTTGAAGGGATTCGTTCATGAAGGAATTCATTTATGAACGAATTCATTTATGAACGGATTAATTTTTTAATTGAAGGGATTCATTCTGGAAGGGATTCATTCTGGAAGGGAAGGGATTCATAGCTCGAACCAAAAAATTATCTTTTTTTAAGAATCCGGAACGCCATCTACCAATTACATATCTATTTTCTAATTTTCACTAGGAACGTTGAGGATATCCCGCTATGGAAGATACTTTTGACAATAATTGGATTTTCTATTCTCTATATGGTACGAGAATTTGTGGCAGAATCAGTTTTTGTCAATGGGAAACTTTTGAGCGCCAATCCAACTTACGCTATATTCAACCTAATAATTCATCTATTGTTCACCATGATCATTCCTTATGTCACTTTGATTTACACCAATTACATGGTGGTCAAATTTCTGAAGGCGAAATCCAGATTTTTACAAAGACAAATCAGTGACAATTCCTTAGAAACGCCACTTTTCAAAGCAAAATTCTCCACTTATGTTGTCTTCACTTTCATCTTTTGTCACTCCTTCAAAGCAATCGGAGTCCAAGGATTTTATGGATTGTACACAGTAAGTATTTCTACATAATGAAGGGTGCCCAGGCAAGTTTTGAAGGAGAATGTAAGATTACTTCACCTAACTTTTAAGAGCTTTTCAACATGGCTCAGCACCTGATTCAAAACTTGTCCGGACATTTTCAAAATTCAACTTTTTTCAGACCATTAGTTTAAGTGCACATCCACTGGATCCAAACCCCAACCGGAAGTGGGTTGATGTAGTTGACGGATTTTCTTGGTTCCTTGTCGTCATCAATAGTTCTGCTCACTATTTGATCTACAAATGGATGGAGAGAAAAGCCAGACGCAAAGAATTTGAGTTACCTATTTCTCAAATCATTTCAAGATCCACAATTGTGTTGAATAGATTGATCGAATAAAGTGTCAACACAACTTCATTTTGGCCATTTTTAGCGTGAAAATTCAAATAAGTAGCTCCAAAATGCAAAAAAAAAATAGACTTTAACATTTAGTGTACGCAGATTTTTTTTTAGCGATTTTGCCGATTTTTTTACAGATTTTTATAGTCTAAAAGTTCAGAGAAAAACTAAGATAAGAACTTCCGTCTGAAACTAATCATCATCAGTTATGTAGAATTTTGTGACTGTTTGAGTCATGTCATATCTAAACTTTGTTGCTTTAATTGTATTATTTCTGATTGGCATTTGTGGCATCGTTGGAAACTCTTTACTCATTTGGACTTTCAATTCTGACATAAGAAAATCTTTGCATTTCAACGGTCTTACCATCACTTTGGCCATTTACGATATTTTGAGCATTTTAGGCTTCTTTTGGAACGCAATCAACTCAGAATTAATTTTGCCAAAATACTTTTGCTTGCCGTGGCATTGTCCGGATCATCCGGAATCCGAGGAGTGCGAGGACAAAAATGAAAAAGAGGAAAATTTCTTTCACAGAGCCTTTCTGCTTCCTGCAATTTATGTTGTTGTAATTGGAAGTATTTTTACAACTGTTGCTTTGTCATTGGAACGATACTTAACGATACATCAATACAGGTACGAAATTACAATGTTTAAAAATTATTTCCTAAAATGCCTCATTTTAAAACATTGCAAAGATTATTAGAAAATAAAATTGAACTTTTGGTATGAAAAAAAAAATATATATAGAAATGCAGGGGGAAAAAATACAAACGCTCAAAAAATTTGGAAAGGCTCGAGAAAAAAAAATTAAAAAATTAGAAAGTTTATAAAAAAAACCGCTAAAATAATGTGAAACTTGTATGTAAATGATTTATAAATGCTCCATAAAAAAAGGAAAGAAGAGGGAAAAGGAAAATTGAACAACACTTTAAAAGAAAAAAAAAATCGTTAAAAAAAGAATTTAAAAAATACATGAAAGAATGTTATTTTTTGACAAGTAAAAAAAGTAAAAAGGCAAGGGTAATTTTTGAAACACTTACTTACACTCTTTTTAGGAGAAGTGTTGAAAAAGTGCCTTTAAAACGAATAATTTGTGGCATCACTGGACTGACTGTACTCTACAATTTACGTGAATTTTTGTCTGAACTCATTTTCATTAATGGGAAATTAATGAGCGAAAATGAAACGTACAAAATTATCAACAGTTGCACACATTTGATTTTTGCAATGTTGATTCCCTATGCCATTCTGATTTTCACCAACTTCAAAGTCTTTCAGACGTTGAAGAACCTCTCTTTTGAACAGAATAATGCGGATTTGAGGATTTCCATGTTCAAAGCAAAATTCTGCATTTATGTCGTGGTGACATTCATTTTTTGCCACTCATTTAAAGCCATTGGATCCCAAGGAATTTACGGATTGTACAGTGTTTTGTCCTTACACAAACATCACCTAAAATGTGTTCCACTATGGGTGGAAAGTATCGATGCAATTTCCTGGCTTTTGATCGTTGTCAACTCATCTTCCACATTTTATGTCTACGTATGGGTCAAAAAGAAGACTTTGCAATTTCCATACTCGAAAAGCCCAAAATCCACAGATGAAGAAGAAGGACATTTTCCCTTTGTAGAAACACAAGTATGAAAACACGAATCATCTAAAGCAAAAAATCTTTGTGCTTTAGAGAGCGGCATAATCTTTGTTTATTAATGATGAGCAAGTAATGATAATTATGAAATAATGTTTGAAATCATGATCAGAGTCTGTTCATCTTCATTCTCCGCGCACTTCCTGTACGTCATCGATGCAACCCAAGACGTTGGATTTGCTGGGGTCAAATACGCGTTGTTGCATAGCTTCTAAGGGATTTTGAGGGGGTTTGACCTTTTCGATCCTTTCCATCACCTCGGGATTTTGCATGGTCAGGCGCTCTTCTTTCATCTCCTCTAGGGTGTCTTCGCCGTACACGTCTAAGGGAGAGTCGTACTGATTTACCACAATCTGAGGACGACCAACTGTCGTGAAGTTGTCAGGAATGGGAAGGAAACCTGTAATCAAATTAATAATCAAAAAACCACCCTAATCTCTACAAAATAAGTCACACTAGTAAATGATTTTTGATGGTTTTTCATGCCCAAAATATTTGATTTTGATTTTTCTGCGTGAAAAATCAACACCCAAAAATGTTTAATGATTTTTTTCCCCCAGATTAACTTTTTTTTTTTTTTTTGCCCAGAATTTTTTCTTTTTTTCCAGATTTTTTTTTCCGGATTTTTTAATTTCTTTTTAGTCTAGTTCGTTTTCATATTTACTTTGTAAAATTGTCATTCAATTAGCAAAGGAGCGAGAGACGACCGATTTTGTGGACAAAAGCAAACCTGCAATTCTGTGAAATAAAGACAAATGTGCCGTTTTCAAACGCCTGTTGTGGCCAAAAGTTGTTTTTTCTAGTCTAGTTCTTCAGTGATGTATAAACTGAAAAGACCGCGTTACACACTATGTTAAAAATATAATTTTTGTCGTCCAAAAAGTAGATTTACATATTCTGTAAAATTCAACCCACCCTAATCTGTAGAAAGTGAATCACCCCAAAAATTGGTTTTTGGTTCCGTTTTCAATTGAAAAAAAATCCAGATTTGGATAAAATATGGACGTTTGGCACAGTGTGCACGTTCACATTGCACACAAGTCAGGAACTCAGGAGGAGAGAGAGAGACTATTACATGACCGGACTTCCGATTTTCAACATTCTTCCTCACTTAAAAAAAATCTGCATGTTTTTACTACTACAGGGTGGCCAAGCAAGTTTGGGCAATATTCCAAAGCTCAAAAATTAAAAAAATACCGTCACCCAACTCCACCTAACTTTTCTGAGCTGTTTTACCATAATAGAGGTCTGGGATTATGTTCTAAAGCTCAGAAAAGTTAGGTAAAGTTGGAACATTTAAGACACCAAATTCAAAACATTCCTGGACACCCTGTATATAGTAAAATGAGATAGTAATCTGTTTAGAGTAGAGAAAGCCATTTAAAAAAACTGTGAAAAATTCACTGTGTTTGAAAATTGATTAATAAAGGTCTCCAAAGTTTTTTTTTTCCTAGCTCAAAATATATTTTTTTTTTAATCTTAGAAAATTTCAATGACTTAGTAAAAAAAAATGAGACTTTTTTGGGAAATTTCAAACAATCTGAAAAAAGCACAATATGTGCACAATTTTTTTCTTTCTTCCATCAAGGAAAAAAATCAGAGATCTGAAGGAGAATCTGAGGCTTAGAAAACGAGGCTGTAATGTGAGGATGAGAATGCATGCAATGCATACAAGCTAATGATTGACGAGAGAACTTTCTTCAAACGAAAACTTTTTTGAAAAAAAGTTTTCAATTGTAACACAACATTTAGAATGCTGTCTATTTTGACCTAAATAAAATATTCCAATATTCAATAGTTGACTTTTCAAAACTACATTTTTGCAATCCAAAAGTTATTTCAAGACATGTTTGTTCACTAACATTTTGTTCTAAATTCAATTTGAATTTTTTATGAAGTGAAATTTTACTACAGCGACCCGTGTTTTTCGCCTTTTTTGCCATTCTTTTTTTGTTACTTAAATGACATCTAGCGTTTTAAGAACAAAAATAGACCAAAGAAGTGAATTTTGGACAACCTTGCACCTTTCTCAAGAAAGTAACCCCCGAAGTATTGTCATCCCTGCTTTATGTGACACGAGGAGGGGTGACAATAGTTCGTACCTAACCTTGACCCACCCCCCTTGCCACCCTAAGTAGTAAGTACCTAATTGCTCGTCAATGCTAAAGGCGGCGTCATTATCCTTGCAACCTAACCCTATCCAAAAACACACTGATACGAAACAAAACATTTTGTCCAGAATCTATGGATTTTAGGCGCGAAAATTCAAATCGTTGAAGTACTTACCTGACAATTCTGGTCCATTTTGCATGGCATCCCAATAGTATTCGAGTCCGCGTTTAGGTTTTGCTTTTGTGCCTTTCTTGCTGGGCCAAATCTCTTCGAAATTGGGAACAATGTGATCACCCCTGCAGTTTAACAAAGTAGCAAAATTAGAAAGCAGTTTTCCTAATCTTTTAAAGTTGAATTTTAATTTTAGTGAAGCTGAGTTTTGACTTCTTTTCGTGAAAAAAATGCTTCTTTTGAAACCTTTATTTCTCTTCCTTTTTGTGATACAAAATAAGGGGAAAAGGTTTCGCAGAAGTGTTTCATTTGACGTAAAGAAGCAAAAAATTAGAAAAAAATTTCATTCAATTTTGAAGTTGAGAAAAAATATGAGATTTTACTCCTTTTAGATCCTAAAATGCTTCTTTTGAAACCTTGATTTCTACTCCATTTTATATTATAAAAAAGATAGAAATGGTTTTGCAGAAGTGTTTTATTTGTGGTAAAAAAGCAAAATATCAGCAGTTGAAAAAATTACAGAAAATCAGGAAAAAAAAATTTGGTTCAACTTTGGAGTTAAGAATAAAACACTGAGATTTTACTTCTTTTAAATCAGAAATTACTTCTTTCGAAACCTTGACTTCTCTTCCATTTTATGATATAAAATGAGCGAAAAAAGTTTTTGCAGAAGTGTTTTATTACTCGTAAAAGCAAAAAAAAAAAAATCTAAAAATAAGTACCGTTCAGTTGATAGGGTCAAACTGTTTCCACTTTTTTTGATCAGTTCCACAACCTGCGCATGGGTCATTTCAAAGATTTCAGTTCCATTGATGGTGTAAATGTAATCAAGAGCCTTGAGGCCCGCATTTTCCGCCGGACTGTACGGCTTAACTTTGCCCACTTTGACGGTTAAACTTTGGTCTTTTCCACCAATGATGACAAATCCCCATGGCACATTGGTGTTGGGTCTCTCTATTGTAACGTTAATAATTTCTTTAGGCATCTTTGAGTTAACTTTGTCTTCGGACTCTCGCAATCAACTAGACTTGGCAAACTGCTTAAGTCAGGACACTTTCAAAGACCGCTAAGGCTGCTTCTCTTTTCAATAGGCAGCAAGTCAGCATCAGGCTAAACAGAGTGTTTGAAAAATCATACCAAAAATGTCTCAGTTTTTTGTACCACATCTTCGAATATTACTCAACTTCTTGCACAAAGTAAAACAAAGTGTAAAACAAGATTTTAATAAGAGTAAAACAGGATTTCATAGTTGTAAAACAGGATTTCATAGGAATAAATCTCTAAAAAAAAAGGAGTAAAACAGGATTTTAGAAGAGTAAAACAGGATTTCATAAGAGTAAAACAGGATTTCATGGTAGTAAAACAAGACCTACCATTTGTTAACAAATGCTGTGAAATGAGTCTTTTTGAGTAATTTTAAAACACTGTGGACGGCAGATTCTGTACACACGCTTACTACCCTCCGTGCCTTAGAAGCGTTCTAGAAACGCAGCATTAGGAATGTCATCCTCTATTTTTCAAGATTTCATTAGCAGCACAGAAAGCTCATAGACTTCAGCTCTTCAGCAATATTTATGCATAGTTGCACAATGCCGATAATTTGTAATTTATGTACCACACTTTTCTCAAAGTCAGATATTCTAAATATCATCCTGTGTACACTGGAGTTAGAAATAATTGTATTAGAAGCCGCATTTTAATACTATACGCACCTAAACAAAATCCAAAAATATCATTTCTTGATGAAAAATAATTCAAAATTGAAAAAAAAAAAAAAAAATGAAATTGAAAAAAAAAAACTTGAATAAAAAAAAGAATAAAAAATAGAATAAAAATTAAAATGCCTTTTAAGAAAAAAAATTCATAGATTTGTAAAATTCCATTTTTTTGGCGCGAAAATTCAAATAAGTGTTCTTAAAGATAAATATTAACGTGGTTCCATTCGCTCGCAAAGTTTTTTTTTTTATTTATTCATTTTTTTTTGTTTCATTTTTCAGATTACAAGTAAAGGTCTTTCAATGTCCTACAAAAACTTGACTTTATATGGCCTTAGCCATGGATCCACTTGTGGCAAATTACGAAAAAGTTTCAATTATTGGAAAGGTTCAATTTGCTTAGCCTCTTTGACTTCCACTGTGGACAGTGTGACCGGGCCTGGAGTCCCATTTAAAGGACGCGTCGCCGCAATTTTCAAATCGCCTACAGTAGAATTTAGGTAAGTAAACGTATATAAATGAGTAGTCCTTTCTTTGCACGAGGGACGAGTTTAAAATCTCGTTTTTGTTTTGGCCTTGCATTGCTGATGCAAGATCATGCCTATTAGGTTAGAAAAATTGCTAGTGCGCACAATTTTCTTGTTGTTTGTGATGACCAAAGTAATTTTGGGTAGCCTGCAGTGTTCACCCGAAGCTTGGCAATCATGATCTACTCGCACTGACGAAGCGGCAATTTTTCTGCACAAATTTATCGTTAATTTTTTTTTTTCGATTTCGCGAAGATATCAACATTTATGAATGTTACCAATTTAAACTATCCCTTGTGAATATTCACGTAGTCAACGATAAAAAAACGACTAAAAAAGGCCAAAAATCGTGACTTTTAGCGCGAAAATTCAAAATCTGAAATTTTTTGACCAAAAATATCAGTTCTTGATGAAAAAGAATTCAAAATTGAAAAAAAAAAAATGAAATGTTTGAAAAAAATTAGTGAAAAGTTTCTTTATCACATCTGTATGTCAAAGATTCGTGTGAAAGGACAACAAAATCATTAAAATGTTACGAGATTAGCGGTGATGCACTACTGATTTTGACAGTTAGTAACGAGAGAAGAAGAAAATATTTTATTGCCAAAAAAGTTTGAAAAATGTCATGAAGTAGCTGCTACTGTAGTAGTATCCAAGGTGTAATTCTTGAAAAATGCTTTAATCTTGCCTGTGGCGAAGTCATATCGTAAATCACCAAAAAGAGAAAGCAGTTCTCGACTTTGCATCATCATCAAGAAAATTCATTTCAATATTGAGATTTTTTGTTTTGAAATCCTGTCTTTTTTGTTGTTGAAAGTCGATACATTTTTAGATTGAGGAGTTTACTACGTAGTAATACAAATTGCAACTTTCTAAGGTTCTTCTCAATAGTCTTGCGAGTATTCTAGACTTTATTCTTTTCTTCTATACTCCTCCTTAACTTTTTTTTTTGCACAACACGAATGCGCTCTTTTGTTCACTTTAGGACGAAGACAACGAAAACGCGCGGGTCAGGCCTCTTGTGTCCTGATCAAATTCTTTCGGCTTTCTCTTTAACGCTTGACACCACAGTGGTTGATAGTGGGCATGAAAGTATCATTTTTCAATAAAAGGTGAAACCGGTGAATGTCCAAGATTTATAAAATGAGACTTTTTTATTACACAAAAGAATTTAGAACATTTTTAAAGCGAGCATTGTGAGATACATTTATTTTCAATTTAAGAATATTTGAATTTTCGAATCCCAAAAATCAACTTTGTTGCGTATGCGGGCAAACATGGCTTACGAAAGTGGGTGTCCAAACATGTTTGGGATAGGGTAGCTAAGTGATATTCAAGCAAATTTCGTTACGTTTTGTTTTAGAAAGCAACAAATGAGCAATTGCAAAATGAAAATGCCTTCTTTTGTGCAATTTTTCTAAGATTTACTTTGAAAATTACTACAAAAGAAATATTGCACAAAAGAAGGCATTTTTTTGCAGCTTGCAAAAAATTGCTCATCCATTGCTTTCTAAAACAAAATAGATATTTTTCTGAACTTAAAAGCATTACTCAAGATATTCCAAACATGTTGGGTCACCCAGCATTACAAGCGATATTTTCATGCAAATACAACAATATTGATTTTTGGGTCGTCACAATTCAAATATTTATAAATTGAAAATAAATGTAGCTCACAATTCTCACTTTAAAAATGTTCTAAATTCTTTTGTGCCCTAAAAAAGTCTCATTGTATAAATCTTGGGCATTCATTCATCATGACGACAAAAAGTGAGGGTGTAGAAAATATTTCAATGTAAGCTCAAATGAAAGGTATGCCTACTCATCCCAACTTAGTAAAAAAGCTTTACAGGCATCACACGACGACGAAGAAAAAGAAGCTGCTGCTCTGTGTAGTAGTAGTATGTGTACTTATTACCCAAGCACATTATTGGGAAAGTTGGGTGCATTTGACAGTTTGCCAAGGTCAGAGAAAACTCCTACAATGCTCTGTTGAGCTGTACTAAAGTGTGTGAAATTCACTCAAAAAGTCTCATTTTTCAAAATTGCAAAAAGCAAAAAGCTACCTTAAAAATGTGGGCTTTGTTACCCAACAGATGTCAGCTGTTTGTTTACATTTCAAGCGTTACCTTACGAATTTCAGCTGTTTTTTTACATGTGTAGGTCAGCTGTTTGTTTACATGTTGTTATGAATATTTCCAAAGTTTAAAAAAATGAATTTTCTCGCTAAAAATCAACATTAGGATTTTTCACATCAATTGAGACTTTCTTGGGTTTTTTGAAACACTGTGCGTACAAAGGCTTTGAAAAATGTTCAATTGCTTTTTCTAATGAATAGACATCACTTATTTCCGCTCCACTCAAGCAATGCATTTTCCTTTATGGATTTTTATTTTTTTTTCTCAGAGGTCAGCAAAGGTCATAGCAGAGAAATCAAAACCGTTGAAGTTTAGAAAGTTAACTTTCATCTTTATTCAAAACTATTATTTTTCGTAATTTTGCATCGGATATTCTTGGCCGTATGTTTTCAAATGGTCTTCCATTTCATTCATTTGTTTTCTGAAAAGTATGTTAAGAATAATTCCCAAAATATTCAAAACTTTAGGTGAGCTTAGTTTGACAATGAAACCCCCAGGAAAAATTGAATAAAACTTACTGTAAATGAGCCGGTAATTCATCATAGACATCATAAAACATTTCTTGCCACTTAGGTTTGGGTCTTTTTTCAGCTCTTGCAAAAGCTTCCATGACTTGCTTTCTCGAATCATCTTTCCACTCTTTTTCCTGTTCCATACTCCAAAATCCTTTACTTTGCAAATAAGCCGCAAATCTGGCAATAGGGTGTCCCTTCTGGTCCCAATAACGCACTTCATCCACAGATCGATAAGCGCTACTATCATCAGATGTACTATGATGTCCTATAAATAAAGATCAATTTGAGCACACTGTCCCAAATCCCCATTTTTGGTACAAAAATTCAACTGTCATGAAGTGAATTAAAGTTGAACATTACCTATACGATAGGTCATAGCTTCAATCAAAACAGGTCTGGATTGGGTCAAGCAGATTTCACGAGCCTTTTTAGTAGCGTTATAAACGGCGAAAATGTCGTTGCCATCCACCCTTATGGTTGCCATACCATAAGATGGTCCACGGACTGCAATACCATCTCCTCTGTATTGCTCGTGAGCGGGTGTAGAAATAGCGTACCCGTTATTTCGACTGTAAAAATTCAACAAAATAATTTGTCTATTACATTCTATACTCATCTATGAAAAGCTTTTGAAAGGAAAAGGAAAAGGAAAAGTAAAGAGTTTTCCGTCAAAATGCAATGTTACACTAAATGGAAGGCATTCGAAGGGAAAAGCAGGGAAAAGTCCCATTAAACGCAGATAAAAACTTCTAGCCATCTAACTTTGGACTCCTAAACAATTTTTCGCGGTTAAAGGAATACTTACCAGAAAAATATGATAGGACAGTCCAGAGTAGCGGCAAAATTGAGTGCAGCATGAGCATCACCCTCACTGGCAGCACCTTCGCCAAAGTAGCAGACAACCACAAGGTTATTTTGAGCTCTTTTGAATGCATATGCCGATCCAACAGCTTGAAAGATAAACAACATTTTAGACAGATTCAACAACTAAAAAGAGGGGAAAATCCAACCAAAAATCAAAAGGGATTAGTCGATGATCACATCAAACAATTAGTAATTTGTTCGAGTTGACGAAGACCTTGAGGCATTTGCGTTGCCAACGGAGACGAAATGGTCGAAAAGTTCAATTCTTTACTCCCGTAATGAATTGGCATTTGTTTGCCTTTGCCCAGATCCGCAGTATTGCTGAAGCATTGGTGACAAAATTGGTCCAAGCCGAAGCCACGGTACATCAAGACACCTGTTTAGGATCAAAGTTTCCCGCATGTTATTTATTATGTTTTTGTTGAAAGATTGAAAGACCAGGTCAGCTGCAAGGAGCCTTTCTGATCAATTTGAGGTGATAATGGGTTAGTAAACTTGGTCAGAATAATCCCCCCTAAACTATAAGTTGTCAAACCTTGAGGCATTTGCGTGGCTAATGGGGAGGAAATGGTGACAAAACTCAAATCACGATCGCCATAATGTACGGGCATTTGTTTGCCTTTGCCACCGTCCATTGCATTGGAATAACATTGGTTCATAAATTGGTCCAAAGTGAACCCACGATACATTAGCACACCTTTAAAAATTCAAAAAAATATCAGAGGTTGCCAGAAATCCCTCCCTTTAAAATTGGTTAGTTTTCACATTGGATCAAAAAACATTTTTGGCCATTTGGGAGCGAAAATTCTTTCTTTTTAAAAATCATTTAAATTGAAAATTACATACCTGCTTCTCTGTATTGTCCGTAAATTAGATCATTATTATCCAAAGCAGCCGCTGATCCCACATGAGTAGCTTCCTCTCCATAATTGGTCATATAAAAGGAAATTCTTCCCTGTCTTTGAGATTCATAAAGAATTTTGTCCATGGTATTCAACAAAGTCATGGACTTGTACATATGCACCAACTTGTCTTCGCCTAAATCCGGATCTTGTTCAGGATGAATGACACTTCCCTCATTGTCCATTACTCTATAATTTTTGTAGATGTAAATCAATTATGATATTTTTTGTAGATCTGACTGAAATTATTTTGATGCATTTTTTGTAGATCTAATTTAATAACAAACCTATAAATTGGGATTCCGTCGTATTCATCGGGTTTCAAAAAATCCATGGATTCAGTGTACGAAGCTTTGGCTCCAGGAAATAGTGAAGCTTGAGCAGAGTCATCATGGACGCCTTTCCTATGCAGGACGCTTCCACATGTGATTCGGGATGTCAGCAGAGCGGAATTTTGTAGACATTTTCGCACAGCCAATCTCAATGATGCCATCCTGGATGACAGTCAATAATGACAGTCTTGAACTCAATCTTTTTTGTGGATTTTGACAATTTTGTTTACTTTTGAATGTTTTGATTTTTTTGGCTACTGAGTACTGTAAAAAAAATTGCAGAATAATCTAAGCGGAATGATTTGACAGGAAATCACGCAACCTTTCTTATACAAATTACAAAGATGAAATCCTCCAATTGAAATGTCAAGATGGACAAGACCCAACCCAATGTAGATGGGAAGAATACACAAAGAAATTGGATGTAGCAAGAAGAAGTCATGTTGTGATTCCACTTCCGGCCTCATATGAAATCTGCAACCAATTTATGAATTTTGAAAACTGTTAAAAGAAAAAAGAAAAGAAAAATCAGATTTCATTTTTTTATTCAATTTGTAGAATCAAAGGAGACCAGATTAGGCATATTTTGCAATATGATTTGTGCCATATGATTCCTCTTGAACCTGGTAGCCTCTTTGATCACATCCAAAATGTACTGTTGTCTGATCTCCGCTGGTCCATGCAACTCCTTGAGCAGCTCCAGCAACTTATCATAATTTCTTCCGGGTCTTTTGACCTCTTTGTAAATGATTTGACGCATGTTGTTATTACGAGTTTCAACTTTCCGACGTTCTTCCACGTCCATCACTTTGACTTTTTCTTCTTTCTTTTTGGCCAAATTTTTGTCTTCTGTTTTCTTCTTGGCCGGACTTTTGGAACCATTGTTCAGTTCAGGTTCGTTGTTTTCATTGTTGACTGGTTCTTCTGGTATTGTACTAGGTTCAATTGACGGAGGTATTGGAATAGAAGGCAATGTTGGAGGTACTGAAAAAATTCATAAAATTGGAGTTTTGGCACGAAAATTTCAAAGTTTGAGTAATTACCGATTGGTTTGGTTTCTGGTGCAAAAACCACTGGTTCTGCTGGTAGTATTGGAGGTTGTTCTGGAGGCTCTGATTTGACTTCACTTTTGTTGATCTCCAATGGTTCTATGGTTTCTTTTGTATCTTTAGTCTCTGTATCTGAAAAATGATGATATGTAGGTTGCGTGACTACTAAGCAAAAGTTTGCGTTTATAGGATACATTTTTCCATTCGTAGTTATGACAATTGCATAAATTCGTGAAAATACAATGGTTCGCCCAACTGTTTTGCTACAAATTTCAGATTTGATTTCACGTAAGAAAAACTGCAAAAATTTGAAAACACACTGGTTTTGAACTGACCATTGATTCCACGAATTGAATAGTTTTGTGTAAATGTCTTCTCTGTCTGTTCTACCTTTAAAATTCTTGGCATTTCTTGCAGTTTCTTCAATGTCAAATCTTGATTCTTGTCGTATTTGATGAACTTGAACTTCTGGTTCTTGATGTATTTGAACCTCTAAAAGTGTTCTGTTTAGTGCATAATGACAACAACAGCACATATTTTCTAAAATGAAACTTGAAATTAAATTGTAAATGTCAAAAAAAAAGCGCTTTTACCATTCATTTCTGGCGTTGGAGGCGGAGTCAAATCCGGACCGGAATCAAGTTCTTTGATGTGGACAGGTGAGGCGGACGGGGATGAAGAAGCACTCGATGAAGGCCTTCGATACATAAAGTCTTTTGGCAAAGGACCTGAAAGAGAATTTGATCAACGATTATGTCAAAATTCATCAACTCTATCATGTTACATCAACTGTTTAAGTTTTGGTTACCTTTTCGCATTCGTTTTGATCCCATCGGACTTGGAGTGTCAACTATAACCGGTCTCTTGATCCCCTTAGGTGATGCTCCTGGACTTCCACTGGGCACCAAACTGACTTCATCCATGACCACTTCGTCCATGATCATATTTTTGTTGATTTTGAAGGGGTTTCCAAACATGTGTTGTCTCACCGGTGCTGACTCAATTTCCCTTAAAGGCATGGGCATCTTCTTCAGATGATCTTGGTAATTACCCATTTGTGAAATAGGTAGGGTATGTCTCGTATCATCATCGATTAATTTGGAATACTTGGAAGAAGGTTGTAAAAAGTTGGCTGCAAAACAAGATTGAAAATTTCAATATATCGCGTGATATAATATGTATTGAAAAAAATTACATATTGGACAAAATTGGACTAAATCGAAAGTTGGACAAAATCGAAAGTTGGACAAAATCGAAAGTTGGACAAAAATCAAAATTACCTCTCATCCGAATGATTTGATCCAGCAAATCTTTCCTTTCAATGTCATATGGATTTCGAAAGCCATTGGAAGGAGGTAATTGATCCTTGATATTGATTTGAAATCCCGGGAAATCTGTCAACTGTTCTCTCACGGCCAAAAACTTGTCTTTGATCAAATGGTTCATCAGTAGGTCTCTCTTCAAAGGACTCCTGGCCAAGACTTTCATGCCCTCCAAACTCCTGGGATTGTTCTTTTGACTCGAACCTCCATTACTTGAGTTGTTACTCAGAGTCTTGTCAAACTCCAATTTTGCTTGATTCTTCAACCTTTTGAGGTAATTCAAAACACTATAGCTTAAACAATTGTCCATAGTCTCTGGAATTAAACTGTTGGCAAGGTTGCCCGCACCCATTCTGGTCAGTACCCGTCTCAATGGAGCGGCATAATAGGCAGGCATTGTTCTCAAATAGACATGGAATCCAGCTCTCCATTCTTGTGTAGGTCTCAGTCTGTAAATAAAAAATGGAATTTTTCAATTAAAAAGTAATTTAACAATGTAAGATAAGTCTTGAAAAGTCTTACCTATGCAATTTGAACAAGTCGTCCAATAAAGGCAGTAACACCGGGTAATTGTAAGGCAGTACAAACAAGTTGACAGTCAACAATTTGGTACTGGCCTTGAGGTACCCAAAAGGAGCTCCATTGGGCATATCTGGCGACCTGGAACTGCCCGCAATGAAGACTTGCCAACACACATTGGGCTGTTTTCGGGCCAAAATGTACTGGGTCAGGGGCGAAGGCTCCAATTCGTACTTGTCAAAGGGCAAGTTGTCGATGATCATTGGCTCCTGATTGGCACACATGAACTTGATGTTGGGGTGAGCTGATCTTTGGGGCAATGCTGGAGCAGATACATCTGGCCAAAAGGCTTCTGGTAAAGGCCAAAAACCGACGGCAAAACCTTTTTGGGCTGACCTGGGTACATAAATGAGTTTGCGGCATCCATGCCAAGAGACGTTAGATGGCGCTAAAATGGGGTTCGGTGTGGCTGGTCGGGATTCTGTAAGAACAAGAAAAAACTATTTTGAAACCTGATTCGACAAGTTTATGCAAGTAAAAACTAGATCAGAAAGGTATATACAAGTTTAGAGAAGATCAGACAATTTCAAACTAGATTAGACAATTTTAAACAAGAATAGACCAATTTTTAAGGTTACCTATGGATCCATTGCTTTCTCTTTCTAACATCTTGGCAACCGGACCTAAATCCAGATCATCAAGAGGTACTGTGTCAGCTCGAGCTATCTCTTCAGCCTTCAAAGCTTCTTCACTGGGCGGTGGCGGTTCAGGCCCGATCTTCTCGAAATGTATCACTACTCCAGACTGCAACTTTTGAACAAGTGAGTCAATACATTGATGCAACATACGATGAGAAGTGACAGCATATGACCGTCCACCGGTGACTTCACACATGGCATCAATGGAACTGTAATCATTGGCCACATGTCCCGATTCTTGACTATGTGGAGGTGTACCTGCCATCCTCAGGACCAGAGCGTACAACCTTTGGTCCCACCTGAAGGGTTCCCTGGTCAGTTCTGAACCAGGCACTGAACTATGCATTGGTAGGTTCAATTCAGCTTGAACAGATCCTTGAGTGGTCAGTTTACCTCCATCGGAGATGACCAAGATCACAGCGGGTTCCAAGTAGAAGGGGTACCTTCCTTGACCATACATGTCAATCCCGGTTTGCATCCTATAAGAAGATATTGACTTCATATTTGAAATGTAAACTAACAGCTGACAGTAATTGTAAACAATCAGCTGACATCGTATATTAAAATGTAAACAAACAGCTGAAAAACATAATTGGAATGTAAACAAACGCCATCTAATGAACAAAACTCTCAAACAGTCACTGAAAGTAGAACATTACCTATTGATGTTCAAGATGTCAAACACTTGTTTCAAGGCTGTACCCATGGTTGTCATGCCATTGGCCTCCAAATTCTTTAGTTCACTCATGAAGGTTTGGAGGTTCTCTTTCCATCCGGCCTTGATGTTCCGGGGGTATTCTTCAAAGGTCAACAACATGTACCTGTCCCCCCGACTTTCCGGACTTTTTTGCCTTAATTTGACGAAAAATTCCACAGCACCTTTGGCAATGTCCAGGAAGGTTGAGCGGCCTGATATCCATGACCTTTGCTGCATTGAAGCTGAAGTATCGACTAAAAAGACGATGATCGTCATGATTTCAGGTGCTCCTCAAGTTTCTTGTTCTTCCGGACTAAAAGTTTGATGTCGTCTGATTGCACTGACGCTCTTTTGGCGTGCCTGAAAAAAAAATCATTGTTTACATTTCTAAATCAAGTTTTCATTTGTTGCGTAAAAAATCGTAGAACGTATCTGCATTCTTCAACTATAGCGAAAATCACTTTGTTTTGACTTTTGACGCAAAAATGACAGAAAATTTCGTGAAATTGCAAATAGACAAAGCAGTATAATTTTGCAAGAAAATAAACAAATCTTGAAATGATTCGTGAAAACGAATAAGTCAGCTCATTATTCACTTTGATTTGACGAGAAAAATTGCGAGATTTCGTTAAAATTGCACAGAAACAAAAATTCTTGAAAAACTCGTGTAAACGAATCGGTCTGCTTAACAAAAGCAAAAATCACTTCAATTTCCCGAATTTTTGTTTGCTTACTTTGAAAAGGCTTCAATATCTGTTGCGGCCTCTTGAATGTAGTGTAGCGAAAGCTTGGCTACAGCGGCCAAGACCGGTGGGCTGAATTCAACACTGAACTTGTCTTCAACAACTTTGGCCAATTGGCCAATGGTATGGTGGTGCGCGGCTTCCAAACGTTCCTTTTGTTCACCGGCCTAAAATGGAGGTCAAAAAATTGGATGTCCAAAGCCCAAAAAATTTCAATTTCTAACCTTGGATTGTTCCATTGGAGGCCAAAATAGCCTTTCTTTGTCGCTTTCTGCACTGCTCAGTACTGAGTCAGCTGTTGTGTCTTGTTTTAACGTGAAGTACAGCGCTACCAGATGTCTTTTCACAAAAAATGCCAAAATTGACAGAAAGTGTCAAAATCAAAGTTTTTCGCCATTTTTTCGTGGAAATGCATTTTTGCAAGTATGAAATATGGTATGGTGAATCATTATGGTTTTTCCGGTAGTGGTTTGGCGCATTTTTCTTCTTTTTTGCTTAGACACGCTCTCGTGAGTGAGAAATTACACTTTTTTTGTGACTCGGAGAGAAGACATAAAAAAGGAAATGATGGGAGTGATAGAGCATAAACGCTACTGACAATGATGTGTGTCGGAAAAATGGAAGGAAAAAATGTTCTCAAACAAACTTTGGAGTTATAATTTAGTTACACTCTCGCACTATTTTAAAATTCTAATTTTTGTCCAAAAAATTGAAAGATCATTGTCACATATGTGAATTTTTTGCTAAATATGGAAATTAGTCTTGAGTTATTGAATTTTCGTACCAAAAATCTAGATTTTGACCAAAATGAAGACTTACAAAACCTTAAAAAGAAATCCAGAAGCAATTTTATCTAAAGAAAAAAATCCGATTTGTTCTTTTTTGCCATTTTGCCATTTTTCGGACGAAAATTCTAGAGTTTCTTTTTTGTCATTTTAAATTGAAAAATATTCTGTCAAATAAGTAAGGTTTTATAAAGCCAAATTCACTAATTTGTAAGTTTTTCCAAAAGTTGAATTTTTAGACCAAAAAAAGGAGGTTTGGAACAGTGTGAAACTTTACTCGATTAAAATGTGTCAATTTTTCATCAATCTAAAATCCCCCCTAAATGGCCTACATTCCAAATCAGAGCAAATAAATCAATAAATCATTTTTACTACTTATTTAGCAGGCCATAAAACTGCTTATCTGGGAACGCTGTCAACGGTACCAAACATCAACTAGGATTAGGGTCAGCAGCTTCAACCTATGCTAGTCAACACTCTAAGCGCTGCTGCTGGTCCCATCCTGGTTGGCCAGGTGAAGCAGTAGTCAACCAAAACCATCGTGACCATGACATAGTGTTGACACCACCCTTTTAAAAAAGACCAACAAAATCATGGGATTTTCCAGTTCTTTGCAAGGCACTTCCAGCCATGATGCCATTTTACAGCGTGTCGACTCTGAATTGCGGCTCCTGGAAAACATGAAGCGCTGCTTGACCGCTAGGGTCAAAGCTGACCGGGAATATGCAATTGGTAAGTACACTTGGTGTTCAAGCAAGTTTTGGATCAATCCAGAGCTTCTGCAACTTGAAATTAAAAGATTATTAAAAAAAATCGTGAAAGTTTGTTTACTTTTAAGCTAACCAGTAGTGCAGAATCTTCTTCATTTTGACAGAATTTTTTTGACAGTTTTGAAATTGATGTCTTTTGTTTTTTCAGCTTTGAATTCATTTGTGCTTCAGTCACAGAAATTTGATGCTCAAATACAGTGTGGTTCACATGTGGCAAAAGCCTGGAGTGTGTTTGTTGAAGAAACGGACCGAATGTCGAAGAATGTCAAGGAGAGTGCAGACAGTATGGCAACAACCATTCTGGAAAAGTTGAATAGCCTTTATACGGTAAGGGTCGAGTTGAAAGACCTATTTTAAAGACCTTTCTAGTTTAGACAAAAAATTCATTCTTCTTGTTCTTCATTCACAATCGTTTCTTCTACTATTTCAGAAGGTAGAAATTACATTTGCTTAAAAATTTGGAACTATGAACCCGCTTTTGATTTTAAGTCCCGAGTCTAGATCCTATAAGCAGACATGCTACAGTCTTAAATTGAAATCTTATTTACTAAAGTGGCCACCATAAGCAATTTTGTCTGAAGAAAAAATTCCGATTTGCTTTTAGAATTAATTTTTCATTATTCTTGTAGGAGAAAAAGACCAACCGTAAACAACACCAAGAAGAGTATGCCCGCAACCAAGCTGAATTGAATCGTTTACAAGAATCTGTGCATAGATTAAGAAATGACTATGAGCGTTGTCTAGACAGCTATGTAGTGTCTAAAGCCAAATATGAAGATCAGTACACTAAGGGCAAAATGGGGAAAAGATTGGATGATTGCAAAGAAAGGTGAGATTTGGAGTAAAAGTTTGCTCATGACTCGTAAATTGTTCAATCATTCATTTTTTAGGTACCAAAAAGCTACCAGAAAACTACATGCCACTCACAATGAATACATTTTGATGCTTTGTGAAGCCAGTGAATTTGAACGAGATCTGAGAACCATTCTGTTACCTGGTTTACTTGAGTACCAACAAGCAGTACAAGAAGACATGATAGACAAATGGAAACTGATTTTGAAAGATGCTGTTGATGCTTGCAATAGATGCTCAAATCACTTTGTTGAGATGCAAAACAAGATTGATGAAGCTGTTAATGCAATCAGAGCAGCAGATGAGTACTCATTGTTTACAGAAAAATACAAAACTAACCCACCAGAACCAATGGTATTCAAGTTTGATGATAGTTTATATGATGGTAAGTTGATTATAAAAAATAGTTCAAAATCACAATTTTCAATATATTTTTTCTTGTTTTTTAGGTTGTGTTCAAGAATCATTGCCTGAGTCATTAAAGAAGACAAGTGTGATTATCAATGACTTGACTTTAGACAATTTGAAAAACAAAGCGAAAGAACTAGAATCTCAATTGGCAGAATGTAAGAGTAAAATTCAAGAAAAACAAACAGCTATTATTCAACAAGAAACTGAAATTGCCACTGTCAAGTTCAAATCTGATACCCTCTCCATCCAAAGAATGTTTGCTGTCAAAAAGACAATGGATGGATTGAAAAAAGATGTCAATGAATTGAGGTGTGTGGAACAAAAGTTGTCCAGACAACTGGATTTGATTCAAAGACCCTTGAATGACATTGGTAGTGAAATACCAAATGGATGTGATGTGTCTGTCTCAGGTAAGAACTGTCTTTGATTAAAAATTAGAAATTTTGACTCGCTTTCGATTCCATGCCCCGTGTCTAGACCCTATTAGGCGACATGTCATGTTTACAAAAGTGGCCAATAAAAGCTACTTTTATTCAAAAGAAATTCCATTATGCTTTCGATATATTAAGTAAAAATTTGCTGAAGTCTCGTAAATTCATTTTTGCAGATGATACTGAATCTAATAAAAGAAGATCATTGGTGCTCTCTGGAGCTGCTCAAGCTGGCCAAACTCAAGTGATTAATATGCTCAAAAAACCTTTAAACGCAGCCAACTTGATGACAAACAAGTTGAAAGCTGCCAGTTCAAAAATTGACATTGGTTCAAATGAACCCATCCAAACTGCAGTAGTGCCACAACCCATTGACAAACCAATTAAGCAGGAAGAAGAGATCAAGGTGAAGAATGGACATAAACCATTAGAAGAAGAGTTGTGGTTTCATGGAGTCCTGCCTAGAGGTGAAGTTGTGAGGTTACTTGTGGATGATGGAGACTTTTTGGTGCGTGAAACCACAAGAAATGAAGAAAAACAGATTGGTAAGAACTTCATTCATTCTTTTCTTAGTTCTGTCTCAGATATGGATTTGATTTGAGGAAAAATTAGGATTTCAAATCTGCTTTCCATTTCACAGCCCCGTGTCTAGACTCTATAAGAAGACATGATACAGGCCTAAAATTGAAATCTTATTTACTAAAGTGGAAATTATAAGCAACTTTTGTTGAAAAGAAATTCTGATTTGATTATAAAAAATTCCTGATATCCTGTAAAAATTTGCTCAAGACCCGTAAATTCAGCAACTTTTTTTAGGTGTCAGAAAATTGTTAATTTTTTGTTGTTACATATTCATTTTTAAGGAAAATTGAATATTGGAATATTGAATTTATTCTATTGCACGAAAAAGTCTATAATATGCAAAGTAGGTTATGTAGTTCATTGAGTCTTCTGAGAACTTGTACGTATGCAGTTCCCATATAATGGTTGATGTTCTTTTGCAGTGTTATCGGTAATGTGGAGCTCTCCCAAGCACTTTATCGTTCAGACTTCCCCAGAGGGTCTTTTCCGGTTTGAAGGGCCTGGTTTTAGCACAGTGCAAGAGCTGATAATGCATCAGTTTCATTCAGGATTAGCTGTGACATCTCGCTCAGGAACTATTTTGAAAACACCCATTGCCAGAGAAGAGTGGGAATTGAACAATGATGATGTCCAATTAGTGGAAAAAATAGGAAGAGGTATTCATTTTTTCTTTCATTCATTCATTTTTCATCTTTTGTTTTTCACACAATCTAAGTGAATTCATTTTCATTCATTTATAGGTAATTTTGGAGATGTCTACAAAGCCAATTTGAGATCAAAATTGACCCCAGTCACCACCAAAAGTGTAGCAGTCAAAACTTGCAAAGTGACTCTACCTGAAGAACACAAGAAAAAGTTTTTACAAGAGGTATTCATTTTTTATGCAATTTCTTTTTTTCTTAATTCAACTTTTACTTTTTTAGTTTTTACAAAAGATATTCATTTTTTGCATTGATTTATTATGCAGTTCCTCTTTTTTTTTTCATTCAACTTTTACTTTTTTGTCAACCCTCATTTTTCATAATTTTTTTTCTGAACTGAAATTAATTTTTTTTTCATTCAATTTTAATTTTTTCATTCATTAATTTTAGGGACGAATTTTAAAGCAATATGATCATCCAAATATTGTCAAATTTATTGGGATTTGTGTGCAAAAACAACCTATCATGATTGTCATGGAATTGGTACCTGGAGGATCATTGCTGACTTATTTGAGAAATAGTGGGCCCACCTTGAATCCCAAGTGTCTACTAGGTAAGAGATTTATTATGCTTCCTACAAGACCTGCAAATGGGCTACCACAAAAAACCCCAATTTTTCGAGGCAAAAGTCGACTTTTTTAATTGATGTATTCTAATAGTAATTCATATCTTTTAAATCATATTTTTCAATCAATTTTCATTCATATTTTTTTTTTTCATTCTATGAATTTCATTTCCTTTTTTTAAAATTTTCTTTTTAAATTCAATATCATTCAATATACAAGTTTCATTCATTTTTCTTTGTTCAATTGCATTCGTTCATCATTTTCCTAATTTTTATTCATTCATCAAATCCTAATTTTCTTTGAATGAAAAATCTTCATTCTGCTGCATGCATTTTGAAATGTCGAATGAGGAGAATTGAGGAAAACGCTGAATTATCGGTTTATTTCTTCTTTAGGCATGTGCTTGGATGCTGCGGCAGGAATGCAGTATTTGGAATCGAAAAATTGCATCCACCGGGATTTAGCGGCCAGAAATTGCCTGGTCGGCGAGAAGAACACCGTCAAGATATCGGATTTCGGAATGTCGCGGGAGGAAGAAGAGTATACCGTCTCAGACGGACTTAAACAGGTTTTTATGAGCTTCACATTTATCATCCAAAGTGGAGCAAACGAAGCCGAGGGAGCGAAGAATTTTATTTTTTTTTTCGCGATTTTTTGTGGTTTGGGTTGGGTGTGGGCCGTGGGGGAGGTGTGTCGGGTGTGTGGAGGTATTATGGGTGTGGGCATAAACACTCCGCTTTACTATCCGGATACCTTGGCAAATTCGGACACCTATCTACATAGTGTTAGCTAGGAAGCCCATTGAATATTTTAGCTGCAAAGATAGTGTAAAAATTGCTCAAACACACTGCGGCAAAAAATCCGAAATTCACTTTTATATGTGGATTTTGTCTTTCCATGGTAACACAAAAATTGACTCCAGAAAGTTTGTACTTTTTGGATGTCACAGAAAGGTTGTCAGATACTTTAGTAAGAAATTGTGTAACTGACACTATCGTTGGAAGTTATGAATGGCAAGCAAGCAAAAAAGAAATTTTGTTCTGATCTCATTTTTCAAATGTTCTTTGTGTGTCAAGAAATGCACATATAATAGAATAGGTTTCTTACACTATCGATGTAACTTTTTCCTGGATTTTGTTGCAAAAAATTTCTTGCTGTTTTCTCCGATTTTTTTTTTTTTTTCCCATGAAGTTTTTTTTACAAAAATCCTATTCTGATTTTAAAGATTTTTTCAAACGAAAATAATAGATTTTTTGTAAATGATTCAAATTCTTATGCAACAAAAAATTTGGTAAAAACAAACTGGGTTGCCAACCACATTACTGTTTTAGAATTCGCGCCAAGTTACAGCAGCAAAAAAGGGAATAAATGGGGTAATGTTCTGCATGATAAAACGTTCATTTCTTTTCTTCTTTTTGTTCTAGATTCCCATCAAATGGACAGCTCCCGAGGCTTTGAATTATGGCAAATATACATCACTTTGCGATGTCTGGTCTTTTGGTGTTTTGTGTTGGGAAATTTTCTCCAAAGGAGGAACTCCATATCAAGGTAAAATTTACAGATTTCTTTTTTTATTTGATTTTTTTTTTTTTTTTTTTTTCAGATATTTTTTTAGATTTTCAGAAATCTTGGATTTTCAAGATTTTTAGAAATTTCGGATTTTCAGAGATCTTTGATTTGTAGAAATCTCGAAGAATTTTGGAGATTTTGGTGATAAAGATCTTGTTTTTTCATTGAAGGTATGACAAATACAAAAGCCCGAGAAATGTTGGATTCTGGCTATCGGATGCCAGCACCCGAGGGAACACCAGATGAGATGTATAATTTGATGCTCAAATGTTGGAATTACGAGGCTGAATCTCGGCCTCATTTTGAAGAGATTCATGGAAAAATTGAGACACAATTCTCAAGGTATGATTCTGTACAGTAATATTTTTGCAAGAATTTTTATTTAATTTTTCTTCTACTTTTTCAGACATTCAGTGGGTCCAGAAACTCGAGTGTGATTATTTTTCTAATACTCAGAGACAAGAAGACAAGACATCAAAAGAACCTTTTTTATATGTTGCTTTCTCTTTTATTACATAATTTTTTGTTGCAATAAAAAACATTAAGAATGTTTTCCTCTATTAAGTCCAGTTTTCCTGTCTTGCACTTACATTGATGAGGAGTTTTCCTTGTGTAGGGTGTCGCAACACGTTTTTTAGAAATCTGAGATTTTCAGGGATTTTAATCTGGGCTCTTCATAATCATTTTTGGGGTGATTTTCGGCTTGTAGGACACCCTAAATATGAGTACGTATCAGATTATAAATGAGTCGTTGTTTCTTGTCCCATTTACTCGATGTCACGATTCTTCTTTCCCAGTACACCACCAGTTCGCTCGAGAGCTCTCTTTTCCGCTAGACTATTGTGTTTCCGGAAAACCCCACTGTAGTAATGCTTGGATAGACAATGTACATTAAGAAAAAAACCTATCAAGAAATCAAAGCCAACAAAGGACCAAAAGAACCAGAAGGAGCCAAGCTAAGCAGGCTTTATCCCTCAATCTTTATTTAAAATTGTAATGTCAGTATCCAAAGGTATTCAAAGGTATCCAAAGCTATCTAAAGGTATCCAAAGCTATCCAAACTTTTCCAAAGGTATCCAGAGGTATTCAAAGGTATAAGTCATGAGTTTCACCTAGGCAAGAATCCTGGTGTCGAGGAGATTGAAGTACCTAAGGGACAAAGGAAGTTCCTGTCAAATCTTTGAAGAAAAATCAAATAGAAAAATCTGATTTCCTTTCCCTTACCTAGTCAAATGATGGATGAGATGATCTAGGTACTTACATTCTTCAACTTTACTTTTTGTAATAATGAGCTCCTCATTGGAATTTTTGACAGGAGAGAAGAAGAGATGATTGAATTGAGGATTATTTGCAAATCCCAGAATATGGAGAGTGCTGCCAATACATATCCTATTTTTGGTACAACAACCTTAACAAATTACATTCAAGAACATGGTTTTTACTATCTTTGAAGATTTTTTTTTTCCAATTTTTCTTTTGTCATGTTTGACAAAAGGCAGGGTGATACCTGAGATAGGTTACCATGCTAGTAAAAATCTTATGCCTTTCCCATGGGATATTCCCACCTTATTTGAATTTAGATGGATGTCTTTTGTCAAAGGTGTGAAGAAAGATAAGCTTAGAGTTCCTTTTTTAAAGAGTCTTGAAGATATATTATGACGCATCAAAGACTTCCTGAGCAACTAGAAGATGTAATACCTTTGAGTAGACACCTTTGGTCTTGAATAATGATGGGAAAATTATGACCCTCTCCATGACCATTACTGGCCAAGAAAATGAAGATATACAATGATCTCAAATATTAACTTACTTCTCTTGATGATGGAAGTATGTCTGAAAGAGAATGTGGGGTGCACAATTGTACATGGACATCTTGTCAAAAGTTTTTGAGGGGGCATGGGATTGCATTGCCAGGGTTTGTACCATAGTTAGTCTGAGGTTGTACAACAGACTTTTTGCTTACATCTCCAAAAAGAACATTGTACCAAGATGGTCCCTTGTAAGCCCCATTGGTTGTGTCTCCCGTAAGCCCAGGTCCCCCGTAAGCCTGGGTCCCCCATAAGCTCGGGTCCCCATGAGCTTGGGTCCCCCGTAAGCCTGGGTCTCCCGTACTTCGGATCCCCTGTAAGCTCGGGTCCCCTGTAAGCCAAGGTCCACACCTGAGCTTTAGAATTTCTTGAAATAAGCAAGAACTCTGTTCTTCTTTGTTCTGTTCTTTTGGATACTAATCCACTGGGGAGAAAGAAAAGTTTGACATGGTGAGTCTCACCTTACCATATCAAGATCGGAGGCAGGAGAATAGACAGTTCTTAGCCTAGCAGAAAGATAAAAGATAATAAAACTTCCTGCTTTAGCAAAAGAATACCCAAAACCTTCTTGAACTAAAGACCATAAACCCATGAAATTACTAAAGGTACATTGTGGTACACTCTTCTCTCTCTAAATTACACAAACTTTGAAAAGGCAGCAGCAAAAACCTCTTAACCTCAAAGTAGTTGAAAAACAAGCTGGAAAGAAGGCTAGCGAAACAAATTGAGTTGGCAAAAAAGTGTGTACTCTAACCTGTTTTTCCTCAGAATAATTTACTTTCTTTCATAAAGGTACTTATGGAAATGAGAAGCTATAGTAAGCGGAGAAATGTTAGTAATACATTTTGTTTGTAAATAGGTTAGACAGACTGATCATACTTTTTTGCTTCAGATCATGTTTCTTGGATGCACTAGAAAGAAGATATGAAGTTTCCAACCATCTTGTCTTAAATGAAAATAATGAAGTTGAGATAGGCTTCTTGTGCAAGCAGCACACTCAGTGAACAAGAAAATGGTTTTTTGCACTACCAACAAACCACTCTTTTTTAAAAAGAAGATGTATTTCATCATCAAGCCTTCCCAAAAAGAACATTGTTTGCCAAATACTTGTGGAGTTCAATTACTTGATGTTTGGATGTAAGCAAATACTTGTTCTAGTGCTAATACTCTGAAGCTTGCTCCTCTCAACAAAAAGATTCTCCAGCCTTCTCTCCATGAAAGAGATGAAGGCTTCTCTAGAGGATTAGGGAGTCATTTGGTGGGCCTTCTTTGTGGTTGTTTCCTACCAAACACTGTATTATTATCAGTTTGCAAGGTCACGAAAACAAATTGATTGCATGATGTGGACTTACTCCTTGCCAAACTTTTTTGGTCAATTTTTGAGGGATTGACCTTTTTTTGATGTATGCTTTGGCAACACTTGGTTATTCAGATTTACAGTCAATAAAAATTGTTTGGAGCTTGCATATGAAAACCCGCGATACAATTGTATCTCTAATGGGCCGACCACTGAGGTCGAGCATCAACAGAGACCTGTCATATATACAAAGCAAACTTTCGAACTTCAATACAGTTCAGATGAAAAATTGAAAAAAAATTGATTCTGACTAGACTTGTCATCAATTGCCAATCATTCATTGTCACTTGGTGCAACTCTCAAGTTGAACTGCACACTGTGCTTTACTGATGTTGTTCATATCCTTTCGTATCACAGATTTTGTGGACTACATAGATCGAGAATTTGTTGTCTACATAGAAAACTCTCGTGCTCTTCTTTTTTACTCAGAGCGCTCCTACTCAACGGTGCGGCGCGCAGCAAAGACTACTACTGAGCTGAGATGCTTTCCCTTCTCGCGCTTACTTATTTTCTTCACTTTCAAGAATGTCTTCAGCGAGTCAAGACTTCTTTGAGGTTCATAATGAGACCACTAATTTCTCCTTGGGATTACCAAAAGATGAAGAAGGCTTTGATTACCATTTTACCTTCTCCATTGCTACCTCGGTACTCTTGGGGATCATGACCCTAACCACCATAATTGGTAAAGTTTCTCTTATAGTGTACCAAAATACCAAAGATTAATCTGACTTGTTTTGGTGTGCATAGGTAACATTTTTGTCATTGCTGCAATCATCCTAGAACGTAATCTGCAAAGTGTGGCCAACTACTTGATTTTGAGTCTGGCAGTGGCTGATCTACTGGTTGCTGTCCTAGTCATGCCTCTTGGAGCAGTTTATCAGGTCAGTTTATATTGAATTTAGTGTTTGGTAGAATTTTAACCAAGCTGTGTTTTGACTTCTTTTAAAGCATCAAATACTTCTTTTAAAACTTTTATTTTTATCCCAATTTATGATGTAAAATGAGGAATCAAGGTATTGCAGAAGTATTCTAATTGCCGTAAAGAAGACAAAACTCAGCACTCAGCAGTTGAATTTTGAAACATCCGTCAAAGTTTTGTCAACTGAGTGCAACAAAACCACTTGCTTTCCTAATGTTATTATTATTGTTGCAGATTAGTATGAAGTGGACATTTGGTCCCAAACTCTGTGATATGTGGACCTCGAGTGATGTGCTGTGTTGCACAGCTTCCATTCTGCATCTGGTTGCCATCGCATGGGATAGGTAATGTTTGGTTTTCAACCATGATGCTTCCAAAATAATTAATACCATTAAAGTCTGTCCAGTTTTAGACCACACTATAAATCCCCTTATGCATTTCAAAATTAGACATACTTGAAATTCATCATCATGCATTGGGTAGAAGCACAAAATGGAAAATCTGAAATGGGAAAGGAGATGATGAATAACACTTCAAAACAGTTTTCAGAGTTACCTGGGAATTGCAACAAATTATTATGAATGATTTGGACTTGATTACAAGTCTGACAAAAATCAATTTTCAATTATCATTTTAGTCGATAGTAATTTTCATGATGATATTACATATCTAAACTACAAAGGAAGGTTTTGTAATACAACTTCGAATACTGAAATGGCAATTTTTATCAATACGTACAAAGTTCAAAAAGTGCAACTTATGGTAACAAGCCTGAGGCAATTTTTTAATGACTGAAAAACTAATTTACAAAGTGTTTCCAAAGCGTTTATCAAAGAAGGTCGATCGCTCAGAAAATTGATTAAAAAAGTTTTGCAACAAGAAATTCCACACTGCCAAAAGGAAAACCAACTCGTCAATTTTGTACTCTACTCCATAATAAGCTGAGTCATGCACAATGGACTCCATGCTTTCCTAATTTGAATTTTAAAAGAAATTGGGGAGCAGCCTTTGAAAAATGACTATTGTAGTATATCTATAGAATTTAAAATAATGGGATGGGGAGAGAGCTGGAAAGAGTCTTTTTGTATATTTTTCTGTGAGAAAAATTAATCGTTTTGTCCTGCATTTTTTAAGCACTGGGAATTGTCATGAGACATTCTACTAGAACATTGTATAGTTTGTTTCAGTATATTTTACCCAGTATTCATTGCCTTTTCATTTTTGGCCTCAAATTACTTAAATAAATGATGATGAATGGGTCAATTTAGAAACCGAGTATAGCAGTACACTGGCTTATTTCTTTCACTTTGAAGAGCTTTTTAACATGCTTTTGCTGAGTGTATTTCAAGCTGCAGCAACCAACAATTAGTCTCCGTAATACAAGTCAGTGTAAGTAGTAATACAAGGGGACTTCATTATGAGCAAAAATCACGAAAAGTGGAAATGCATTAGAGACCCAATTAGAGGACCTAGAAAGGCTCTTAAAAAGGCTTTTCATCTTCCAAAAACTTGATTAATCAGTAGTCCTTTTCAATTTACATTGCAGTACACTTGACTCTTGAACGGTATATCTGCTTTCATTATTGATGATATGGCACATGACTGACGCAGTAAATGTAGTGTCTAATGAATACACTTTTCCAATTAGACAAGTGCTTGATTGAAAGGTTTACAATTCACCAGTAATATCGAAGGCTGGAAAGTGGGAATCAATGCATTATGGAGATAATAGTAGTGGTTAGAATAGATGGAAGAATATATATTGGTGCAGTACAAAACCAAACTTGGTAAAAGTAGTCGATACAAGGTTTCTATTTCTTGGTCATAATCAAAACAGTTGTCGAAGGTTGTATCACTGATTAGTCTTCTTTGTATTCTGCTCGATGACCAATAGATTAATTTTGTATGAAATGTGTGTCTGGATCCAAGGTACGTACAGTATGTCCCAACATGTTTCAAATTACTTCGGCAATGTTAAATAATTCAAAAAAGTTTTCGAGCGAAGCGAGCAACATTTTCTATAGATAGGTACCTATGTATTTTTCTTCGAAAAAGTTGCGATTCAGTTATTTTTTGCTGTCTGCTAAAAGGATTTGATAACTTATTTAAATGACAAATGTAGAAAAAATGCTCAAAAGTAGGTACAACTTCCTTATAACAGACAGCAAAAAATAACTGAATCACAACTTTTTCTACAGCACAAGTAGCGTATCTTCTGCTGCTGCTGACTATCAACACTAGCGGCGGGCCNGGGCCGTTCTAGCGTGGGCCGTTGGACCGTGTGGCTTAGTACTGGAAGGGCTGAAAGACAGCAGCAGAAGATACGCTACTTATGCTGTAAGAAAAATACATTTTTGTAGAACATGAAAAACTTTTCTGAACTTTTTAACATTGCACAGGCTATCCAAAATATGTTGGTACACCCTGTACGAGTGTACGTACCTTGAATTCAGACACACATTTCATGCAAAATTAATTTATTGGTCATTATGCAGAATACGAAGAAGCCCAATTAGTGTTACAACTTTCGACAACTGTTTTGTTTATGACTTAGAAATAGGAAACTCGTGTGAGTTCTCATGTTTATTTGGTGCCCCCCTCCTGCTGCGTTTACTCAAGCTTTGTTGTTTCTGTAACACTTCCAAGGCCTGTAATTGAAGCAAAGCATCATGATCAAACTTGTTTGAATTAGATTTACCAGAAAAAAGGAGTTAGTGTACTGTATTGTCTGCGACAGAAGTCATTGTACAAACAGAGACATGATTCATTGTTCTTGTGTCCTTTTTACTAAAAACTGCGTACAATTCTTAGCTTTGAAAAGGAGATTTATCATGTATCACATGACTGCTGCAGAGTGCAGCAAGGCCTACGTATCACAGTGTATTATTTGATTCTTTTTCTTAACTCAAAAGAATCATGTAGAGAGAAGAAAAAATTGGATAGATACCTGCCATGCCATATTTTTGGCGCGAAAATTCAAACTGGTGGTAGATATAATTTTAGTTCTGATATTTTTACACGAAAATTAAAACTTTTTGATTGATGTAAAAAGTCTATTTTGGGCATGAAAATTCATATTTTTGTTGAGATATGTAAGATGAAAAAAAATATTGTAAAAACTGATTTTTGAGGTCCAAATAACACATTGAAAGTGCAAGTGTGAAACCCTATATTGAATATCTGAATCACGTTTTTTCTTCTCTTTCTCGTTGTCCCTGGCAGGTACATGGCCGTGACCCGCATTAACTACATCCATTCCCGCAATTGTCGCAGCATTGGCTCCATGATTTTCGCCATTTGGTTCATTTCCATTACGGTCAGTTTGGCTCCCCTTTTCGGATGGAAGGATGCAGGGTACGAGGAGAGGGTCAATGTGGAGCAACAGTGTATTATCAGCCAAGATGTGGGATACCAGATTTTTGCCACTGTTATGACCTTTTATGCCCCTTTGGTCATCATTTTGTTGTTGTATTGGCGGATTTTTATGACGGCTCGGACACGTCTGAGGAAACGAATGGCGGCCAAAGCCAACATTAATCTACACCAGGTCAGAAATACAAGTTTCTTCCCTTACACACTGTACTAACTGACCGAAGGTATCAATTCTAATTTTTACATCTGAAAAATATTTTCTTAAAAAAGTCTGGAGAGGAAGAAGAAGATGAATTTGACCTTATTGGTCTTTTCTGGGTTTGTTTAGGTAGTAGAAAATATTGCAAATTTGTGATTACACAAAAAAAGTTTTGGTGTATTCTGAAAGTCTTAGAAAACAAAACTTTTTTGGTAAAGTATAGCAGTGATTAACATAATGCGGTATTAGTGCGACTCTAGACAACTGAATGCACAAATGAGTCAAGTAATTGGTACAGACAAACAACCTTCACTAAGCAGGTATATTTTCAACAGCACTCTTTAAAAAGGGTAATATGTATTGCTTAGTCTATAGTGTACAGGGTGTCCAGGCAAGTTTTGGATATTTGCCTATGTAACTCTGAGCCTGAGGTCAGTGAGATCAAGAATCAAAATGACCTCAATGACCTCTTTGTAGAATCCGTGGAATCTAGATATAGATTTGAGAAGTATTGAAAATTAGAAAGCACTAAAATTGACCTCAATGACCTCTTTTGAAATATAGAGGTCAGAAGATTTGAGAAGTATGTATTGAAAACTAGAAAGTACTGAATATTGTAGAAAACAAACAGACAAATGAACAATATATGTAAATGAAATTAATCTTCCAGGTTACCAAAAAGGTTGAGAATCCCACTGTAGTGGACCTTCCTGCTCCTCCTAAAAAGCATAGTGTGGTAGTGGAACAAAACGCAGCTGGAGGCCAACCCATCACACGGATTGAGAACAATATTGAGGCCACCGAGGTTGCTAGTGCTACCTCCAATGAAGAGCCTAAGTTTGTCAGCCAAGGCTGCCAAACTGAGCGATCTATGATGGCCTCCAATCACTCGGGGACAAACACTACTGAGACCTCTAATGCCAATAACAAAGAGGGTGAGAATTTAGCATCACTTGGGATAGTACCGCGGGCAATACTAGTCGGTAAAAATACCCAATGTGATCAAAAATGACCAAAATTGTCACAAATGACCAAATAGTCAAAATTGCCGAAAAATGTCAAAAAAATCAATAATGACATATGATCAAAAAAGACGAAAAAGGACCAAAATTGACCAAAAAGACCATAATTGACAAAAATAATCAAAGAAAACACAAATTAAATTATCACACAGATGACCACAAATGTCAAAATTGGCGAGAAATGACAAAGAAAGATTTGACCAAAGTTGACCAAAATCGTGAAAATTAACTAAAATTGATCAAAATTACCAAAAATGACTAAAAAGTCAAAATTGATCAAAAAATCAAAAATGACCAAAAAGTTCATATAAGCACCCAAAAGACCCAAAGACCCCATTTTCTCAAAAAAGAAAGTATCTAATGTCTGCCTTTCTCTTTTCTATTGTAGGTAAAAAGCATGTGTCATTGGAAGTCAAGAGGGAACGCAAAGCGGCCAAGACGTTAGCTATTGTGACAGGCGCCTTTATTGCTTGTTGGCTCCCCTTCTTCATTTTGGCCCTATTTATGGCCATTTTCAAGTCTTGGCAGTTCAACTACCACATGGTCGGTTTTTTCCAATGGTTGGGCTGGTTCAATTCCACACTCAACCCAATCATTTACACCATATTTAGCCCGGAGTTTCGCACAGCATTTAAACGCATTCTCTGTGGGAAATCTCATGTACTCAATCACCGACCTCGACACCTACAGTGAACCCTATATACCAAACCAGTCAACCATATATATAAACCAACAACCAAATAGTTGAGGAACAACAGTCATCTTGATGTGTCTACCACACCACCACCCAAAATAATATATAGTGTGAAAAACCATTTAAACAACAGAGATGAAATATAGACTTGGAATATTACTGTTTTTGGCACTTTGGACCATTGGTCATACTTTGGATAAGAGACATGATAATGTAAGTACATTTAGTACATGAATGAAATATGGGAACATGTAATTGTAGAATGTAGAAGAACCATCAGCATAACTACTTGGAATACTATAGGGCACCAGATATCTTTCTGCTGGGACTGTTTGTGAGAATGTCTGAAAATCTTGCAGATTTGTAGATAGGTCTCTAGAGATGTAGTCTACCATACATAAATAAATAGTAATGGCAGACAAAATACATACAAGAAGTCTGAAATACATGTTGCATTTTTAGTCAAAAAGACATTTTACTTTTATAAAAATAAGTTTGTACCAAAAATATCAATGTTTGTCTTGGGACTTTTTCCACTATGAAAAAGTAGTTCAAGAGACCTGAGTTTGAGTAGCAGTACATGAGAATGTGGAGCAATAAAGTAGTGGAAGAACATCAAATGTTTCTTCCCATCTTTTGATGTTTGGTTTAACTCAAATGGTAGGAGAGACCCTCCTGAACATCAGGCTTTTCATCAAGGCAAAAAGCCTACTTATCAAAGAAAGACTGTCAAGCAAGGAACAATTTTCAAAAAGTTTCAAAGTACCATGGGTGCACAAAGAAAAAAGCCAAAGCCTGAAGGGCCCCCCTCATCTGCTTCTTCTTCGTCCCTCCTTCTTGTTGATGATTCTGCAGAGAGAACTCAGGGTCATTTTTACGCTTCAGAAGTCTCTCGAGAACTTTTCAAAACTCTGTTCTTGCACACAAACAGAATGAAAGCAGGAGAAGAAAAAGATTTTTCAAAACGAACGAAACGAAAATTGGTCTTACACGTCTTACATGGTATTTCAACAGGTTGCATCCTCATAAAAGTTAACGAATAAAATGAGTACTGAGTTACGTTTTAGTTTTAGACAAATATGTGTTTTCGTTGAAAATGAATATTTTTTTTCTGTCTGCTAAAAAGAAATGCTTTCTTTTGTGCAATGTTTCTCACATTTACTAAACAAATTACTACATATGGAAACCTGCACAAAAGTCACCATTTCTTATTAGCAGACAGAAAAAAATGAATCAACTGCAACTTTTTTGAACGGTAAATACATAGGTATTTGTCATAATTTTAACTCTCTTTGCTTGCAAATTTTCCTGAGCTTTCAAAGATTACTCAGACAATCAAAAACTTGTGAGGCCGCCATGTAAGACCAATTTTCGTTGTTTTAAAAAAATCTTTAGAAATTGTCTTCTTCTCCTGCTTTCACTCTGTCTGTGTGCAAGAACAGAATTTTGAAATCTTCTCAAGAGACTTCTGAAGTTCTGACATAGCAGCAGAAAAGGAGAAGTAAATGAAGTAAAGGTTCTAAAGCTCATTAAAGGTAATCATGACTTCTTGTGGCTGCTAAAAAGACATGCAACAACTCTTTACATGCGATGGTAGAATAATATTTGATCTGGAATTACTTACCAGAAGTTCTCAACAGGCAAATCATTATTATGTACTAAACAACCACAAGAAACTTGTTGCAGTTGATTAATTTGAACAAGAGATCGGCCATGCTGTTGGACAGGTTGATGTACAACCTCAAGGAGATCATGAGGAAAATCCCCAAAGACCAAATTGAAAATGGCGGTGGCAACAGCAAAAACGATGCTACTTCAAGCTTGGATGTTGGTTCAGATAGCCGGGTAAGTCATAAGTAAATTGCATTTGCTTCCCCATGTAGTCGACCTCTTTTTCATCATTGACACAGAACATCACATCAGTAATTGAATCCTACTAATAAACCAGAAAATTGTATTACTATCTCTCTCTCTTTGGATAGACTATCATGAGAATTGGGAAAGACTTTTCAATTTCCGTTTTTCAAAGGAGCAAAAACGTTGATGATTGACATGTTTGTCAGCAGACGCGAGCATTGAGAGACTTTGGCTCTTTAGATCCCGCCAGCCAAAACTTTTCTGATCCTTATAAGGCAATACATTGAAGAAAGTATTTTCCATACAATGGCTTCTAAGGAAAATATTCAGTGTATCTAAAGCTTTGTTTTGCTCTATTTTCCAAGTCAACAGATACACAGTGTGTCAATAGTTCATTTTTCGTTCAAAAATTCAAGTTGATGACAAGCATTTGCTAAATAGTCAAATTGGATTTTCCTGCCAAAATTAATTATTTCTAGCGGAAAAAATTAATTCGATTTTTGGATCAAAATCTAGATTTTTGACATGAAAAGTCAAACATTTTCAATACAATTTAGGACCTAAAATTAATGCATTTTTTCAACTTTTGGCGCAAAAATTCAAATTAGTTGCCCCAAGTAGGTCTCCTCAACATTCAATTTTTGAACAAATATTAGTTTGATGACACTGTGTGTGAGCTACAACCAAGTCTAAATCTCTCGTTTCCCATTGCAGATGCGATTCGACCGCCGAGGCTATCGATACATCCGTCGAGGAGGAAAAGTTTATACCAAATGCTACATGAATGCTGTTTCTTGTTTCTAGATACACAACAGTATTTTCTATTATTACATCATCGACACTCTTACAGGATGCCAAAATACATTGTTTTTGATACATTAAAATGCAATTTCTAAATAGGCCTTTTAAATGCGTGTTGGAGCCTTGCCAGAATGATGCCAAATTAGATATTATCGTGTAAAACAAAAGGCAAGGCCAAAGGCCGGCGCCAAAAACCAGTTTTTGCTCATTATTTTTGTTGCCCTATTGATGGCAGTTCATCTATCTTCTAAGTTTCTAGCAGACAGGAAGTCTTGCAAGTTACAATGAGCTGCAAAGAAAAAAGAGTTTCCTCTAGGGTGTTCCTAGGGTGACCGTAGTTTTTAGACTCAGTCTTGTTGGACCCTACATGGATAGAGAGTAGGTTCATAATCTCTCAGCTCAGAGATAATTAGAGCTTAAAGCCCATCATGCTTTTTGGAGTGCTTCTCCATTAGTCCATTAGGCGATAAGGCATTTTCAAGTACGTAAATCCTGGTGTATACCTTATCACATAAACGTACAAATACCATTCCCAACTTTGAAAAAATGATTGATGGGAAAGGTTATTTGAAGTCTTGAGAGGTCACTGGTCACTTGAGGTTATTTAAGATTTTTTATGCCATTTGAGGCCATTTGAGGCCATTAGAGGTCATAGAAGTAATAAATCGAATATGTGCGTTTATTAGATTCTTTAGAGTAGTAAGATGAGGCCTCTTTTTTTCTCCTGGATCAGTTAGTACTAAGCTCCTGTACAAATTGGAGGTGGGGAGAAGAAGGAAGACGACCAAGGAGACACTACACTACTGAGCTGAGGGCTTCCTCTCAGCAGCTCCTTTTCAAAGTGTCCAAAGCTTCGACGAGAAAGTCGCTAATGAGGTCTTCTGCTCCTGCTGACGTAACGGTCTTCAGTTTGCTGCTTCTGGTATTGGGAGGACCCTCGTTCCGAGGTCTTGCTGGTAAGCTCGCTACAGAAAATTGAGGAGAAGACTAATATTCCATGAAGAATATTGAGAGCTGGACATCTGAGCTTTTGATAACTGAACTTTAGACAACTGAACTCCCGATATCTGATCTTCTCTAGTAGTAGGCAATGGACAACTCAACTTCTGAACAACTGATCTTATAGACAACTGATCTTCAGTCAACTGATCTTTTGGACAACTGAACTTTTTACATCTGAACGATCTGAACTCAAGTTCAGTTGTCCAGAAGATCAGTTGTCCAAAAGTTCAGATGTACAAAAGTTCAGATGTACAAAAGTTCAAATGCACAAAAGATCAGTTGTCCAGAAGATCAGATATCTGGAGCTCAGTTGTCTAAAGTTCAGTTATCAAAAGTTCGAATGTCCAGCTCTAAGAATATTTTATTGACCTTGCAGGTCTTGTAGGAACAGCATCAGCCATCGACAACTTTGACTGTCCAGATGTAAGTTGCAAGGGACGATGTGGAAGCACTTTGAGCTCAGATAGCCAGGCATTATTATGTTCTTGCGACAAAAAATGTGTCATGTTTGGTGACTGCTGCAGGGATTTTTATGATGTTTGTCCTAACATTCAAAGTCCACCTTCTTTTACATACAATCATGGACATGTCAGTTGCCTCCAGGTTCCAATGGAGACACAAGCCAACAAAGTAAGGACCTTCAAACCAGGCTTGTTGTCTAGCTCTAACAACATCAGGCTATACTTCTCTTCTGGATTTTATGGCTAGTCAACAAGCCTGTTTTCATAGATAGATGATATGCAGATTTATAGAATATATTTTTCCTTTTGGCACCCACCCTGCAGCCTAGACTTGGTGTATTTGGTATCTCTGCCTGCCCTAGAGCTTACCCTGAAGGCAACACTACAGGTGTAATATGTGGATTGATGTATAATCCATATATGGCAGCCAAGTCTCAATTGAGATATCAAAATGCCTTTTGTGAATCTTGCTGGAAAGGCTTTGAAGAAGATGACATTGTCAACTACCTTAAAAATCAGACCAGGCATTGTATCCAGGACTTGATTGGCATGTGTAAGGAAGGCACAGAATTCAATGCATTGAAAGGTAATTTTGATAGAGTGGATGCTTTCTGACCACTTACATTATTATGTTCACATACCTCAATTACTCATCCTCTTAAAAAAAAACTTCCAGACAATTTGTTATTGACATACATCATCAACATTACGATGATATTGATGCATTACCTAAGAATCTAATGTAATTTTCTACCCTAGAATGTGAAAGATACCAAAGACCTGTCATTTACAAGCAAGGAAAAGATCAGCAAAAGTATTTCAAGAATCCTGATTGTGCATTTTGCTATCTTGAGTCTGAAAGTATCAAGAATGACACTGACTGTTATCAAAAACAGAATTCAAGGCTGCTGTTCTTACAAAAGTTAGCTAACAAGGCAGAAAGCCCAGAAGGCCCAACTAATGAGACTTTAGTACTTCTACAAGACCAAATTGTAAGAAATACATTAAAATACACACCCTCCTCTATTTCCATTTTGATCAATTTTGGTGTGGATGACCAACATTTACAATATAATGCAGACAATTTTCAAGGTCATTGCTTACCTAACCAAATATGGGATCCTTTCCAAGAAAAATGTATCATGCACTACTGTAATTCCAAATTCACTTTGGATGAAATTACTTGCATTAACCAGACTCATGAAGGTGACCAACTTTATAATCCAGACCCTGTCCCTATCACTCCTGATGTCAGACTGAATTTTACTGTTTATGTCAGCACTAATGGAACTAATGACAAAGTGGATACCATCACTAAAAAGCTACTAAGTGATTTTGGTGAAAGATTTGAAAATGCCTTATTAATCCCAAAAGGAAGGATATCTAATGTAACTGTTGAACATATTGGTGTCATAAACACAACCAGCAAAACAGAAATTGCCAATATGATTGTGGAAATTGAGAAGGTCATGTTAAATGAGCTCTGTTGGAATGGTACCATTCATTATCAAAAAGCTTTAGACATGGCTGATGAAATCACTGAAGATGTTACAGTCCATGTACTCTCTGTAGCCCTAACCTTAGCTGAGACAGATGACTTTAAAGACCATACCTCCATAGATAACATTGTATCCTCATGTGCTGACTTGATAGGTAGAGATCAACTCAACCTTTATATTAATGGTACTCCAGTCAGGATTGTAACCATTAAGGAAACTGCTATTACTGAAGAATCAGAGATTACAGAATGGTGCAGGTATGTATAAATATTATGTTAGAAAACACTACCTAGGGTGGTCCCTATTATTAAAATAAAAAATTGGGAGATCATAGTCCATAATCACTTGACCATAGCTGTAGTAAGTAGTGAAGTAAGTTGGATATTCATCTTTTGTATAATAGGGACCAACCTACATGTACCTTTCATTCATAACTCAAAGGCTAGGCAATCAGGAACTTATTTCATCATCATGATTTTCAATCATAGAGCTATGAATCCAATGAATGTAAAAGCACTCTTTTGAGACTACTTCTGTTTGAGAGGTCTCCAGACTTCTGATAGGTTTTTGGTCAATGGTTTGTAAGAGACTGCGACAAAACAGAATAAAACAGTAGATAATTCAAGTTATAACTATTTTTACTAGCGCAAGTATAGTAAAATATTTGAGTCAAGTTTACTTTTACAATTTACTGGATTAGTTTCAACTTACATGATGTCCATTGGAGCTATGAAGGTTCGAGGGCTGTTAGCTCTGTCCCTTAATGTGTTTTTCTGCCCTTTTTACCATCAGGGGAGGCCAACTAACGACGTTTCATCACGACGAATTCAATGTGAGCTTTGCGCATCCCAATGGATCTTCGGTCGACTATTCTCCGGAGAAATTCAGCAATTGGACCTTGAAGGTAGGTACAGTCAAATCCAGGAAGTTGGTAGACACTGCTGACAATAATATTCAAAGTTTCAATATTTAGCCAACGGTCTGCTGGCTTTTTACCTGCATTTTTCTTTTATGTTCACTAATGAGTTTGACAAACTTTGTTGTATGTGTGCGATACACATGAAAGCTTCTTTTGTTCACCATTTTCCGGCTAGACTTTTAAAAATGTTAGCAAATTTCATGGATGGCATTGAAATTGATTTTGTCGGAATTGGAATTTCAATTTCAAGATTTAGATTTTTAGCGCGTCACAACTCACAATTTATGACTACTGACCACTACTGACTAGACTACAAACAAACGTTGCCTATTGGCTTACATTTCAAACTGAGAATCCTGAGAATCAAAACAATAAATGACTTGTAAGAGCTGATTAAAGACAAAAATTACCTAAAAACGCCCAAATATTGAAATTCTTGTAAAACATCGTTAAATGATTAACTTTGTTTACTTTTTTGTAACCGCCAATATTTTCCCTGAACAGATTTTCGTGTACAAAAATAACAAAACTTATGAACGTGGCGACTTTGTGGCCAATATTTTGATGCAAGGTGACATCCACAGCTCTGATGCCAAGTTGACGGGCTTTATCAAAACTTGTGAAAACCGAGCAGCCATTGCCCAGGACTGTGGCTACCCCATGAACTTTACAATTGGAGATTTTACTTGGCCAGAAAACTCCAGTGCACCCCAAATTATCAGGTTTAAAGAACCAAAATACGGCATCACTAAATTAGAACCATCTGGTGGATACTTTGTTCAAAATGGTATTGTGACTATTTGCATTCAAAATAATTGGTTACCAAGTGATGGTTTTTATGCTTTACTGAGTTCCATTTTGATGATTTCATCCATTATTGGATTATATTTGACCATTTTGACTCATTTACTATTTGTTGAACTGAGGAATTTGCCCGGACTCAATTTGCTGGCTATGAATACGACCATGGTTTTATACCAACAGCTTTTTATTGCTGGCATTACCAATAACCATCCAAATGTGTGCAAAACCATTGCTATAGCTTTACATTTTCTAATTTTGTCGACGTTCTTTTGGACCAATGTCATGGCCTGGGATCTATATCAGGTTCATGGAATTTGGGTGTATTGAATTTCTCCTCAAGGAGCTCAGGCCAGAAAGGAGAAGCCTGCTTCAAAGGGGAGAGTTTCAGATCGTATTAAAGGCCTGAGTCTTGAGACTATTTTATGTATGCCTCAATAATGCGACCACTGCCCTTGGCAGTGGAACAACCTAAAATATTCATTGTTTTTGGTATGTAAAGCATGAGATATTAGAGAGGAATCTACCTTGATCCTCTGACTTCGTCTCGGGCATACATTAGTGTCAACTACTACACACTTTGTACAGCTACTTATACATTTTTCATGGGTTTTTGCATGTCTCAAGCAAATTTTTACTCAATATCTAGGATTTTATTCAAACAACTCAAAAAGTTTCCGTAGTAAAAATTGCTTACAATGCTCACCTTAGTAAATAAGACTTGCATTTCAAATATTTAACATCGAAAGCGGGTTCAAAAATCTCCAAATTCCATGAATTTTGTTTGAAAGACATTTGGTCAACGTGCTGTCTTTTCCCAAATCCGTTCCAGAAGACATTTCAAATCTTATGCATTGTATGCCACTCTAATGCCATTAAGCATAGTCATTGGAGCTAACATTACTGAACACTTGGAGCTTATTAGCATTGACTATGGGATCCATGGCCATTGTTGGATATACAACACAACTGGTAGTGCTGCATTTTTTGCAGCTCCTATTTGCTGGGTGGTGCTAACCAATGGTATCATGTATGTGAAAACCATATCCTCTATCCGGTATGTTGCCAAAAAGATGAAATCTAATGGTGTACCAACACAAAAGAATCGTGGAAGGAAAGACTTTTTCATCTACCTAAGAATGTTTACTATCTTGAGTTTCAATTGGATTTTTGGAATACTGACTTGGTCCATACCTGAAAATTCCCCAGAATATTTGATGAGGATCCAAGATATTTTTGTGGGAATTTTTGTGGTCCTGACGGGAGCTAATGGGATTTTTATTTGCTTTATTTTTACTCTCAACAAAAGAGTATTTGGACTGTATTTTAAGGCAATGAAGAAGTATTCTTGGACGTTTCCATGGGCTGAAAAGAAAATTGTCAAGCCAATCAAAACTTGGAGACGCAACAGAAAAATTTCAGCGCAGAGTCAAATGAGTAAAATTTCCACATTGACACAAACCACTTCAATCTTTCATTTTAATTGAACATTGTAATGACTCCTGTTTTAAAAAATAGATTTTGAATCCAAAACTTGCTGTAGTTCTGAAAATCTTCAAGAATCAAGTTGCGAGAGATGACTTGACATCTCGTTCACAAAGCATGAAATGAAGTTAGAAAGCAGACCAAGAAAAATATACTAAAGCATATTTTCTGAAGTCACTATAGCAGCTCACGTACGCTAATTAACTTTACTTAGTTTCTACACTGTCATGCTATTAATAACGACCTTTATATGCACATTAGGCCTCCTCTATTGTGACTATTGTCTGATAATTAGATCATGGTGCTGTGCAGCTAAGCGAGCATTCATTTACTACATCTACCCAAAAAGAGAAACCAAAACCTCCTGAAACACAGTGACGTAGAAAAAACATCACAAAACTAATTTGACTTTTTGGCGCCAAAATTCGAATCTATTTCTTTAGTCTTATTTGTAATGTTATAAAAAGGCCTATTTTTTTAAACACTGAACAGTGAACAATGGGCGTTTTTCAGTATTTACTCCAATTTTGAGATTTTTTTTTCTCTTTTCTTTTCTTTTCCTTTTTTTTTTCTTTTTTTTTTTTTTTTTTCGTCATTTTTTCAATTTTGTCCATTTTGTCAGGATTTTCAATCTTGTCCTTTTTCNTTTTTTTCTTTTTTTTTTTTTTTTTTTTTTTTTTCGTCATTTTTTCAATTTTGTCCATTTTGTCAGGATTTTCAATCTTGTCCTTTTTCTGTTTGTGTTTTCTATCTTGCTTTGATGAATTTTTAAAATAAGAGAAATATTAGGAAATCTGCCCAGTGCCCATTGTGCATGTAAGTAAGAAAACTTATTTTTCCAGAGTCAGCAAATGTCAAGAAGTATCTCTCTTTATTGCTCTACCATGCACCTATGATTTTATCATTCATAACCTCCAAGGCCATTGAGGCCAACTTTTTAATCACAATTTTTGACAACAACAATAATCTAACATAATTCTGTTTTTGGTCTCGGATGGCCTCAGAGGCCGCTTTAAATCCTCAGTGAAGTCGTAACAAAGTAACATTGCATTTCAGTTGAGTAAAATATAAACCTAAGAAAAACAGCCTCCGAGGCCATTGAGGCCAACTATTAATCACAATTTCTGAAATTGCAACTTTGGATATCTAAATTCAGTACACATAAAAAAAAACTTGCAGTAAAGGTTTAATACCTGAACCAGTCAAGCAGGTTTGTGGCCCCAATTATAGTTTTGGAAGACGTAATTCCATTTTATTCAGTTGAATTTGGGGAGCCTCCAAATGAAGACTTCAACCTGCATATTTGTAGTTATACTGGTAGGAAATAAGTAAATATCTTTTAAAGTTTGAAAAGCGCTTCATCATCTCTGTCTCTGTGGTTTCCTAGGTTTTGGTGGTTGCGGCAGAGGCCAATCCTCAAGGAAGGGCTGCAGGTTCTGGTACTTTGGTAAGCAACATACTAGCCCACTTGGCACTTAAGTAACATTGCTAAAAAGTAAAAAAAAACTTGACTTTTAAGGTTAGCAATTGTGGAGGCAGTCGATGTGAAACTGATTTTGATTGCCAATCGTCTCATGGAGGTGGATGTAAATGCAAACGAAACATTGGGCGAAAAATGGGAAGATGTCGTCCAGTGGCACATGGAGTAGACCCTCAATTCATTTTAGGTTGATGTAAATGAAATAAAAGCGAA
>LT727949.1:221688-283466 GCA_900157175.1 Oithona nana
CCCTACGCCATACACTCCCCCCCTCCTTACACTCCCCCACTCCATCCACTCCCCCACTCCATACACTCCCCTACTCCATACCCTCCCCGACTCTATTCACTCCGTACACTCAAAAACATATTTTCGCGCAATACATCAATTATAGAATTTGAATGAAAACACATTTTTTAAGGATTTCCAAATAATAATGTGGACCTCGTAACACTTGTTCATACTAATAACTCTTATCAGATTATGTGCTACTCCACTAAAACACTTGAACTGAATGACAATAAAACATTTCTGTCTCGGATGGATCTAATATTGAACATGCAAACTATCCTTCATAGCTTTTCAACTTCATTATTATCGAAAGAAAAACCTTTTTGTTCCAGCCATTTTTCTACTGAATTGTTTTTGGCCAAATTGGAAAAAATAGGAGTTTTAGGAAGTTTATATTGAAAGTGAATTGTGGGACTTTGTGAAGTTAGAAAAAACAGACTTTTAGAGAGGCAAAGTCAATCTTCAATGGGTTCTATTTTCCAATAGCCAGATTACAGTGTGACTCGAAAGTCCTATTTCTACTAGACTCTTCTACAGTGTGTTCCAGTTAGTTTTGGTTAATCAAATTCAGTTCCAGATTAAGATTCAATTTTTGGTTTGGATTTACGATTAGTAGTCTGAGATTTTGAATCATAAGATTTATCTAGAATCAGATGAGCATCAGATTATAATTTAGTTCAGATTCAGTTTATCTTTTAAAGCTCAGATTTAGTTTTATTCAGTTTCAACATCAGATTCAGTTTCAACTTCAGATTCAGATTCCAGAATTCTATCAAACTTGCATGACCACCCTGTATAAAGGATCAATAGTTACTCTCTTTCCCTCCCGATTCACATCATGTCCAATGCCACTTTACACTCTTTACCTCAAAGGAGGAAAAGGAAGAAAAGAAGGAAGGAAGGATCTATACAGATTGCAGATGAGGAAAATATTGAAAATGCAACAGGAATAGAGGTCGGAGCCTTTATCCGACCTTTTCTAAGGCTCCTAAACCGTTTACACACACAGTGGTCATCAAAAATCAAATCTATTTTCTATGTAAAATCTGTTTTGACTATTGTGAAATCTGTTTTCACTACTGTGGAATCTGTTTTCACTAGTGTGAAATTCTGTTTTGAGTATAGGGAAATATGTTTTTACTTAAATAGCACTGTGAAATCAATTTTTACAACTGTAAAATCTGTTTTTGTAACAGTGGATATTTTTCTACTACTACTGTGAAATCTATTTTTGCTACTGTGAAAAATGTTTTACTTCCTTGAAATTCATTTTTACAACTGTGTGAAACTGATTTTTTACTGCTGCTGTGAAATCTGTTTTTATTACTGTAAAATCTGTTTTTACGGTTTTTATTACATTTTGTTTTCCTAATTTAGAAAAAATATATATTTTTGGCACAATTTCAAACTAATGTTAAAAATTGTTCTGGTCAGCTAAAGAACCGATGAACTTTAATTCAAAATTGAATTTTTGGATTTGAAGGTCCACTGTAAAGGTAAACAGGTTATCTGAGTGCACTTTTCCCTTTCGAAATTGATGTGGAAACTATATTTTCAACAAACTTTTCATTTTAGTATCTTGCCTTTGACGACAAAAGATTCTCAAAATGCACTGGAAAAAAAAAAAAGACAGATCGGATTCCCTTTTAACATTGATTAACAAACTTTTTCAGGAAGGTAAAAAAAATCCTGGTGAATATTCAAAATGTGGTGTCAAAATGTCCTCAGAGCTGCTTGGAAAAGATAAAGTTTCGCTTCTGCTCAAGTTCATGCTTAGAGTCATAAAAAAGTTTGGGTTTCCCTAGGGTGATTGATTCCTGAAATAATTTTCCATTTTCCTTGTTTTTCACACATTCTGCTTCTTTTTTTTTGCAATTTGGGAATTTGGGAATTTTTCATGCTTTTTTGTGACTTTTTGTGTGATATTTTGAATTTAAAGAAAAAGTTTTGGCGCGAAAATTCAAACCTTTTAATTTTTCGTATAGATTTTTTTATTGGTTTTTTGAGAATATCTTTTGCTTTCAGAGATCATTTTTAGTTGACATCTACTGAATTTTCAGCAGGTTTTAGAGACTCATTTTTTAGGTTGTCTTCTTGATCGATTTCTTCTTCTTTGTCATCCACAGGTTCGATTTCGATTTGAATGTTTTCTTCAAATGTATCGTTGGCAATGGAATTTTCTTTCGTGTCTTCATCGGGTTTACTACAAAAAATACAAAGTTGTCAATAAACAATTTCAGGAGAAAAAAAAAAGTTAAAAAATTGGTTAAAAAAAACAGGCAACAAAATTGGAAGAAAAAGTCAGGGGAAAAAATCTAGGACACTTTCGAAAATTTTTTGAAAAAGATAAAAATTGAAAAAAATTATGGAAATAAGAAATTAATTTTGTAGAATAATTTACCTCATAATCACATCCGATCCTGGAAATGCAATGGTAAGATGATTTTTGACTTGAGCACTGACAACATTGTAGATCCGGTCATGATCTAAGGCGAAATGCCGAGTGAAATCGGCAAAATCCATGGGACGTAAATCGTTGCATTCTTTGCATAAACCTTTGACTTCCTTGAATAAATCCTCAACATCTTTCTCAACTTGACTTTGGTAGTGAACTAATAAATGACACTTGTATTGTAATACTGATCCAACCTGAAATTCAAATTCAAAATTGTCAAATTCGATTTTTCTAAAAATCCGGATCTCCAGAAAATTAGAAAAATTGAAGAACGCAAAAAAAAGCTGCGAAAAACAGGAAAAACACTGCGAAAATCGTGGAAAACGCAAAAATCCCGGAAAATACGAAACCCATGAAAATAGAAAAAATCATGGAAAACAAGAAAATCGCGGAAAAAAAGAAAATTGCGGAAAAAATTACGGAAAAAGAGAAAATTGCAGAAAAAAGCGAAAAAGCGGAAAACAAGATACAACATTTTCATGCATCCCTCGGTCCTTCGGTCCTCGGTCACTCCGCTTTAGATATACTTACTTGAAAATCGCATTCTAAGCATTTTGTCGGATTTGGTGTTGCCAATTTGCAATTAATATTCGTCATTTGAGAAGGCAGAGTTAATTGGTTGTCAAAAACATTCTCCTCCTTCTCGTTTTCCTCTTCTTTCTCTTTCTGATCATTGTCTCCTCTACTTTCTGGAATTATTTGAAAAATATTATTTTTTTAAGCGCAAGGATATCAAATTTTGTCAATTTGTCCATTCTGTCCTTTTTGTCCAATTTTGGCAATTCTGTCCATTTTTTTTTTTTTTTTGGTCATTTTATGCCATTTTGTAAAGTCTATTTTTGTCCATTTTAGGTCGTTTTGTTTATTTGTAACAATTTTGTCTCGCGTATTATTATCGACTTGTTTCATTACCATTATTCCCTAAATCCCAGGATTCTGTGTTTTCTCCGCAACTTTTGGCCACTTCCAAAAAATCTTTTTGAATATTTTCAGGCATGAATTGGACAAATAGAGCATGCTTGTAACCAGCATGGGTGACTAAGGAGTCTTTGGTAAGAGTGACAAATTCACAGAGACGACAAGCGAAGCCGGAACCGCCTAGGCCACCACCCCAATCCGCGACTTTTTCTTTCAGTTTATTTCTGAAAAAAAAAACCGTTAAAAATTCAGAAAATGCGATAGTAAACCAAAAAAACTCGATAATTTCAGAAAATGGATAAAAAATCAGAAAAATTACCTATAGTGCATGCACATGTGTCCTTTGAGGTAATGAAAATGTTTGCATTGTCGTTGGCATATTTTGCAAGCTAGACCCGTGAGTAATTCTCCTTTTTCGCCATTTTTGACTTCTGGTGACATATTATGATTAGTTTTCCCTCCATCGCACTTGTTACGATGAAATTTGATGGCCTTGGGATCTCGTAATTGAGTGCCGCAATTTGGACATTTCCAACTGCAAGTTTCCAAATGCTTTCGTAAGTCTTCTTTGGTCGACAGAGAAGTTTTACAACGAACACAATTCACTACCCGTTGTTTGTCGTCTTTTGGACTAATTTGGATTTTTTCTTTCTGAAACGGAAATTGAGAATTTTGTATCCTTTAGTTTTAATGGGTTTTTTTTCTTCTTTTTCAATTTTTTTTTTTTTTTGTCAATATTTGATTTTTTTTTCTTTATCTTTACTTTAGGTTTGCGTTATCATCAATTCTTAAGGAATTTTTTTTCATACATTTTTTTCTCTTGCAGGTCAAAAGGACAACTTTTTGTTTATCGAGCAAAAATATGGAGGTCACTTGGGTTTCTACGAAGGCGGCTTTATTTACCCCAACCCCCTAACCTGGATGGACAGGTTGGTCTACAATGCTTTTTGTCTCATTTTGTTCGATTTTGGTTCATTTTTCCAATTTTGTCCATTTTTGGTGCAAATTGTCCAATTTTGTCCATATTTACTAATTTTGTCCAGTTTTGGTCCAATTTTGTCCATTTTTGGTTCATTTTGTCCAATTTTAGTCCAATTTTGGTCCATTTGGTCAATAATTTCAATTTTGTCCATACTTACTTTTTTGTCTAATTTTGTCCTATTTTGATCCATTTTGTCCAATTTTAGTCCAATTTTGGTCCATTTGGTCAATAATTTCAATTTTAGTACGTCATTGCGCCAGTGTCAAAATGGGTAAGTACCTACACATAAAAAAAAAAAAAAAAAGTTGAAAAATTAAAAAAAATGAGAAAAAAATAAGGGAAAAATTAAAAAGAAAATTGAAAGAAAAAATCGTGAAAACTTGCTACTAAAATTCGTTAAAAAATACCTGTAGGAATAAATTCACGAATTTTTTCATGCTGTAAAGCCACATGTCTGGTTAATTGGATGGTATTGGCGTCGTGGTATTTGCAAATCTTGCATTTGGTACCACTCTCAACATATGAATCTAATATTTTCGATTGGAAATGTTCAACTATATGTTGAGTTAAAGGAATACGAGCTTCAAAGGATTTCTTGCAAACGCAACATTTCCAAGGCAATTCTGTTGTGTCTTCTGTAAAATAAAATAAATAAAAATATTTTTTTGGGAAAAAATAAGACAAAGTTGAAAAACAAATCAATAAAAAACACATCCAAAATTAAAAAAAATCTATTTGAAAATAAAAAACGATTTGAATTTTTGCATCATTTTTTTCTAAGGGAGAAAAAATGAATCTTGGTAACTTACCATTTGTTGCTTCAATTGCTTCTTCTTTGATTTTAATAGTGAATATCAAGTCTTTGAGTTGTGCAGGTAGGAAATCTTTGAGTTTTTGATGTGTACCTAAAACAAAAATTGTCAATTACAAACAGAAACGCAAGTTTTTGAACGCAACAAAACCTGAAAAATCCTAATATTACAGAACGGTAAAAACCCTGGGAAAATTGCGGAAAACGCAAAAAACGTGAAAAACGCGAAAAATGTGGAAAACGCGAAAATTGGAGAATCGCGAAAAAAACACAGAAAATGAATAATATGTATATGTATTTGCAAACGAAAAATTGCGGAAAACGCGAAAAATTTGATAACACGTGAAATACTCAAAATAAAAATGTGAAAATCGCGGAATTGCGGAATCGCGCAAAAACACAAAAAATTTGAAATAAAAGTTGCGAGCGAAAAATTGCGGAAAACGTAGAAAAATTTGAAAATGTAAGAAAACTCAATTTTTTTTTTTAAATGGGTACCTAAAGCAATATGCTGAATCAAAGCTTTTGGATCTTTGGCCTGGAATTGACAGAGTCCACAAATATTTTTTTCCGGATTATTCTCCTTAGACACGAACTGTTTTCCAAGCTGTTTTTTGTAGTGCAACACAAGATGTTGACGCAGAACATCTTTTCGTCCAAACCATTTTGAGCACATGAAACAGGACCAATCGCCTCTCTTGTACATCTCCTCATAGACACTCAGATCTTCAGCAGCCTCGGAGGCTTCTTGAGGCTGCTTTTGAGGCTCTTGCTCTTGAGATTCATCTAAAATTCCCGTACATTTGTCTAGAAAAAAAAACTTTTTCTTTTAATTCCAACTTTTGATAAGTAGAATGAAAATTGATGAAAAAACATTAAAATGGCGGAAACTATTGTAATACAGATAAATATTGAAATAGTGGAAAGAATTGAAAAAGCGGAAAATACTGAAATATATGAACATTTCTGATGTAGCGGAAAATAATGAACTAGCGGAAAATGTTGATTTTGGGATAATATTGAAATAGGTAGCGGAAAATATTGAAATATCGGAATGTTCCTTTTCCTCACCGAAACACGAATTTTACGATGGAAAAATCCCATTTTCCACACTAAAGTTTGTATACTGGTCAAAAATGAGTGTAAATTCATTTTCCAAGTAGTGTACATTCATTTCCAACGAGCTAAATAAAACGCGAAAAATCCCATTTTCTACACTATAGTGTGGAAAAATCCCATTTTCCACACTAAAGTTTGTATAATGGTCAAAAATGAGTGTAAATTCATTTTCCAAGTAGTGTACATTCATTTCCAACGAGCTAAATAAAACGCGAAAACAGTGGAACAATTCATGCTTTAGTGATACAAAGTACTGAAATAGCGGAAAATATTGAAATATCGAAAAATACTGAATATCGGAACATTTCTGAAATAGCGGAAAATATTGCAATAGCGAAAAAAAAACAGCAAAATGACTTACCTATATGATCTTTTAAATGCCTGAGTACATGTGGAGCATAAACTTTACCACATTTAGGACAAGTACTACTTGACTCTTGTTCTTCAGTCTCAATAGTCTCAATTTTAGCTTCTTCAATATCAATGGTATCATCATCGTTATTCATAGCTTCACAAGTTTTCAAATGTTTGGTAAACCATCCACCGGATAAGGGAAAATATTCGTGACAAATCTCACATTGTTTCTTGTTTTCCAATGACAAACCTCCGGGATTCTCCTCATGCATTTCTTTAAAGTGTTTTTTACGCAAATATTTCGATCCGAATTTTTTGTCACAGCTTGAACAGTGGTACCAGTCATTGCTCAAGGGTGATTCAAGCATAGGTTCGTCCGGATTGCTTCTGGATTTTTTGCGGACTGGTTGGTCTTCTGGAGTACCTATCGAAGGTCTTTTTGATGCGGATTTTGCGGAAGGAATACTTGTACTTGGAAGCTCTTCTTGAACTAAACTGAGTCCGGAAGCCGGAACAGCAAATCCCAAATGTTTGCCCAATTCCACGACCTTTTCATATTCTTGAACATCCTGGAAAAAAGTCCGTCCGATGTACAAAAGCTCCAAAAATGACATAATGGTACACGTGGCAAAGTCTGGTAAAGATAAAGACATCAAATTGGAATTTCGTTCACAACCTCCGCAATCTGTTCCGTGACAATAACAACAGGCGAATTTGGCAGCGATCATCCGGAGTTGCGGACAATGCCGGAGCAAAACTGCTCCGTGAGCTTTGCAAACTTGACCATTAGTTCCGATTAATTCCACATCAGTAAAGTGACCTTTTTCCTGAAAATGCGAAGAATTTTTAAAATTGCAGAAAAATACGAGTTTTTCGTCAAAATGAAGTGTTAAAAATATATTATGATTTGACATAAAAATTGTGGATTTTTGATAGAAATAAAAACATAATTTGTATGTCAAAATGAAGTCTTTTACTTTATGAACATTACAATTTGACGTGAAAACTTTTTTGTTTACATTTTTGTACCAATAAACATGATTTTATTCGTCAAATTGAAGTGTTTCAGTGATTTGACGGAAAATCCTTAATTGTTTTTGTTTACAAAAACAAACCATTTTGGCGGAGTTTTCTGTTAAGGAATCTTTGATATTTTGTTTTGTTACCTACCTGAAATGATTTGTAGATCCATGCCATGTCTGAACAATGGTCTTGTGTCCAAGACAAGCTGTAAACCTTTTTCAATGCCATGATTTCTGTTTTCTTGCGTTTTTGGTGTAAATCAATGTTTTGTTTGCGCTGGGCTCTCTCAGCTAAAATCAGCTGACGTGTGCGCTGTTAGAAAGGACAGCGTTACCAGACAACATGGTCATTTTTGAATAAAAAAATCTTTATTTTTGGCGCGAAAATTCAAATTATTGATACATAATTTTTCGTCTTCGTGATTTTGGCATTTTTTTCAGGCTTTTTTAGTTTAATAGAAGCTGAAAAAGTGCGATCTTTTGTCATGGAAATTTGCATACCTATGATTTTTTGTGCGAAAATTCAAAGTCATTATTGTATTCTAGTGGAAATTTAGCTATCATTTTCGAGTGGAGCTACGAGGGATGTAGGCTCTATTGATTAATATTTTTTTTTCTTTCATTTTATTAGTGATTTTGGTCAATTTTTTTCAGGCTTTTTTGGTTTAATAGAAGCTGAAAAAGTGCAATCTTTTGTCATGGAAATTTGCATACCTATGATTTTTGGCGCGAAAATTCAAAGTCATTATTTTATTCTAGTGGAAATTTAGCTATTATTTTCGAGTGGAGCTACGAGGGATGTAGGCTCTGATGATTTCATTTTTTTTAAACTGAAAGCTAATTTTCTGATTGTAAAATGATGAGGATGATGACACCTGTGATTGTGAAGTTCCCATATTTACTTCCTGTGCCTGACACTTTTCACCATTCAGGAAACAGTTGCTTTTTAACATCATCCGCAAAATGTTCCTGTTGCTCCTTTTCAATATTGCTTTGCTGAAATTATCTCATAGTTACGAGATCAAAGCAACTGGAAATGGAATTATCAAGCCTGGAACAGATTTAGAACTGTCTTTAGAAGTGAATAAAGTGTGGGATAGATGCCAATGGTTCACTTATAACAAAGAAGATGAATACCAATACTGTTCCTATGACTTGAATCCAGATACAGGATAGAATAACTATATAGCATGAGTAGTGCCACTTATTTTTTCCCGTCACTTTTTTTAAACGTTTTTTTCCGTGTTATTATTTTTGACCGCGAGATGACAGCGCCTCTGATATTCGCTAAAAATACTAATTCGACAAAACGTTTAAAAAAGTTGCACTACTAATGTTATATAGTTATTCTAATACAGGCATAGCAGAAGTGCACAAATGTAATCCAGAAAATGCCTCAGAAGTGATGATTTACACAGGAGAAAAATCAACAGAATGTCAAATTACCATTTTCAATTTCACCCCAGAAAATCATGATTTGATTTGGATGGCAAGATTAGATGAAGATTTTGAAAATACACAAATCAAAATTACAGTTGCTGAAGACGTGAAAAAAATTGAATTGATTCCAGATGAAATCTATGTTTTGGGTCAAAAATCCAAAATTAGGTGCCAAGTCATTGGTGGAAATCCAGTGCCTGATGTCTCAATGTTGTGGGAAAATTTGGACTCAGTTGATTTGATCTACGATTTTGAGCAGACATTCATCAATGAAAATCAAACTTTTGAGGGATTCTCTTAGTTTCATCAACGATTATGTCAAAACTACATTTTTGTAGACCTTAATAACTAACATCTAATTTATTGTACCTCTAAATTGACTAAGACCTACATCTTTGCAAACTGAATTCTGCAAGAAATTATGATTTTGGGCGAAAAACTTGTAGACTTAAAATGAATTATGATCTACTTTTGTAGATCTAACTCAAGCTAATTTAACCAACCGTTGATGTATATCGACAGTACATTACGATTCTTGAGATAAACTATTGATCAAACTTGATTTGTCCATTTTGGATTTTTCACTAGTGTTGAAAACCGTTGATGTAATTTTGTACGAGAAACAATCGTTGATGAAACTAAGTTTGTCCCTTTTTGAAGTACTTTTATGAAGTGACATTCATACCACAACTTTCCGACCATGGAAACCTTGTCAAATGTAAGTCATTTATTTTGGATGGAAACCAAGATTTGATGTATGATTCATCAGAAGATCAACTTTTTTTGGATATTCAATTCCAACCTCAACCCAAAGCTGGACAATTATTTAAAACTGAAATTGGCTCCGACTTAACTGTGAATTTCAAAATTAAATCGAATCCTATGCCAATTGCCAAGTGGATTTTTCAAGGTGCAAATCAAGAAACTCAATCACTAAATCCTGGAGAAAATACAGAAAAGTATGAAACATTTGAAATTGATCAAATCGAAGATTTACTTTACCAAATGCAACTTCAAATCCTGAATGTTTCAAAAGAAGATGAAGATTTAGAATATTTTCTTCATGTCCAAAATTCTCAAGGTGAACAATTGTATATGTTTGAAATAAAAGTTGTGGATTTATACAAGTATCCCGTATGTAAGTAGTAAAAGTAATGACGGATTCCGTCGCTCCGTGCTTGATTAGCACGAGTGAGAGCGGCGCGGGCTCATGCGACGGAACATTCAAAACTGAAAATCAGCTTTCAATTCTCTCAGCTCAGAATTCTCGAAGAATTGTTTACTTTTTGGAAAAAATTACGAAAAATCTAAAAATGGATTTTGAGGATTTTGAATACCGACCAGGTTCCATGTCAGAATATAGTTATGTGGAAACCTACTTGATCCGGAACGGATACGAGAAAGTGGTCACCAAGCTTCAGAATTTGAAACCAATAATAGTTTATGACTATTTGAAGAAAAATGGGTACCATGAAGTTGCCAAAGAGTTTGGCGAGGCAATACTTGAGGAAGATCAATCAAATCCATGATGATATTATGGAAGAAAAATCCAAATAAAACTTTAATTCGGAAATCTAAAAACAATTTGCAATTTTTTTCTCGATTGTTTCATTATCCCTTTGCATGCAAAGTCGTTTTTAAGGGGTTCTAAATCTTGCATGGGATGTTACACTTAGTAACACGTGAAAGAGAAAGCCGCAAAACAGCTGATGCTTACTTCCAAGGCGTGGTAGAGTCCCAAATACGAGGTTGAAAAATGATGACCATTTTGAACTTAAAATGGCCACAATTTCACGTCGAAAAATCTATGACATCCCTGAAGAGGTTGGAATGGACATTGTGGAAGCCATTGACATGCTTGAAATAATCACTTTAAAGGGTAAGTCATCTGCCTTTTCGGATAAAATATATTTCAAAATTATGAAAATATGTTTTTTTTAGTTCAATGTTTTTTTTTTTTCCACAGACAAGAAAATATCAAAAATAAAACGACCAAAAATCCAGAAAAAAAATTTTCAAGAAAAAAAATTGCCGGAAAAATTCAAGGCACCAAAATTAGTGATACAGAAATTGAATGAAGAATTCCTGCAAGAATTGCGAAATGAGATTAGAAATACACCGGATTTCTCATCTGTGCCTTTGTCAAATTATTTGCGAGGAGCTTCCAGGTCAAGAAATGTTTTGTTTCAAGAAAACATTTTGTGTTCAACTTTTGGGTGAAAGTCCATTTTTATCCGATTTAAAAAATTGATATTTTTTCTTAGTTTTAACTAAAAATTGCCAAAAGAAAAATTAACTATCGTATGAATTGATAACAAAGGAAATAATAATTTTTCAAAAAAAGGGAAATCTGAAAACAGAAAAAAATGGAGATATGTAATTGTACTTTTTTTTCTTCAATGAAAGTTTCAAAAAGTAAATGAAAATCAACAGAAAAAAAAATAATCAAAAAGAGAAAAAAGGAAAAAAATTGAATTTTTTCAAAAAGACAATTGGAAAAAAGAGAAAATTAGAAAGCAAATAATTTAAAAAAAAAAAAAAAATAGTAATAAAATTCGATTTTTGGACAAAAATGGACTTTGTGTTTCAGTGTGCAAAGTGTCTTAAAATTGACTCCGGAAATCCTTACAATTCACTCCAAAAATCGTACAAAAAATGTCATTTTAGACGAAATTCAATTATTACAAATTGACGAATTTTATCAAATCTGCACTATTTTTGCCCTTACCCAACCTTTAGTATTAGAAAAATTCCCGGAAAATGGAATGTCAAACTTTCTTTTAATTCTCAATTATTTAGTCAAGAAACCGTTAATTTACCAATTTTCATGGAATTTTGTCTTAAAAAGGCAAAAATCCGCTTTGATTAAATGTTGTTATTTGGTGGATTTGGAGATTTTAAAACCCAAACTGGAAGAGGAATTGAGGATGGAACAAATTATTGAGTACAAAATTGAAGATATTGGAGATGATGATGGGGAAGCTTTAGATTTGTTAGAAACGGACACAATTTGGACATCCGGATACTGGTTACTTAAGTAAGTCCTTTTTTTAGAGATCCGGATCAAAAAAAAATAAAAAATGACAAAAAGAAGTAATCAGCAAATAACCTCAAAAAAATAATTACGAATTCGATTTTTATTTCTTTCCGAAAATTGATTGTACGATATTTTTTTTTCTTTTTTTATCAAAATCGCCAAAAAAATCGACAAAGCTTCTAATTTCATCATGAAAATTGATTTTATAAGATTTTTTTTTTCATTTGGTGTAGTTATCATTTCAAGATTTTTTTTTAGGTTAAACACTTTATACTTATACGAAAAATATGGTGATGAATATCCGCAGAATTTTTGGCTGTTGACCAACTTACAAGAATTGACCTTCCTTGATTTCCAAAGTAAGTCTGATGATGAAGAAACTGAAGAATTCGTCTTAGAAATTGCCTTTGACTGTCAAATTATCAAGTTAAGATTCAACACTTTGAATTCATTACAAAAATGGGAGAAAATCCTGGAAAAAAGCAAAAATTTCCAAGCTGAAAACTATTTTTTGTCTCTTCCTCCCCAAAAAATTTCTCATCAAAATATTTACATTTGTGTCGATGCAAAAATGATTTCGACCTTTTATTATGCAAATGAAGGGAAAATCTTGAAAAAGAATTGGCTTTTTCAAGCAGATATCTGCGATGTGAAAATGAAAGAATTGAAACCTGAATGTACAATGGTTGTGAAAAATGATGCTTTATGGAGAATCACATTTAGTCATACTCAAGCTTGCGCAAAATTTGTCAAATTTTTGGACTGTTGGAGCTGTGAAGGAAAGTGAAATAAAGTGCTCTTCCAAAAGAACTTTAAAAAATCTGATTACACTGTGGTCAGCGTGGTAATTTAAAAAAAAATAAAAATTTGAGCTTCGTAACTAAAAAAAATGCGAGGCTTCCTGGAAAATTTGTTTAAAAAATCGAGAAAAAATAGCAAAATTATTTTAAAATTCCGATTTTTCGGATTTTTCTCATGATTTCGAATATTTTTTGAAGCAAAAACTTACATCCGCTTTACCAAAGAAGTTGCCGGATTAACTGAAGGTTACACCTCCAATTCTAAAAACCAAGAAGACCATTGCTTGTGATTATGTATTACCATATTCCTTACTATACCCTAAACGCCTACTTATTTCTTCTTAGATAATCAATGTATTGCAAGTATCCAATGTCTCTAAGTAATCTTCTTACATCTTGCTTACGTCTCCATCAAGTTCCATAGTAGCTTAGCCCTCTCTCTTTCACACTAGAACCGCAAGTCTTGCATCCACACAGTGTTTGAAAAAATCGAAAAAATGCTCAACAGCCTCTAAAAGATATTTAGACATCAGAAAAGATATTGAAAGAAAAAAAAAATTTAAAAAAAAAATTTAAAAAAAAAACGTCATCAAACACAAAATAACAAAAATAAAAAAATGGGGGGAAAATGAGGATTTTTTTTTTTTTTTAATGAGACTTTTTCTACCATTTTATAAACAATTTCTTTCATGATGTAACATTTTTTTGGTCTCGCAGTTGTAGCTTTCTTGTCTTACGACAAAGTAAGAAACCTTAGAAGTCTCTTTTCTTCTGTAACTCACTATTAAAAAGTAATGAACGAATCTTCAACCAACGTTTTTTGGCAATACCAATTCAAGTGGTCCCGACAAACCAATTCCTCATCCATTCAACCCATGGTTGCCCCTCAGGGATTTTGGCTTCTGATCACTTCATTGCTTTCACTTTTGTTCTTTTTGGTGGTTTGGATTTTTGTTTTGGTGGCTTGTAAATTGCTGATTAAAATCCTCCAGGATTCCAATACTTATGAGGATTCTGAAGCCAATTTTGGAACACCTATGGAACGACCATCCGCATTGATACTTGGATGGAATTTTTTGAGTCCAAGGTAAATTCTTTAGAATTTCAATTTAACCGCCAAAAATGGCCACTTTTCTCACTTTTGGCCAGTGTCTATCTGAACTACTTTTTAAAATTGTGGCTATTTTGGCTACTTTAATAAACATGTTCCTTTTTGAATATGTGGCAATTTGGGCAATTTTTTTGCTATATTGGCTATTTTTTAATTGCAGCCAATTTTGGCTATGTTTGAAAATTGTGGCTATTTTGGCTACTTTTTCAAATATGTGGCTAGATATTGTCTACTTACATATTTGAATATTTGATACTTTTACCATTTTACCAATTTGTTTTTTGGCGATTTTGGCTATTTTGGCTACCTACAAATGTTGCAATTTGAGTTAAGACAGTACATTCATAAAAACGTTGAAAAGTATTTCTCCGAAGAGGCAATTTAGTTTTGAAAGCTAGCAAAATAAAAAGTCGAGCAGCTTTTTAGAGTCAAAAGAAGTCTTGATCCAATTTTAGTTGTGCCACTTACATCTCGTATCTTCTTCCCTAAAAAAGTCGTAAGATGGTCTTATGTATGCGAAAAAATAGCCAAAATGCCCAAAATGCAACATTTATCCAAAATAGCCACAATTCATAAATATAGTACTAATACAATAATTTTGTCAAAAGTAGCCATTTTTCTGCAATACTCTAAAATAGCCAAATTAGCCACAATTTGTACCAATGTTTTGCCAAAATAGTCACTTTTCATAAAACATATAGCTTTTTGGAATTTTCACTTTCTCTTAAAATTACAAAAATATTTCTTCTACAGAAGAACTTATGAAGACGTGACCAAAAGTCCCATCGTGTCACCAGAAGAATCAATTCCACCTCCAAAATACGAAGAAGTTATGAATCAAAAAGTTGTCATCATGGTAGAAGATGACAACCCACCACCCAGTTTTGAAGATGTAATAAAGGAGGAATGAAATAAAGATTTTCAATCTAATTTTTTCATTACCGGCTCGGAGGAAAACGCGTAAAAGAATTCGTCAATTAGATGGTGGTCAAAGAATTTAGTGAGTAAATTCCTTGGTCTCTTTATTTTGGGCCCAAAAAGGCCAATTTTGGGACAAAAAAGGATCAAAGCATCGGGAACTCAATTTTGGGTTCTTTGGCTAAGCGGAAACATGATTTGAAAAAAAAATTGATTGGGGTTGTCTCTTCGTAATACTTAGTTCCTATGGCCTCCGGTTTGTTCTTGATATACTTCTATAACGTCATCTTGTTCCATTTCAAGCTGAAATAAGCAAATGTCAAAATTAGATCCAAGAAAATACTCAAAAAATCTCGTCAAAAGGCAACATTTTATGGGTTTCTCCGGTTTCTCCCCGAAACAAGATTGAATCTTGTTTCAATCTACAAAGCGCGATATTACCTTTGACAAAAATGAAGTATTGGACAAAATTGACTAGAAAGGCTAAAAAGGATAGTTTGGATAAATCCAGATGCATTGGACAAGTCGGACAATTTGGACCGAAAAGGACAAAATATTGGACAAAACAAAATTCAATCATTCGCGCGTGATAAAATTGGACAGAAGTAGACTGAATTGATAAATTGGACAAACTAGACAAAATTGAGAATTGAAAAAATGAACAAACAGACAAACTATTTAGACAAAAATAGACAGATGCGCGTTTGATAAATTGGAGTAAGGACTCTTTTAAGGACACGAGATAAAATAAATGGGTTTGATGTTGAGATTTTGAGCTGCAAAACTTACTTGTTTTGGTGTTTCATCGTCATTGATTCGTCGTCCGTCAAATAGAAATCGCAGACTTGAGACTGGAACTCCGACGCGTTCTGAGTAAGATTTTTTCAGTTTTCCCATTTGGGTTGTCATTTTTACGCGAAAATGGATCTCATTAGAGTCTTGACCGACCACTTTCAACTTGATGTATTCGGTTTCGCCACCGGCTTCAGCCTAAAACGGAAAATTCGTCAAAATTATTTCATAAATAAAAATTATCGTTACAATTTCACGAAATTTTCTACAACATCGAATTTTAGGTAAAGTTGCCAAAAAATTTTTTCAAGTCGCTCCACTTCCTAAGACTTACGTTATCTCCCATGATGAGTTGAAAAGATTCGAAATTGTTCGAAAAATGCAAAAGTTGAGTTGACCGGGAATTCGACTTATTTTGTTTGAGAGCAATTTGTGCTGCCTTATTTCCTGCCCAGATCTGCCGGCCGGCAGCTTGATTAATTGAACTACAATTTTTAAGGCGTTTTAAATCTAGGTCACCAAAATAATGATTTTAATTCATTAACTTTAAAAAATGATTTGAAACTGAATTTAAGTACTTTTATAGAGTGAAAGCTAACTAACTATGATTAATTCGTGATTAAGACTAAAAATTGTGATTTTTATGGTATTTTGAAGAAGCGTAAGAGTGATTGACTTGGCCCCGATTCCATTTAGCCGCTGCGCGTCACTGTATTCGCCGAATGCAACGAACGTTCGAAATTAAGGCAATTTTTCAAAAATATTTTTCTACATTTACCAAAAGTGATAATTATTTTTCAATGTAAAACTTTGTTTGAAAGCTTTTAATAATAAATAATAAAATATTGAATTTTAAAATTCAACGGAGAAAAGGGAAAAAATGAAAAATATCGATTTTTTATTTTGCATTCGGTCTAGGAATTCGAGTCGATTTTGCGCATAACAAACAAGATCACTGAACTCGGTGAAAAAAATCGTGAAAATTGTAGCGACAATTCAAATCTTGAAGAATCCTTGACATCCTTGACTCCACACACTTCTCGATCACAGTATCGAAAAGTCCAATCTCTAATGGCCTTCATACGGCTTCCAGGGTTACACTGACCCCAACCTAAACCCTATTTCGGGGTGGCCAAAAATTCGTGGAGAAGGACCTAAGGAGCTGGCCGTAAAGTGTTAACCAAAGGCATTTCACGAGAAAATATTTGTGTTCACCGACGAATTTCACAACTCATAGAATTAAAACAACAGCAAGAAGAAACAAAGTTGGGAAAATGTCGCGACGTTCGGGAGGGCCAAGCGCTCAGCAACCCCCAAGAATGAGTTATCAAGGCGGTAAGAAAACAACAAAAAACTGACTTTGTTACAGGGTGTCCGAGCAAGTTTTGAATAGAGTTCTGAAGCAATTTAAACTGAAAAGTTTATGTATTTTTCACGTAAATACAAAAATATTTGCAATCTTGGCTTTTTTGGAACTTTTCACGTTTTTGAAAATTTCCGCTAAATATAGAGTTTTCAAAAGTTTGGTGTTTTCAAGCTCGCTTATTGATGTACTTTGATAAGTTTTACATGTGTTCCACAATTTTTAATTCCCGCTATTTTCCCTCTTATCGCGATTTCCGCCAAATTCACTCTTTTGGGGTAATTTTCATTTTTTAAAATTGCTGTAATTTTTTCGTTTTTCTGGTTTTTTATCGTGTTTCAAATTTTTCACAATTTTTGAAGTTTCCAAATTTCCTGCCTTTAGATATTTCCCCAATTTTCTACAATTTACAAAATTACTCAGTATCTAATACAGAACTTACTTGGACACCCTGTACTGAGGAGATCACAATCCGGATCAGTCTCTTCAGCAGAATTCATTTTCTCAACTTTTCAGGATACAACGGAGCCAGTCAGTACCAACCTCATCAGGGTTTAGGAATCCGGACTACTGCCGGTGCTCAAGCTGCCCAACAGAATTACTTCCAAGTTCGGCCCATGCGAATGGCCCCACAGTCTGCACAGCAACGCGGAGGCCAAATCCAGTTTCAACAGCCTCCACCTACTCCTGGTCAAAGCCAACAGCCTCAACCTCAAGTGTCTCAGGTTCAACAACAGAATTCTCAACAGCATCTTGGAACAGCACGGGGATTTGTAGCTCCACAGAATATGCATCAGCCAACAACAATGATGTTTGTGGTAAGACTTGATTTTTTTTTTTTTTTTTTTAAGATTTTAGAATAGAAAGTCGCGAAGTGTTTTGATTTTAAAGACAAAATTGGTTTTGGTGTTTATTCGTGAAATGGCAACGAAACAAAAATTACATAATCTTGTCATTTAACGTTTTTGACCGCGATCTAGCTTCGCTATCGCGGTCTTACAAGTGACTTTTTATGGCGATATTTGCTCTTAGTTGCCAGTTTGGCCGCAAGATGGCGATATTGATACTCATTGCTGAGCATTGTTGCCATTTCTCAGCAATGTATTCACTGCTGAGATTGTTTGTATTTTGCAGCTGAGTAATGTAATAAAGCTGAGATTTTCAGGGATTTGAATTCAAGTCATTGCCTTGCAAGTTCAGTTTGAATCGCGGTCTTAGATCTGAAAAGCAAGCATTTTCAGTCTTGTTTTTTCTCCATAAACCTTTAGTAATTGAAATCCGGATTTCAATCTTGTTTTAATGTTCGCATGTTCTCCATAAAAATCAAGATTTATGCTTTTGTATTATTACCATTTAAAGATTTTTAGCAGATATTTTTTTGTTCCTTTTGTCTATATCTCAGACATGAAATACTTGAAGAAAATGATTGATGACAATACCATGACTCATGTTTTTGCACTAATTCTACGAATTTTTAAAAGATTTTTCCCCAATTATCTTAACTCACGAAAAATTGAACATTCATAGCTAGGTAGTAATTTTAGGCGGAAAATTCAAATCCGGATTGTTGTAAGGCAAATATTTTGGCGCGAAAATTGAAATATTTATTATTTTGTTGTCTCGTAAATTGTGAGGTTGGACTGTAAACTTGAAACTCCATTGGCATTTGGCATAAAATGTCTGATTTTTGATTGCTCTACCTAATAATTATGAGATTCGAGTCTTTTTATCCGTCATAGTGTTTGAAAATATTTCAAAAAAGTCTCATTTTATAATGAACTATTGCGGACGAAGCAAAGTAAAACTAAAAAGATATTTCACAGTGGCTAAAACATATTTCACCGTAGCTAAAACAAATTTCATAGTAATTAAAACGGATTTCATAGTTGCTGAAACAGATTTCACAGTAATACTATGGATTTTACAGTAACTAAAACATATTTCACCCAAAGCTAAAACAGATTTCATAATAGCTAAAACGGATTTCACAGTTGCTAAAACAGGTTTCACTTCACACTAGAGATGACTTTTCGAGAGAAAAATTCTCAAAGTCAGAGTTCGATACTACAAAAGACATTTGACATCGATTCTGTCTAAAACTATTCTAAACATTCATTCCTATTCCTTCTTGATATTCAGATTTTCTATGAAACATCCTGTGTTATCGGTAATACTTACTTTTACATCCTGCATTGGGAACCAAAAGGATAAAGCCCGTTTGTCTGGCAAATCCAACCAATATGATTCATCGCTATGCCATGGAGTTTCCACGTCGGAAAATGGTTCCTACAAAATATTTTTGGGAGTTTAGGTAAAAATTGTGAGTTGTATGTACTCTCTCTCTAGTTTGAGACTTTTCAACGCAATTAAAGTTTGCCTGGTAATGAAGGTAGTGCGTGAAATGCATGGCAAAGCTACGAGGAAAAAGTAAAACTACTTTGTCAAGTCAAAATAACCTTTGCTACTCACTCTTGCTACTTAGTTCTTTCATCAAAGTGAAGAAGCAAGCAAAGAGCAAAGCAACAGAACAGAAAAAAAGTTTCTTTCTATCCTTTTTGCACAAATGCATTCCGTAGTAAAACTGCTCAAAGAATAATGAGGTTGAGAGTTGAGCACAGTGGTGAAAAAGCACTAAAGATATCTCATTTGACTTTTCTGGCTGCTAATATCTTAGTGATGATTGTGGCGCGAAAATTCAAATATTCAGCTTTTGAAAATAAACACAGCTCTCGCTTCGGACGCGATGTTTTAAAAGGAGACTTTTAAAAGTGATTTTAAAAAGTGCTGTGAAGAGTACATAGAGGCTCTCATCTTCACATTTGCAGCTATTTTAGAGATGACTTTTTGAGAGAAAAATTCTCAAAGTCAGAGTTCGATTCTACAAAATCAGCACTGGCAGTCGAGAATTAGCAGCCCGGCGGGCAGAATTGGCCAGCCTACCAGCGCTGATTTTGTAGTATCGAACTCTGACTTTGAGAATTTTTCTCTCAAAAAGTCATCTCAAGTCATAAAGTTTAAAACATATTTTAATGTAATAAAATAAATTATGAGACATATTTTTGGGTTTTCAAACAGTATGTCAGGTAAAAAAGTGCAGAATCGCATTGAGTTCCTCTTGGCTGCAGCAGCTAAAATATTTGCGAAATCACAAAGTGTCTTCTGTCTTTGAAATTATTTAATCTACTGTATATGATTTAGAACGCGAAAATTGTCTGTACTCTTGTCTTTTCGGCCTTCGTGTCAAAATAAATATCCATTTTATTTTTGTAAATTCAATTTTTGCGGCTAAAATGTATCCAAACGTTTCAAATCTTTTTCCCTAATTTTTTTTAAGCGCGACCAAGCAAGCTCAAGCTGCTCGCGCTTCTACATCTTTCTATTTTCTTCTTTTTGTTCTTTAGCATTTTTCTCGTACTTGCGTAATTTACACTTTTTGCATAATTTTACACGTTTTTGCGCAATTTTACGCTTTTTGCAAAATTGCACACGTTTTTGCGTATTTTTTCTTTTTAAAATAGTCTAGCCTTTCGAGCCTTTTAATCTTTTCAAGCCTTTAGAGCTTTTCGAGCCCTTCAAGCCTTTTGAGCCTTTCAAAATTTTCAAGCCTTTAGAGCCTTTTTTAGCCTTTAAAAATTCTTAGATTTTCTAACACTTAACTTTTGCTCGTGCTTATAGTTTCAAACTTTTTTAAACTAAATTTTTTGCACCTCAAACTTTGATTTCTACATGACTAAAAATACTCTGTTTAGTAAAGAATTAGAATCTGTCACCCTTCTAAAAAGAGAACTTACCACAAAAGGCGTTACCTTCCATTTCCTATTTGGCCAAGCAGAAACTTTAGATAAGAAAAGAAAGGAAAAATATAAATCTGAAAAAAATATTTTTTGAAAATTCATTTAACAATAGAATTGACTTTGTATGTATGTCAGGTATGAGATAATTTGCAAGGATTGCATCTAGGGTTGCGCGATTCATTCGCAGTTTCACGTGTCTCTCAAAATCTTGCCGTCCACGTGTGCAACTTTGGCTGCCAGTGCCGCCCCACCAACTACAACAGCAGTACCAGAAAGTACATATTTGATCATGTTGATTTTTGGCACTTTTTGTGACTCGACTTTGAAAACTCTTTTCATTCATTGCTTCTTCATTTAGACGAGTAGGATTTGTCAGATATGTAGAAGAAATGGGAAATTATCTCCTTGGACTTTTGATTACTATGTTTGAAACTAATGAAAATTTAAAATTGAGATTTTATGAGATGAAATCAATTTGTTATTCAATTTCTCAACTTTTACATAAGCAGATAAATTTTTTTCAAAAATAAAAGTTGCTTAGAATATCAACTTTAGTAAATGAAAATTCAATTTCAAGGCTGGTTTATGATTGCTTATATGACTTAAACTCGGGGCGTGGAGTAATAAAATTTTGAAAAAAATCTAATGTTTTATATAGAACCAAGTCAAATGAATTTAACAAGCTAGAAAATCTAAGTTAATAGATAAAAACATAATTTAAGAATAGTTTTGAGTCCTTAGAATCCCTAGAATGTTTAAAAAAATAAATCAGAAAAATCTAGATTTGTTTAAAGTAAGGCAGGTAATAATAGAAATATCTGGTAACGCTGTACCGGCCAACTGTCTCGTCCCTGCTATAGCTGCTAACTTTCACCACCATGTGAGTCTGTACAAGAAGGTATCAGAAAAGTGTAAAGCAGCTGCCATCAACGTTAAAAGTAGTAGCAAACTAAGAAAAATCAAAGAAAAAATTGTGTATAAAAAAGAAACTGAGAAACAAAGGAAACTCTTGAGTGAATCACACAGTGTGAAACTAGTTTAACAAAATGAGAGGCATCAATAGAGGCTGAAGTGTGCAAAGTTACAATGCAACAGCCTCCACCACCCCCAGGCGCTGGGGGGCAGCCTCAACAGTTCCCCCGGGGACATCATCACCACAGCCCACACCCCCATATGCACCAGCCCCCACCCCACAGTTTACCCAATCAGGTATCTGTGGGGGTTGCTCCCCAAGTCAGTGTGGGACAAAGTACCCAACCTGGTGGAATTCGTTTTATATATATGAGTCAGCCTGGGCATAGTGAGGTTGCCCAGGGGCAGCCCCCAGGATCAAACCCGGGTCAACAAGTTTTTATGCAGCCCAATACTGCCAACAATTTTATGGTGATTTTTCAGATTTTTCTTAATTTTGTTCGATCCGTATTTTATGACTGTTAATTGTGCTTTTCTAAATCAAAACTTAGCTTTTCAAAATCATTTTTTAAGATTTTTCATTATAAGTCCGACCTTTCTTGAGGAGTTAGAAAAGATAAGTTTTGCTTTTAAAAAGCTAAATAAACAGTTGGTAAATATGAACTTTTACTTCACTTGATTTAAAAGAGACTTTTTTGTGGTTTAAATCACCTAACCACATATATGTACCCAATTGATTTTGCAAAAAATGCCTCACTTCCTCTGTACTTCGGACCTCATTGGTTCCACTTTATCTCTCTTCGTTTGAAAATCACTTTTATCAGGAGTTAGTCAACTTATATTCAAATTAATCAAATTAATTTTGTGAAAATAAAATTAAAACGCTTTGTTCTCTCGGCACTTCAGACCTCGGTCACTCCACTCAATAGACATGTTTAATCATGAGTTAATTGACTATTGATTAGGTAGTAACATTCACCTAACCAATTTTATTTTACAAAAATCAAAATCAAAATGCTTTGCTGACTCGGTGCTTCGGACCTCAATCATTCCACCTTAGCTAAATAATAATTTTATTTTTATTTTCAGTCCCCTTATCGTATGCCGGGTGTACAAGGGGTCCAAATCTACCCCCAACCCCAACATTTTCCTCCGGGTACCTTCGGCACAGCATCACCGTACCAAATTGGGGCCTACAACCAACCCCCACCAAACATCCCAAATCAGCCCAACCCACGCCCTCAAACGCCCCCCACACAAGGCATGCCGGGTGCGGGTGGTCCCGCTGGTCACCCCGCGATGAACCCCATGATGCCTCCCTATCTCAGTGCCAGTCAGGTCCAAGCGGCCTCGGCGGCTGCGGCCTCGGGTCACCATTCGCTACCCCCCAACACCCATTCTCAGGTGAATTTTCAATTTTTTCTTAATTTTGTTCGATGCGTATTTTATGACTATGAATTGTGCTTTTCTAAAGCAAAATTTGGCTTTTCAAAATCGTTCTTCAGGATTTTACATTATAAATCAAACTTTTTTTGAAGTTTTGCTTTTAAAAAACGCCAAATTAACTGTCTGTACTCCATTTTCAGCCCCCTCCGCCCCACATGCAGCATGGAGGACACGTTTCGGGTATGCCGCCCTCAGTGTCGATCAACCAGCCTCAAATGGCCACCATCAGCGCCCCCAAACCCTACGAGAAGCGGAAACGAACGCCCCTCCTGATTGTCAACCCAGAGACCCAAGAAGTGGTCAACCTGACAGAATCCAAAGCCTCCTCCTCTATATCTGAGACAGCCTCTGAGGCCAATTCCGAGGTCAGTGAAGTCAAAGCTGAAGAGTTGGCTTTATCAGAAACGGCCTCTGTGACGATGGAGGTCAAGGAGGAAGATGAGGTCAAAGAGGCTGCTATTGAGGCTGCTGTTGTGCCTGAGGTTAATGTCGAGGTCGCCAAAGTTGAGGTCGTCTCAGAACCTTCTGAAATTCATCCTGAAAGCTCTTCCATTGACAATGATCAAGTACTTGAACAAACAGTTGAAAACAACGATTTAGAAGGTAAACATTTTTTTTAAAGCATAAAATATCAGTATTCAGCTGTTTTAATTGTTGATCCTCAAAAGCTGAAAACAAGTCAGAAAGTGAAAAAAATTTACAAGGTTGAAAAAAAGAAGGGAATAAAAGACGTTTGATAATTTGACAAATTATTTATCCCCCTCCCCTTAAATAATTTTGATTATTTTCTGTGTATGGTAGAAACTAGTTTTTGGCTACTAAAGTGTCGCCCCCTATCTGTGCTGAGATACTGAGAACGGCAGACATGTTGTTTAAGCTGCTGTTGCTCCAGTTGCTCAAGTTGATAGCACATGTGAACATTGAAGACGAAAACTTGAAGTCTTTCACAACAGCTGCCGAACTAGTGCCAAAAAATCATCTGAAATATCCTTGAGACATTCATTATACAAAAAATACAAAAAAAGATTATTTTTGTTGTGCTGAAACAATGACTTAAGTTGATTGAAAATCATGCCTCGATCCGAAGTCCGCCATAACACCCTTGGCAGATCCAAAAGGAATCGAGGTGAAGTTTAAAAAAAATTGTAAAAAAGAAACTTTGTCGCGCAGTACAAAAGTTAAAAAAATTGATATTTTTTTAAAAAAAAAAAAATTTCCAACAAAAAAAAAGTCGTTAAACGGCAATAAGTCGCTTTTTTGAATGAGATGATTTTGAAATTTTTTTACTTTCATCAACCGGCAACAATTTGACGAGAAATTTGAAAAAAATCCGATAAAAATTCTTTTTATCAGCTATTTTTATTTTTTTGTGAAAAATTCGTTGAACGGTAAAAAAAACCCAGAACAAAAATCTTGTCATCGACGAGAATTAAAAAAAGAATCCGTTAAAAATTCGTCAAATGAAAATGAAATATGAATCATGGCATTTGACGAGTTTTTTATATGAAAACTTTTCCTAGTAAAAAAATTCGTTTAACGACAATTAACATATTTTTAGGCAAGTCCAAGACAAAAAAGAAAGATGCAAAGGTCGAAAAAGAAGCTGAAAAGGCTGCTCCAGAAGTCGAAAAGGAAATTGAGCTGCCAACAGTTACTCCACAAGCTACAGTTGCATTATCCAAGCCAGAGCAAACAGAACAACAATCCGAAGCCGAAGTTGTCGATGGTAATTGCGTAAGCAGTAAAGTTGAACAAAATCACGTTGAACAAAATCATGTGGGCAACAATGAGGATATAAAAGCTGACATTGAGAAAAAAATTGAAAAAGTCGAAGCAGAAGCTGAAGAAGTCATCAAGACTAATGATGATGTTGAGGAGGTTGCAACCAATGACATAAATACAGAAGAAGGGGATGAAGTAGTGATGGAAAATGGAACTGCTTCATCTTCGGCGAATAATAGCAATCCGGCTTCCAAATCAAGTTCCTTGATTAAGCTCAAATACAATTATAATGACGGTAAGTGAAAATTAGCGATAATTGAATATTTCGCGCTGAAATCTCATCTTAGCAACAACTTGTCTAAAAACTCCAAAAAAAATCTTGGCGAGACAATATTTTTTTTTTTTTTTCGATCATTCATTTTCGGCCATTTTTTTGCAGCAAAACATTTGTCAGAAATCAATTTATTTATTTTTTCAGAACAATGGTCGCCAATCAATACTGAGGGCAAAAAACAATACGATCGGGATTTCTTAGTCCAATTGGCCAAAGATCCTTTGTCCCTACGTAAACCCGCCAACTTGCCTTCCATGGACATCATCAAGGAGCGTGCCAATGCTGGCAATTCGCGAGTGCCTATGGTCAACGCCAGTAAAGACTGGACTCCAGGATTTGTCAAACCTACGCCTTCCAAAACCGGACGTGACCGGCCAGCTGGTGGACCTGCCGGCGGACGGGGCGGCAAACCCGCTCCCGCTGTCATTGACTTGAAAATCAGCGATCGGGACATCAAATTACAGGTACTTGTCATTTGAATTTTTGCGCCCAAGACTTGTCTTGATTTTTGTCCTTTCTTCTAATTTCAGACAACAGAAAATGCTTGGAAACCTTCGGGTATGAAAAATGAAAGTAACGTTCCCGAAGATCCCCTGGCGGAGCTTGAGCGTAATGTCCGGAGCATTTTGAACAAGTTGACTCCACAGAAGTTTGAAACTCTGGTTGAGAAATTCAATGGCTTGCCTATTGATACGGAAATCAAGCTGAAAACATGTATTGAGCTTATTTTTGAGAAGGTAATATTTTAAAACTGTTCAAAATCAAGTATGAAACCTTAAAAAAAAACTTTACCAATTTTCCAGGCTGTGGACGAACCGGAATTTTCGGTGGCTTACGCTCGTATGTGTGAAGTTTTGCGTGAAAAGGACGTTGGCGACAAAAGCGTGAATTTCCGCAAACTCCTGATCGCGCGCTGTCAGAAGGAATTCGAACGCGACTACATGGAAGGCTTCGATCGGGCCAAATTCGAGGCCCAGTTGGCGGCCACCGAGTCCGAAGGCGAGCGCAAAAAATTGCAGGTAGACATAATTTGAATTTTGGCGCATAAACTAAAGGTTTCTAAGGATGTAAAAATTTCGAAAACTATGGTAGCTATTTGTTTACATATTTTGGCTATTTGTTTGCATTTTGTCAGCTGTTTGTTTACAATTTGAATTTCGCGCTAAAATGGATATTTTTTTCAGGCGGAATTCGAGGAAAAGGAGCGGCGCGCCCGCCGCCGGTCACTCGGCAACATTCGATTTATCGGCGAATTGTATAATTTGAAAATGTTGACGGATCGAATTATGCACGAGATTATTAATAAGTTGATTCAACTAATTGATGAAGAATCATTGGAGTGTCTATGCTGGTTACTCAATACCATTGGAAAAGCTCTGGAAGCTGCCACCAAAGCCAAACTTAACGCACCGCCAGGTGAAGAAACAAATAAAAATGTAAGTAAAGATTTTTTTTTAAATTCTTAATGGAAATAGTTTGTTAATAATTTGAATTTTCGCGCCAAAATTGATGACCCTTTTCATCCTGAATCTCCATTGAAGATTCTATGAATTCCTGGTTTCTGATTAGCTGACTCGAAATCTGCTCAAGTACACCGGTCAAGGTTCCATACTTTAATTGTCTTTCTTTTCACAGAAACAAAATCTTAAGCCTTTTGATTATTACTTCGACCAAATGGAGGATATCGCCAAAAAGAAAAAAATTCCCTCACGCGTCCGATTCATGCTTCAAGACGTGATAGATCTGAGGCGTAACAGCTGGAGGCCGCGCCGCGAAAAGGCCGGACCCAAAACTCTAGATCAAATTCACAAAGAGGCCGAACGCGAAAAAACGCAAGCCAAACTGATGGAAATGGCCGGTCCCAACGTCAACTCCGGAGGTGGCGGCGGCGGCGGTGGAGGCGGTAACCAAAACAACCGCGGAGACCGTGACAACCGGGGTAAGAGGTCGTCCCGTGGGCCTCAGCAATCCATGGAGGCTGATGAATGGAATACTGTGGCTTATAGTGGACGTTCCAAGGGCTTTGATCGCAGTGACGCCCAAAAGATCCAAAACTTGGCCATGAACGCAAACAAGACTCAGGACTCGAGCAACATGTCCTTAGGCCCAGGCTACCGCAGTTGGGGTAAGGGATCGGGCTCAGCACCCAAACCACCCCAACAAAATCGTTTCTCGGCCATACAAAATTCCGACGCCGAAGGTCAAAGTCGCCGAAACTTTTCGGCCTCCATGGGCAACTTCAACCGCAGCAGTAACAGCCGAGGTTCATCCGTGGATCCCGACCGTGCGGGCGCCCTTGAGGCCGTCAAACAATTTAGTGCTGTGACCTCCAATGGGCCTAATCTAGCCGGCGGTGGACCAGCTCAAGGCCCCAAAGACCCCAAACCCGAACGTGGTGCTGGGGGTGGACCAGCAGCCCCCTCCCAAGCCAATCTTCCCCAAGTTGGCGGCCCCAGCATGTCTGTGGACCTGGGTCATATGGCGCATATGCCAACTCCCCAGACACTGGATGAGTCCAAGTTGATGGCAGAACAGACCAAAGTGCTCAAAGGACCCCAGGATCTGACTGATGACCTGCTCAAACGGCGGACCAAGGGTACACTTGAGGAGTACTTGAACTTGGAGGATTCCGACTCGGCCTTCACCGACGTCTGCAGCCACTTCCACCCCAACCACATGAGTCGGGTGGCTGAGGAGATGATCTTCGGTGTGATCGAGGACAAGCCTAGCAAGATGAAAAAGACGGGCGAGTTGCTCGACTCTCTAGTCATAAAACATGCCTTGTTGCCTACCCAGCTCCAGAATGCCTTCAACCAGTTGTTGCAGATCAGCACGGATTTGGAGGTCGACATTCCCAAATTGTGGGACAACATTGCCATGGTCTTAGCCCCTCCTCTGGCCTCTGAAAGATCGTTAAGTATGAAATACCTTCTGGAGGCGACTCAGTTCCTGGAGCCTCAACAAGTTCCCAAGTTCCTTTCGGGCGTTTTGCATCAGTTGGCAGAGGCCAAAGGACGTCCCAAGGCTGGTGATATGATGAAAAAGTCAGGATTGTCTCTTAGTCATTTCATGCCTTCTGACCAAGTGCCTACCTTCCTTATCTCACAGGTAAATTCTTTCAATTCCAAAGTTTGAAATTTGCATTATTATCATTATTTTTCTTTTACAGAAACTTGAGTTTATCGAGTCGCCTTCAAATTCAGCAAAAGATTTGATCAAATACAATGTGACGAAATTGTTGCAAGAAAATCCTCAGAAATATGACGCAGTATTCTCCTGGATTGAGGTAATTTCTATATTTAAAAAGTTAAATTGGAACTAATTTTAATTTTTTTTTTTTTTTACTTTGCAGAAGAATGTCACCGAAGAGGAAAGAACCACGAAACCGAAAGATTTTATTCGTACTCTAACTGTGGTCTTAACCGAAGGTTCTATAAGTAAGTCCAACTTTGAAATATGATAAAAGTAATTTTTTGAAAAGTTTAATTTTCAATTTTCAATTTGGAAGTTCTTTTAAAAAATATTTTTGGTTTCTTTCAGATGATATGAGAGGTCAACTGACGTTGAACGAAACTGAATTCACCAATCGGTGCTCTGTTCTTAAGAGATACGTTGACGCCAATATTGACCGCGAGAAGCAAGTTTTGTACGCACTACAACATTTAATGCACCAAATGGAGCATCCCAACAGTGAGTATTCAATGTTTATTTTATATCTTTGAAAAAACAATAATGATTTTCTTTCCCCCTTTTTTCAGGATTGTTGTTCAATATCTTCAATTGCTTGTACAACAATGATGTGATATCCGAAGAAGGCTTTGACGCCTGGCTTGCATGCTCGGATCCAGCAGAGCAGGAGGGCAAGGGCGTGGCCTCCAAATCTACCCACCATTTCTTCACGTGGATGCGCGAAAACGATGACAATGAAGGCGAAGACGAAGAGTGAAAAAAAGATGATTTTTCAACAATTTTTTAAAAAAACAGCAAGAAAAAAAAAATTCATTAGCAACGAAGAAGAAAAAAATTGTAGAAGATCGAGATTTATAAGAAAAAAAATACCCCATTTTCTCGTTGGTGATTATGTAATCCCCCCCAAAACGCGCAATTTCTTCCCTACAAGAAACGCGCGCGCGCATCTCTCCTGAAAAAATGATGGAAAAAAAATCGGTTGGAACTAATTGCTTTGTATGCGTAAATATTCTATATATTTTGATAAATATACTTTGGCCCAACGGAATCCGGAGAATTATTTGTTTTGCTTTCCTTGGTATCTTTTTTTTTTTTTTTTTTTTTATTCAGCTATTCTCACATTTCGCGTTTTAGGCGACCTTCTCGTATTAGGCGTTTATTTACTAAATTCTTTGAGCACCATCTAATTGACGCAACTTTTGTTCCATTTCATGGAAATTTTGTTGTTGTCGTTGATGACGGGCATGATCTTTGTCTTCGACCTCGTTCATCCGGGATTTCCATTGTTGGCGTTCGGGTTCTTCGTCGGATTCTCCATCACATTTTCTTTTGATGCAGACACAGAAATAACATAAACATTCAATGATTGAAACTGCGCTGATGCCGAGGAAAAAAGCCATTAATCCACCAACCTTGAACAGAACAATTTCACTGGGGTCATAGATATCCTTATTAATAAATGTGTACATAGTTAGAGAAGCATTTTTTTAAAGTTTTAGATCCGGTTTGTTAAGCTTGAGAAATTCTGACTCATGCTGGTAGCGGATTAAGTATTTTTGCGGAAAGTCAAAAAAAAAAAAAAAAAAATTCTTTCAGGGATGCACCTTTCGATTGATAATTTAAATTATTGGATACTCTGTGAGTTCCAAAACAGTAAAATACTTCAAACTCTAAAGCCAAAAAGAAAGCCTCTCAGAAGTTATTTACCTCTGCCAGGAATTGTAATCCATGCTGAGGAAAGTTGTGTATTTTGCTGTATTCCATGGAATTCAAAAAGAACTTCAATACGACAACATTGGTTGTACCAGTAGCGCCAGCTTGAACCATCTTGGTTTGTAAATCCGCCTTCAAATTATCACTCAAATCCGTGTAAGATGAAGTCAAACCATACCTATCTTGAACACAATCCTGAATGCACTCTTTATCAATTTTTACCTGGATTTCATTATCTGTCACAATGGGTTCAATTCCATTGATTTTGCTATTGTTGCTATCAATGAATGATCTGTGATACCTAGCGGATTGTAATGGTCCACAACGCATCACTGATCCAGAAGATGCAAATGAACAATCCAAAAGCTTCCGGGCAAGCAATTCACGCTTGACGACCAAAGCACAATTAGCTTTAGTGTAACCATATGGCTGGTCTAAACCAAAAATCAAATCCTCGTCTACTTGTCTTGTACCCGGAACCAAACATTTCATTCGACCAATGGCACTAAACTCCAAATCCGAATCGTCAGTCAAGCTGCGCGATATCCCAATCGAGGCAATTTGTCCAGGTTGAACAGTTTGTCCTTGACCATTCAAAGCAGAATCAATTGTTGAGGTATCATCCGTGATGGCATAGGTGACTCCAGAAGCACCGAACAGTTCCGGACTTGCATAGGTACGGTCTAAAGCGTTGCCTGTGTCATGCATTGTTATGATTTGTAGGCCGGTCGCATCGCCGGCAGTGCCAACTTTGTGTTGATAAGCCGCAGTTTTGGTAGTAAAACAGGTACCAAATCGATTGAAAATCGGCTTGGAATCGATAATCGTTCCGCAACATTCTTTACCTTTAAATATAAGTGTTTAATTCAGTAATTAAAAATGCGATCATTTTCAGTTCAATTGCTTACCTGTGTAAACCTTATTTTCCACAGTACATTCCAAGACGAATTCTGTACAATTTGGCGCTATAGCGTTCAATAGTTTTTCGTAATTTCCGTTAAATTCCGGTCTTTCTAATATCAAATTGATCTCTTCCATCAAACTTTGGGAGAGTTCACCTGGTTACAAAAAAAAGAAAAAAAAAATATTCCGGAACAGAAAACATTTGAATTTTAAATCGAAATAAAACACGATTTAAAAAAAGAAACAAAAAGAACAAATAAGAAATTAAGGGAAAAAATGGAAAATAATTCTTAATGGGGACAATGGAAAAAGGAAAAAAATTGGGGAGAAAAAAGTAAAAAAAACGAGAATTTTATTTTTTTTAATAACCAGATGAACTCCACCTTGGTATTTTGGTATTTGTAGCATAAACCACTGGCCTAGACAAGTCTGGTGCCAAGCTCCAAGACAACAATGAGGCATGCGAAATAGTCAAAGAAGGCACTGAATTTATTTTTCTGAGGGTGAATCCTTGTTTTTCGCAGATGATCGTAGTTGGCCAGACTCTTTGATTGGGAGATTCCATAATGACTCTGGAGTAAACAGCAGTGCTAAAAACGTGGTAAAAGTAGTAAATCACGCACGAGATCAGTGAGATGACGAGGACAAGAAGCAGAAAGGCCCAAATGCATCGCCAGCCTTTCCGATTGGACAGAGTATAATGATGGAACCCGTGCGCAGAAGTCCACAAAGTAAATCCTACAGAGAATAGAGTAGAGAATCACATATCATTTACACACTGAGCCAAAATATTCTTTTTTTGTATTAACGATTTTTCTGCATTTTAACGAATTTCCGCGTTTAATATGTTTTTCGCGTTTCTCAATTTTTATCCGCATTTTTGCATTTGAGAGTTTTTGCAGTTTTGCGAGATTTTTTACGTTTTTTGCAATTTTCGCGAATTTCGTAGTTTTTTTCTTTTTTTTTGCTTTTTTCGCATTTTCGTATTTTCTTCCGCAGTTTTCGAATTTTTCACACTTTTGCACATTCTTAAAAATGACCCCAAAAGTTCTTTAGGCACAACATTTCAAATGGTCTCTTAGGATAAAATTCCCTAGAATGTCGGCGCAAAAAATCATATTCAGTATTTTCATGACTCAACGACTTTTTTCGCCTCAGTGTGAGACCTGAGAATAGAAGCAAAGAAAAAAGTTATCTCATCAATCACAAGATTGAATTTTCGTCTCCTGAAGAGAAGAAAATGCACTTTTAGTGCAAGAAAATGAATGAATCAATTTCAAACCTGGATCGTCTTCGCCTAAAACTTCTTTAGGTCCTGCCATGTTGGGTGTTGAGAAAGCACTTGATCGGAACAATAGGCAATTTGATATCAATTTTTAATGAACCTTCCCTACAAACTGTAACTACTTTTCGGACCAATAAATGCACGGTGTTGAAAAATCCAACAAAAAAGTCTCATCATTTTTTTTTATAGTTTGAATTTGAATTTCAACGTTTTGGTCAGAATCTAAATTGAATTATATTTCTGGTTTACAATTTATGAAACTTTTGGGTAATTTTTAAACTACTGTGTTGTCACTGTCTGTACAAACATTTATCAAAAGTTTTTGATAGGGTTTGCAATGAAAACAGGTTGGGGACTTTTTATATTTCGATCGTATGATAAGGTAAACTGTGATTAGTTTTTCTGCATACATGTACAAGTGGAGGGATAGGTCAAAGCCCCTCCCTGTCATCTTAGCTTGCACAAGTACTTATGTTAGGAACCTTATCCAAAACTTATTTTTCCTACAAGTTGCTTCAAGTCAAACTTTTTGATAGGCGAAAAAACGTGTTTTGAATGTGTCAGAAGATAGAAAAAGGTTTTCATTTTATACACTGTATTTCAGAACAAAGAAAATTGGTTGGACAAAATTGAGTGTTTTTTGGGGGGCAACTTTTTTTCTAATGGTTGCTTTCTACTGTTGTGGCATTTTTGGGCATACATGGAATCGTTTCATCTTCCAATCTTGAACTCAAAATGCCATACTTGAAATATGTCACCAAACCTGAAAAAGATAAGCGTAAGGTACATAGGTAGTGTGGTCACTGGGAAATTAGGGTGGCAACAGTTTCTAAAAAATGGGTCTCAGCAGTAAAATATGTTTCGAAAATAATGCGAAATAACTTTTTTTACTACTGACTGTGAAATCTGTTTTTACCATATGAAATCTGCTTTTATAAAAATATAATCTTGTTTCTAATACATACTGTGAAATCTGTTTCTAATACTGTAAGATATGTTTATCTACAATGAAATATCTTGTTACTGCCATAAAATACTATGAAATCTGTTTTTACTTCTATGAAATCTGTTTTTACTTCTATGAAATCTGTTTTACTACTATGAAATCTGTGTCAACTACAATGAAATCTGTCTTTCTGCTGTGAAATCCGTAAAAAGGAGGATTGACTGTATTTTTACAAAAAGTAACCACCCTAATTTGACTGTTATCCTTACCTAGAACCATCCAGACAGTAAATCGAATTAGTGTCAGTGGGGACAGTCTTAACATTAGATAGAAATTGATGGCAATGCCTAAAATGGGTGTAATTGGTACACCAGGTGTAGCAAATCCCACTGTTCGTCCTTGTGGGAATTTGGCTAGCATAGTAATGACAAGGACGTTCATGGTACCAATAACAAAGATGAGAAAGAGAATGAAGAGATTGAAGATGACATCTTCAGCAATAACAATGAGAATATCAAATACAACTGAAAAGGAAAATTCAATATTGTATTTCATAAAATACATGTACAAAATTGTATTACTTACCAATAGAGATCAAAGATGAGAAGAACAAGTTTAAAACCATTTTGGGATTCTTGTTGGATATTGGTACACCATTAAGTTCCATTTGAGTTGAATGTGTACCATTCATCAGTTTCTTGAAACACTCAAAGTAACCAGATTCTGATTCTGTAAGTATAAAAAGAGTCACTAGATGGCGTCTTGTCACATTTTTCTATTTGTCACAATAAAGCCATATTTCTAAACTTGTGACACCACTTGTGACATCATAACTTACCTAATTCAACATTTTGTGTAAATTCATCCATTGGGCTCATGATTTCCATCTGAGAATTGGGACGTGCCAACTTCTCAGCTTCAGGTGCTTGCAAAAGTTCAATGAAAGCTGGCTGAGACCTCTGTTGCCTGGAATGTTGGTACCTTAAAATCAGCACACATGCATCCACCAGAGTGTAAGCCAGTAGAGTTCCAATAGACATCATTTCCACCAATACTTCCAAGCTAAAATAGAGGGCGCAACAAGCAGCAATCAGGCTTAACCAGAAATTAGCACATGCTGGAACTCCCCTATTATTCATAGTAGCAAAAAACCTGAAGATCAGCCCATCCTTGGCCATAGCATAAGCTGTAATTAGAATACAATTTGGAACACTTTTTGTTAATAACCTTTTGAGCTATGACTAATTTTGCAAAAATCAGCGCACCCTAGAGACAAAATCTTAAACTATCTTCACTAAATTGAGTGGATTACCTATACGAGGCATAGGAAACATAGAGCCAAACATGGAAGCTAACAAGGCTGCTACAGCTCCTGCAGAGACAAAGTACTGCACCACTGGGTACCCAATTTGCCCCCAGATTTGCACCAAACCAGCTCGTTCGTCTAATTGATTGTAAGGCATAATGAGGGTCATAATAGAGGAACAAGAGATGTATGCCACCATTATAATGATCAAGGAGGATATAATAGAGGTTGGCAAGGATCTTCTGGGATTTTTAGTCTCTTCTCCAGTAGTGGCTATAATGTCAAAGCCAATGAAAGCATAAAAACAAGTGGCTGCACCATGGACCACACCCTGTAAGAATTTTAATTAAAGGCTGATTTTGACCTCATACTGGCCAATTTTAATATTAATGACCTCAAACAGCCTCAGAGGCCATTTTGATTTACCTTTAGTCCAAAAGGCATAAAAGGACTCCAATTGTATCCTCGACAGAACCAAAGACCAAAACCAACAATGATAACACAAGACATCAAATTGATAGCGTTCATTATGTGGTTGAACATGACTGATCTTTTGACTCCTCTGAAAAAAATCATCATCATAAGCAAAGTAATGATGAAAGCTAAAATGTCAGGAGGGTTGTCTTGAGCATCACCTAAAGTAAACAAGAGTTAAGAGAGGCCTGAAAATCTTGAGATACAGGGTGAGTAAGCAAGTTTGGGATATTTCAAAGCTGATAAGTTTTGTAGGTCTGAAATGTCCCAAACTTTCTAGGCCACCCTGTAGTAGCAGAAAAGAATAGTTACTGCTCCATAAGGCCTGTGAAGTCTCCGCTGAAGTAACATTTGTGATTGCACCTCTTGACAAAATGTCAAAGCAGGCCGAAAGCGCACATGCACAGGAAGCGGTGCCTATGATGTACTCCAAAATCATGTTCCAGCCTGAAAAAACATCCAAGTGATATGTGTAAGGATATGGATATCCAGATAGCTATCTGTTTCGGGATTTTTGTAAAAGAAAATGGCAAAAAATGAAATTTTTGACCCGTGTTTGATTTCAAGCTCAGTGTCTAAAAGCTATAAGGAGACATGTAGTGGGCCTGAAATTGAAATCTTATTTACTAAAGTGGTCAATCTAAGCAACTTTTATTAGTGACATATTCCTGCTTTGTTTATGTAAAATCAGAAATATGTAGGAAGAATTTGCTCAAGACTCGTAAAATACTAATTAAGAATTTTCATCATCATAATAATTATCCTGGACCAAATGTCTTACCTATAATGAAAGCCACGAATTCTCCAACAGTAACATAAGTGTAGACATAAGCAGATCCAGTAGTATGAGGCACTCGTACTCCTAATTCAGCATAACACAATGCAGAGAGTAAAGCTGCAAAGCCAGCAATAGTATAACTTAAAACCACTGCAGGACCAGCAATGGTTTTGGCTACCATGCCAGAGACCAAATACATTCCTGTACCAGCACAAGATCCAACTCCCAAGGATATCAGGTCATATGTACCCAAGACTTTCTGTAAAAGTTGAAAAAATATCATCTGTACTTTAGATTTTAAAGAGGGAAAGCAAAAATGTTGCCCTAAAAAGTAGAGTAGGAAAATATTTTTTGTACATTCCAGGGACTCAAAATTACTCTTAAAACTATGTTGTCACCTAAAATCTTCATTTGACTTGGATCTAGATGAAAAATTGGAATTTTCAAAACTTTTGTGACTCCACGTGTCTAACTCATAAAGTAAGCAATCAAAACCTAACCTTTAAAATGATATTTTATTTACTAAAGTTGATATTCTAAGCAACTTTTGTCTAAGGAAAAAAATCAAGTTGTTGATGTATAAGAGGAGAAATAGAAGAAAAATTTGATTCTAACTCGTAAAATCCCAAGTGGAGTAGCATGACTTACTTTAAATTGGTTTTCTGTTGCATTGTTGTCCAAATTATCTTGCACAGTTTGCACTTTCTTCAGTCTAAAAAGTTTCTGCTTCAAAGAAAGACCACCAACTTTAGTTCCCTCAGAAGTGAAGTCATTTGCTGTTGCACTTCTTTGAGGTTTAGCTCTACTATGTTCCTGAGGGTTATTGGTGGTACCCATTTTGAGGAGAAATAACTTTTGGGTAAATTGGGCAACTACTAAGTAGTTGCTGCTGCCCCAAGCAACAGTTGTCTTTGAACCCCACCTCCTCTATAGGCTCTCTCACTTTCTTTCTTAACAATGGTTGTACAGGGTGTTACATAAGTAATAACATTTGATTTATCAAACTAATTTTGCAGCTAAGTCTAATTTTGATCATTTGAACTTTTAACCAACAACTTTACTTTTTAACATAGAAATGTACGTTTTTCCAAGTGTGTAAGAAATACCCCCAAAAAATTATGTGAATAGGGTCAGTATACAAAGCAAGAAATGTCATGTTTTTGCTACAAATTCAAATCCAGCAAACATTTATTTTCCATTTCTCCAATTTCATACAAGCAAGCGTTTCTCAAAATGACAAGTTTACTAAAGAAGATTTTCATTTCAAGTCTCTCAAACACCTCCTTATGGGGTCCAGACTCGGGCTGTAAAATCGAAAGCGAGTCAAAATATCAACTTTTCATCAAATCTTGAATTTTATAACATGAATTGAAAAAATTCAAAACTAAAACTTCCTTAGAATGTCAAGTTTAGTCATTGAAATATCAATGAGTTTAGACTCGGGGTGTAAAATCGAGAAGTCCATTTCTTATTGTACCACACTGTATGTTGCACAGCATTGTCCCATTGGTCAAAAGTTAGCCTAAAGGGAAAGCATCTTACAACACCATGAAGTACACTGCAATGTAATACCATCAGTACTAATTTGGTACAAAAAATAAGAAAGCTAAGTGGCATTTTTTGCTTAATTTTGATGATCATGTGGTTAGGTTAATGAATTCAAAATAAATGGATTGTGCATGGCGGGTTAGTAATATCGACCAATTGTGATGTGGATCGGTCCCCTCCTCCCTAGTACTAGTCCTGGAAAGCTTCTTACTTAAGGTCGGCCACTAGATGGCATTTTAGAAAGCCATTGCGGCTTGCGCCGCCGCCGTAGAAGTAGCTGCTTTTTCGTTTCGTAGCTAAGCCTAAAGACATTCTTTGAGCAAGAGACATGTTTCAGTCTTTTTTACCATTTATTACCATTGCATCAGAATTTGAATTTTTGCGCCTAAATCTGCATTTCTTCAGAAAAAAAACTGGGCAAAGCTGAGCAAGATAATTTGGACAACATTACAATTGAATATTTAATTTGAAGTACCTATTTTTCTCTTTTAAGGAACTCTCTTTTTATAGACAAGTCTCTCTGTAAACACTGTCTCTATCAGCAAGCTTCGTCAGCTCTTGCTACTGCAGTGCAGCTTTCGAGCTCGAGAGTGGATCTTGAAAAAGGGAACAACGACAAAAAAAAAAGAAGTCAACTGTGTTTGAAGATGAGAGTCAAAATCAGTGATCCATCGGTGATGAATGTTTAGGATTGAGAGTGAGATCTGTAGAGAAGCAGAATGTAATGGCAAGTATGCCTCCGTACACCTACAAGTTCGTCAAGAACCAAAGTGGATTGCCAAGCAATAGTAGTGAAAAGAAGAAAATCGGTTACCTGAGTAAAGATGTCAAGGTCATCAATGATCTCATCGACGACCTCAGCAAGTTAAAGACAGCTGAAAATGATGCTTCTGCTACAGCAAACTCAGAAATGACCAATCCTCTGGAGAGCATCAACCAGGATCATGATCATGACAAGGAAGACACTCCCTCCATTTCAAGCTCCAGTACGCACAAGTCCGGACTTTCGAATAGGGAAAAACAGCCAAAGTTGAAAGAACAGGTGAGGTTGGCAAGCATTTGGAGCCATTCTGGAGAGGATTGAATGAAAAATTGTGATTTTTGACTCGCTTTCGATTTCAAGCTCCGTGTCTAAAAGCTATAAGGAGATATGTCATAGGCCTGAAAATGAAATCTTATTTACTAAAGTGGCCATTCTAAGCAACTTTTATTAATGACAAATTCCAGACTTGTTTATCAAAATTCCGAGATATGTAGTAACAATTTGTTCAAGACTTGTAAATATTATTATAGAATTTTCATCTTGACAATTTCCTTGATTTATCAAACAATTGTAAAAGAAAAAAATATTCTTTCAAGACTTTGTAAGACTGCAAAAATACTCCAGACAATTCATCTTTGCTTAGATAAGATAAAGCTTTTTTGTCTCAAATGTCTTTGAAAGCCGCTAGGAGGCGTTTACCATGAGTCAGGAATTCAAAGAATGACTACTATTGTTGCACTGTCCATACTATACTTTTTAAGGTCGAAAAAACTTGTCAAAGTCACTACAACTTACAGTTTGAATTTTGGTACCTAAACTACTCTTTGTTGCAGGCATTGTCCATAGGCATCGAGGGTGGAGCCGAGTACAGGCTCCAAGCGCCTCCGAGGATCCACAAATGGACAGTTCTTCATTATTCACCCTTCAAAGCCCTGTGGGACTGGGTCATCCTCTTCTTGGTGATATACACCGCCGTGTTCACGCCCTACGTGGCGGCCTTCTTGCTCAACGAGCCGGGCTACAATGCCGCCCAACAGTCTATGAACGAGAACTATGGCGATGATCCCATCGTCATTATTGACCTGATTGGTAAGTCGATGATCGAACACCAGATTGACAAGGCCATATTGGCAAAATAGAATTTAAAACCAGTTTTTAATTGGCTAAAAATTCCGAATTCAAAATTACTGAGAAAGTGCATACAAACTTTGATTTAGCGCGCGCTCGTGTCAAAAGTTATTGTTTACTATCTAAAAATTGTTCACATTTCAGTTGATATTATGTTCATCATTGATATTCTCATCAACTTCCGGACAACATATGTCAGCGAAAATGACGAAGTGGTCAGCGCACCCTCCAAAATTGCCGTTCATTATTTCCGGGGTTGGTTCATCATCGACTTGGTGGCTGCCATTCCCTTCGATTTGTTACTCTTTGGCTCAGACACTGATGAGACCACCACTCTCATTGGACTGCTCAAGACTGCCAGATTGCTCAGATTAGTCCGTGTTGCCCGGAAAATCGACCGATATTCCGAGTATGGCGCGGCTGTGCTCATTCTGCTCATGGCAACCTTTGCCCTCATTGCTCATTGGTTGGCATGTATTTGGTGAGTCAGGATCACGATCATGAAATTGCACTTTTGCAACTTGACTGGAATGTCAATATTAGTTTTCTTGTCAATCTTCCCCTAAACTAAACTTGTTGATGTGTTCCAGGTATGCTATAGGCCATGCTGAAAGATCTGGCCCCATGGGCAATATCGGATGGCTGGCTGAATTGGCAAATGCCACAGATCAGCCTTATAATCGTAATAATACTGGTGGACCTTCAATTAAGGTAATTAATTATCGTTTAGTCACTTGAATACAAGTAGAATTTGATGCAAAAATGAAGTTTTGAAAAAGTTTGAGGATTTACGCCCCGAGTGTAACTCATACTTGGAGGCCAGAAATGAACCTCCTTTTGATATTTTATTTACTAAAGTTGATATCCTAAGCAACTTTTGCTTTAAAAATAATTAATTTCTGTGTTAATTTACAGTCCCGATACATCACTGCTATGTACTTCACCTTTACCACTCTAACCTCCGTGGGCTTTGGCAACGTAGCCCCCAACACGCCAAATGAGAAGATCTATGCCATTGTTGTCATGATGATTGGATGTAAGTATCATCCACAGTTTTCAAGCTAGGGCCTCTTTTGTATTGTGTATTCAATCTCATTACAGCATTGATGTACGCCAGTATCTTTGGTAATGTCAGTGCCATTATCCAGCGTTTGTATTCCGGAACTGCTCGGTACCACTCTGCCATGCAGCGTGTGCGGGAATTTAACAAGTTCTACCAGATTCCCAACCCTTTAAAGCAACGTTTGGAAGAGTACTTCCAACATGCCTGGACCTATACCAATGGCATTGATATGAATATGGTTCTCAAAGGGTTTCCAGATTGCTTACAAGCCGATATTTGTGTCCACTTAAATCGGAATCTTTTGAACAATTGCTCAGCCTTTCGTGGCGCTTCTTCTGGATGCCTGAGGTAAGATTTGTTTTTGTACTGCAAAAAAAAAGTTTATAAATGTCTAGTGTCGGCATCAAGGCGCTGCTCTGCTGGAGGCTTAAGTGAGGCCGCCTCGAGCTTTGCTTCCCCCCGACAAGTCATAAAATTGAAACTACTGCGGTGTTCTTAGACAGCTTTCTGTTTGACTCCCACGCTGCGCAATTTACATTTCAGACTCGCTTGCGTTTTCTCGAATTTCATACAATCATAAAAAATGGGGAAAATGGGCATTTTTAGAAAGTTGACAACTTTACGCCCCGAGTCTAGACCACATAAGGAGTCATACCACAGACCTGAAATTGAAATCTTATTTACTAAACTAGATACCCTAAACAACTTTTATTAGTAAGAAAAATACATTAGTTTTTGTAAAAATAGAAATATCAACAAAATAGTTGAATTTCACTCTGTAAGTCAAAACTGTAGCTAGACTTGAGTGAAAATCTTGCGAAATGGAAAGAGAGACATTACTGCAAAGCTTCCTTTTGTGTGTTTTTTCTAATCCCTTTACTTCCATTACTTTTCAGGGCGTTGTCCATGAAGTTTAAGACCACACATGCTCCCCCGGGTGACACTCTGGTCCACCAGGGCGACGTTATAGTCTCGCTTTACTTTATTGCCAGAGGTTCCATTGAAATTGTTAAAGATGACGTCGTGATGGCCATCTTAGGTAAATGTCATAAATCAACTTTGTTGACTTTGGCAAAGTTTTGACAATGAAATCTGCAGAGTAGGGCAATACAGCTGAACTACACTCTTACTTTCTTACATTTCTTCTGACTCAAGATTTACTCCACTGTTTTTTTTAACCCTTTTATGACTCCATTTTGCTATTTTTGCAGGCAAAGACGATGTTTTTGGAGAGAATCCATGTATTTATCCCACCATTGGGAAATCTTCATGCAACGTTCGTGCCTTAACTTATTGTGATTTACACAAAATTATGCGTGACGATTTACTGGAAGTGCTGGAATTGTATCCAGAATTCGCCGAATCTTTCTCCAGTAACCTCGAAGTCACTTTCAATCTGCGAGACGAGGACGTCATTGGTGTCGATCCCTCAGTCTTCCGCAGGTTCAACAGGGAGGAAATGACCGCCAATGACGACACTGTCGAGGAGGGAGGTGAGGAGAATTGTGACGACAAGAGGAACCAAGTCAAAGACTACAAAATGCCCAGGCGAAGGACCACCAAAAGGCGGAAATCCGGAGCCGGCCGGGGAGGATCATCAAACATGCCAAAAATAGGTAATTGCCTATTAAGTCACACTTTTGTCACAAACACGTCACAAATGATTTCAAATTATTCTTGCAGATTATTTTAGCGAGGATCAGACCAATGAAGACAATTCTGATGAAATCTTGGATCTGATGCAGTCAGATCATCAATATCATCAGCATCCCAGGCAAGCTTTGGAGTACCACCCCAACCTACCTGGCTCGTCAATGAAGCCAAAGTTGCAACAACAACAACACTCTGATCAAGAGACCAGTAGCTGTGGAGTTCCTTCTGATACCAATGTTACGCACGCCCCTTCGGTCTCGGGGGCTGCTAGCGGCATTTGTGATCCTAAAGTACTTGGGCAAAGTCTGGATTTAGTGCAAAAGTAAGATCTACATGCTTTCTGTGTCAGTCTTCTATAAAAAAGTTTTATTTGAATTTCAGGCGAATGGATGCACTAGACCATAAATTATCGTCAGAAATTAGTGAAATCAAGAAAATGCTCATTGCTCTGCATAGGCAGATGGAAAACCAAAGAATCTGTGAAAGTCAACCTCCCTTAGCCAAGGTAAGATTATATTGCGCATTCTATTGCTTACTATTGCGTACTCTATTGTGAACTTCATTAGCGTACTATATTGCGCACTGTAATCATTTTATTACGCACTCTGCGCACAATATTGTTTATTTAATTGCGCACTCTATTGTTTACTTTGCTAACTTTGCGCATTTTGTGAACATTGCGAACTTTGCGAACAATGCGCACTTTGCGCACTCTACGCAGACGCACTCTATTGTTTAATTAATTGCTTGCTCTATTGCTAAGCTCATTGCTTATTTCATTGCACAAATCCAATTACTCAAAATCTAAATGGTTTTCATTGTTCCAGGTCAGTGAAGGTGCAAGCGGTCAACAAGCTCTTCCGCAATCGACGAGTCGTCATTCCAACATGAGTTCGGTAGCGGACGTGACTGAGTCCTGGGAATTTAGATCTGCATTGGAAGCGCCCATAGCCACTCTAGAATCTCTGGACGAAATTGATCGACAGGTAAAAAAGTCTTTTTTGCATTTCTCTCTTTCAAACCGCAAAACAGACAAACTGAATTTTCTATTGTGGTTTGAAGTGAAAAGTGGCTTAAAAATTGTAGTAGAATGTGATTTACATTTTTCCACAATTTGAATTTTCACAGATTTTTTTTTTTTGGGACAATTTTTTAATTTTGTCCAACTTTTCAATTTTGCCCAATTTTTCAATTTTATACAACATTTGACCGATTTTGAATTTTCGTCCTAAAACTATTCTAATTCTAATTTTCAATTTTTCAGGACGGTGAAAAACGAGTAAGAAAATTGACCAAAAACAAGTCCTCTGATGTTTAGATCCTCCAGACTCTCATCATCATCCAGACTTTGTGCTCAAGCTGTACCATATACTCATTCTCTTTCGCATCATCTTTAAATCAAAGTTTACATCAGTCAAGTATGTAAACAAAAAGAAAAGATAAACAAGCTTCCCAATTTCGAAGAAAAATAAGTAATAATAACAATATTGTGTTTTACGCGCGCTCCGAGCGCGCGTAAAAGTAACTTTTTACAGCAGCGACGGCCTCAGCACTACTTCTCGTACCAATTTTTCGCTCCTCCTTATCTACCAATAAATATTACACCACAGTGGTTTGAAAAAGTCTCATTTTTTCAAACATTGTGCCTACAGATGATAATACTACTACCTACCAACCAATGTTATTCATTTTCTATGAATTTCACTGTTATTATGACATATACTCTACTGCAGTACAAATAGTCGAAGAAATAAAAAAGCTAAAAAAATCGCTAAACTGATGATTCTCAATTTATCCTGAAAAAAGAACAAAATTGTTTCATTCGAAACACATTTTTTTCGAGCGAAGTGAGCTACTGCCGGAATTACCTTCTTAGCAAATTAAGAACCGTTCGACTCGATTTGCATGCATATCAAAATNAATCGGTAAACTGATGATTCTCAATTTATCCTGAAAAAAGAACAAAATTGTTTCATTCAAAACACATTTTTTTCGAGCGAAGTGAGCTACTGCCGGAGTTACCTTCTTAGCAAATTAAGAACCGTTCGACTCGATTTGCATGCATATCAAAATTCCCCTTCTCCAAAGCGTTCGCGTGTCTAGAAGAGCAGCAATGCTCAAACTTAGTGCACAGGTCACTTGGTTCTCGCTTGGTTCCCTGGTTTTCCAACCTCCTCCTGTCTGCACCGCCTCAAATCTTGCCGGGTCGCCGCTCACGCTTCTCACCAGAAGATGTTTACGGTGTTGGCAGGTAAAAACCTGTGGCGCACCCTTCCCTCGTCGTCTTCTTCAACCTAAATTTCCCATCACAGATCATGACAGCTTAAAAAAAGTTGTGAAAATGGATTTGTATTCGACTTATCCGAGGCCGAACCAGGAGAAATCCTCGGAGGTCAAGGTGGCCAAGTACTCGGTCAAGTACATGAGGCAAAGCAAGAGTGTGGCTGTCCTCTGGGGTGTATTTACCTTTTGTGCGGCGATTTTGAATATTGTGGTCTTTATTAGTGAAGAATGGGTGGGGGCCACCGAAGTGTCCAAGAGCCCGGGTCATTTTGGGTTGTGGAAGTATTGTATCTTTTTGTCAAGGTAAGTAAGATTGATAAGTAATCATGCGGCCAAACTATTTATGTATTGTGTACTGTATAGTATATGTACTATACCATCTACTTTTTACATAGACAAAGAAAGTGATTTTCGTTGGAATAATTCCTTGAATTTAGTTAGGTACTATGTAGGATCTTATTTTGTAACTCTTGATTCGTAATGAACCTTTTTTACAAGATTCTGTGCTAAGCAGTTCTTGGGAAATGCCATCCGCGGTATCTTCTGTAGGCTGGTACTCAAATCATATATCAGTCAAATTTTTTCTTCGATTTCGCATTCGTAACACAAATATTGAGAGTCCTTTGAATTTGATTGACTTCAACCATTGACAACTGTTCAAGCTGTTTTAAAGTGAAGGATTTCTATGTTCGCTGGATTCCGGACGAGAAGAGTCTTCTTCATCACTTTCATCATCTGAATCTGAACTCCAGATCCTATTCCCATCCGGATTAAGATGAAGTCTTTATTTGAGATTTGCAAATTACTATCTATGAATAATCAGGGAAAATGAGTTGGAAGAAATCATCTTTTGAACATCACCAATCAATCTTTCTTCATTGATTTCTTTCTCTCAAACTGAAATAGAAACTCATTGAATTGAATTCAAATATGTAGCTTTCAAATCCCTAATGGAATTGAGTATCTGTCACATCATGGTTTCAAGACTATGAAACAAAATCTTTCTTCCGAACTTTTTAGGTACAAGTTCAATTGTGCCGCGAAATGAGTCATTGAATTTCTTATTTCTTACAGGTCTACAGTTGCTGGAGGAGATGATGGCCTTTTCAACGAACCTGACCTACGCTGCATGGGCAGTCTTTGGAACTTTTCGTCCATTTTAAGCCCAGCCTTCAGAGCAGCTACAGTGTTTGTGGGCATTTCAGTCCTTCTCAGTATCCTCACCATTGTCTCCATGTTATTTTTTTGCATTTTCAAAGACCAAGCTGTCTTTGAATTGTGTTCTGTTGCTCAGGCTTTACAAGGTCAGTAACGCTGTTTGTTTAAATTTTGTCAGCTATATATTTACAGTTTGCCAGCTGTTTGCTTAAATTTTTGTCAGGTGTTTATTTACATTTCATCAGCTGCTTTAGGTCAGCTATTTGTATACTTTTCGTCAGCTGTTTGTTTACTTTTCAGCTATCAGTATGGTTGTTGGAATTCTCTGTTTTCCCGCCGGTTGGGACAACGAAGACGTCCGTGGAATTTGCGGTAAAGAGGCCCAAGATTACGGCCTTGGCCTTTGTGGCATTAGATGGGCCTTCGTTATGGCCTTTATATGCGTCATAGATGCATTCATTTTGAGTCTTTTGGCTTTAGTCCTTTCAAAAAGACAAATTGAACCTCTGCCTGCTCTAAATTCATCAAACAACATTTATCGAGGTAAAAAAAAATATTTTTGAATTTTCGCGCTAAAATTCATTTTTCTTGACATATTTTTCGTGTTCTCAGCGTTTTTAGCGTCCAAAATTGTAATTTTGTTGTTTGTATTTCAGGTGAAGTCAACGGAGGTTTCGTATCAGATTCTCATTCACTCAACGGTTCAAGAAAATCTTTGGCCAACATGCCATCGGTGATGATGGTACCTCACTTCCAAATGCCACCTAATGTTGCACCTCCACAACCACCTCCCACACCTGGAGGTACTTTACCTCCACCTGAACAGTACTCTGATGGACAAGGTGTTCCACCACCTTATGGAAGTTATCCCCAACCTCAAATGCAAAACTTCCAATTGTAGATAATTACGTTATAAATGTGCCATCGATTTTTATGGAATAAAAGAGTGAATTTGAATTTTCGCGTCAAAAATTACCTAGATGATAACTCGCACCTTTTCAGCTTCTATGAAACTGCGAAAAACGCAAAAATCAAAACCTGCGAAAACTTTTTCTAACGTTTGGACTCCTGTCAAAAAGGTTGTTGGGACACACAATATTGCATTTCCGATCCGATCCGGAATCCCAGAAAAACGCAATGATACGTAGGTTGCGTGATTTCTCAAATGTTTTTGGAGTTTATTTTTTCAAAATTCCTGTCCAAAATTTGTTTGTCATCGAGGTACAGGGTGATCCAACAAGTTCTGGGAGAAAAATGAAAAGATAAAAATTCGTCAAATTGTAGTGAGATCTGTATTGCTTAGCTAGAATATGAACAAAGTTTCACGATTTTTTTCGCTATCCGGAACTTGTTGGGACACCCTGTATTTTATCTGTTTTATTGATATCTTAAACTTTAGGTAACCAAGCATCACTTTCCACATTGCAAGTATTTTTGCCCATTGCCATTTTGATGTGTCCACCATCACCCCAAGTTGGACCCCAAGAGTTACGAATCAGCCAATATCCCTCAACGGTGTCATATCCAACATTAATGACTGCATGATTAGTTCGACTGGTAGGACAAGTAACATCATCAAAGATTCCACTGGCATACTGTTTGAAGTTGTCATTGGCATAGAGATGAGTGGCATGAGGTCCATGATCATTGATGGATTGGGCAAGAGCATCAGTGCCTTCATAGTAGATGAGGACAGTGTCGTAGTCTGATATGGTGGCAGCAATGGCAGAGTTGTCAAGCTTGCAAGTTCCTGCTTCCTCATCTTCACCTGCAGTGTAAGGGTAATCTGATTCCGTTTCCGCTCCGGAGTCGATCAAGTAGTCTAAGGCATAGTCGACCCAACCTCCATCGCAACCTGCACCAGGTCCACAATCAACCAACATTTGTTCTGATAGAACAATTTTGTCGTTGCCAGCTATAAAAAAAAATCAGTTTCCATGAATTTCCATGAAAATGCTTTTGAACCCCTTTTCAAAGTTTATTTCAAGGTTTTGCCATTCTTGTTCAGAAGAGCAATTGACAATCGTGAAGTAGACAAAAAAGGCGAAAATCAATAATTTCATTGTGAAGATATAAAAAAAATTACTAAGTGATGTAAATGAAATGAAACTGATTTCAAAAAATTACCTAAGTACCAAGCAGCCTCTACGGCTCCGATGGCTCCAAAGGCCCAACAACTTCCACAATGGCCTTGATTTTTCACAGGATTCATAACGCTTCTCCAATCCTTTGAAGTTTCAAAGTTTCCTGCAATTTTCTCCTCAGATCCTCGATTAGGGTGATGCACATTTCTACGACTGACTTGCTCTTTCATCAATACGACATCTTTGAATTCTTCCCAAGTCCAATCGGAATAATAATTTATTCCCTTTTTATATGTTGTTAAACCAGCTTCGAATTTGGCATTGTGACTTTCGATTTCACGAAGATTTTCCATGAAAATGACTTTTCGCTCAGTTTCATGACCAATGCTTTTGAACCCTTTTTCAAACTTTAATTTAAAGTTTTGCCATTCTTGTTCAGAAGAACAATTGACAATTGTGAAAAAGGCAAAAAAGGCAAAAATCAATAATTTCATTGTGAAGATCTGAAGATTACTAGGTGATGTAAATTAAATGTAACTGATTTTTATAAGTTTATATTTGTAGTCAAACAATCGAAGATAAACCATTGACGTAGTTAGTTTTAGGTAACGCAATGTAGTAGGGTGACTACATTTTTTTGCAAACTTTTTGTACAAAAGCGCTCGCTTTTTAGAGCGCATGCCTTTTTAAACGCACGCTTTTTAGAGCGCATGCCTTATAGAGCGCACGCCTTTTAGCGCGCACGCCATTTCTCTAACGCTTTTTGAAGCGCACGCTTTTTAGAGCACATGCCTTTTAGAGCGCACGCCTTTTAGAGCGCACGCCATTTATATAGGGAATTTTTTAGGATAGTTCGAATTGTAATTTATATTAGGCACCCTAATGCAAATATTGGTCGACCGATTGATAATTGCTTCAATCAAATGTCTAACATTTTCATTGACCTTTGGCTTAAACAAAGGATCATCAACGGTCAAACAACTGTGGGGTTCAAGGACTTTTTTAAGGATAAACTTACCGAAATTGCACCTGCAAATGTTGATTTTCCGCGGAAAAATCCACATTTCCTTTCCGGAACTTGAAAGAAATGGTCGATAGACAGTGCAATGATACGTAGGTTGCGTGATTTCTTTTATAATGTATTTGCGATGAAGAAACTAAAACGGAACAGAAAATATCGACAAAATCACGCAACCTTGCCTTTTAGACCGCAGAACTCAGAAGCGAAGTAAAAACCGGTTAATTTCAGCTGTTTCTGTGGTTCAGCCGATTTGACAAAAATGGATTTTCAAATAAGAAAAGCTACCAAAGATGATTGTCCGGAAATAATTCGGTTGATTCAGGTATTGAGAATCTTTTTTAAAGCGCACGTCTTTTAGAGCACACTCCTTACTCAGCGCACACCTATTTTAATATTTTGATTCAAAGGAATTGGCAGATTATGAGAAAATGCCTGAAGGTCCAAAAATCAATGCTGAAACATTAGCTGAAGATGGCTTCGGTGCCAAATCCTTTTACGAATGTTTTGTGGCTTCAGACAGCGAAAAATTGGTAGGTTTTGTCCTATTTTTCTACACTTATTCCACCTGGGAAGGCCGGTCAGTCTACATGGAAGACTTGTATGTCACACCGACGTACCGGAATAAAGGAATCGGCAAGAAACTTTGGCAATCTTGTGTTCAAGCGGGTCTGGAGATGAAGTGTACCAGATGCAATTTTTCCGTTCTGGATTGGAACAAACCTTCCATTGAATTTTATAAGAGTAAAGGAGCTGTGGATTTGTCTGGAGCAGAAGGATGGTTGGCTTTTAGACTACATAAACCAGAAATGGAAAAGTTTGCGAAAGAACCATAAAAAATCAAATAAAGCATTTTCAGTCTTGTTGAAACCATCATTTGAAATGTAATTACTATTCCAAAGCTCAGGAAGTAAGGTTGGGAACCTTCCTGATTCCGGACCAAATACTAATGTCAATTTTTGGCGCGTTTTTTTTCACTTTTTAGATCTATAATTTCTTTATTTGTTCAGTCTTTGTAAGATTTTCAAATAAACAGAGATTTTTTATCAGAGGTAAGTAATTGAAAAGAGTAAAAAAAAATCTTGGCAAATGACACAACATTTTTCATTGTAACAATTGGTTACACTCATTACAAACACTATGAAGATCTTGTGCTTGGCAGCATTGGCAAATGACATTGGCAAAAAGGTGTCCAAAGAGTGTTTGGTGATCCACTTGGTCACCCCCAAGAAAGACTTGGCGGCAACACTTAACGATTCGATCCATGAGACCCATTGTTTCCGACGAAAAAAATGCGCAAAACCGGTTTTCCGGTCACTCCTGAAGCCTCCTAAATTCAAGGCTTCGATTCCCTTTTCGGTAAACAAAGTATCAGTGATACTACACATTTACAAATAAGACAAAAACGTTCTTGAGCCAATTTTTGGAAACCTTTATCATGACACTGTAGATGGACTGCTTTGCATTGGGCTTGTCAATGTGGCAGAACAGAAATCGTTTTATTGTTTATCACATCATCAAAGGATTTTAGCATTGACTTGACTGCCAGAGATCGAAATAGAAGTTCTGCTTTGCATTTGGCTTACACATTTGGCATAACAGAAATCGTTCAATTTATGATCACGTCATCAAAAGACTTGAATGCTAGAGGTAACGAAGGATGGAGTGATTTACATTGTGCTTGCATCTTTGTCAGAACAGAAACTGTCGAAGTGAAGGTGAAAAATTGGAAAGAATTTGGCATGGACATCAAAGGGTTCAGATTTTCAGTGATAATAAAAATCAGAAATAGATGATTTCGGTTTTTGGCCCACTCGAATCTCCAAAAATTCTTGCATCAAACTTTGGACATCTATTTTGAAAAAAAAACTCTTTGAATTTTCGCGCCTAAAATCAGAGATTTAAATGAATTTTACCAGAAAATTCAAATAGCTCGTGGTTCAAAAATTCTTGTCAATTTTCTTTTGCAGCATGTACATGAAAATAATTCGTCAGTTTTGAAGTTTTTAATTTCCGCTTTCGTAGAGTTTACATAAAGACTCTTCCGTTTAGAGCACAGTGGACCTAATTTTCAAAAATGACAATGCGAATCTTTATTTCAATATTTTAAAATGGGACTCTTATAGAGCGCACGCCTTTTTGAATGTACGCCTTTTTAATCGGACGCCTTTTTAAAAACGTACACCTTTTTAAGCGCACGCCATTTATTGCGTACGCCTATTACAGCGCATTCCTTTTAGTGCGCACGCCTATTACAGCGCATTCCTTTTAGTGCGCACGCGATTTAGAGATATTTTTTAAAGAAGGAATACAGTTTATTTCAAATATAATAGAGATAATACACTAAAAGAGAGCATGAAATGGGAAACCCAAAAAATCTACCAGACCGAGCATTTTTTGGGCGGATTCATCCTTGAATTATCAGGACAATTGTAAGCCTTAGAGAAATCACTGTAAGCAAAAAAGAAATTGAATAATATTTTTTAGTGTTTGGCGCCAAAAATATATAACTATTGTACATATGCCAAAATTTTTATTTGAATTTTAATTTTTACGCAAAAAAAGATGTATTACAAATGTTTGATTTTTCGCGCAAAAATATTTTATTGTAAATGTTGTAAAATGAGACTTTTTAAAACTTTTCAAACACTGATGAATTTTCTATAAGGACATACTTTGAGTTTGAGAGAGGGCCTAAGACTCTTACAGGCCCTGGGGAATGAACAGAGGATCGGATTTTCGTCAATGCATCCTCAGGCCTCATGGAACCGCACCAGATTTGGGCATAGTTTAGGAAAAAAAGTTGATTATGCGTCATATCCAAGCCTGGAAGCATGGGTTCTTCGCCGTGTTTATCCACCCATTTTTTGTAAGCCTAAAATGTAGAGAATGTTTAGCTAAAGATCAGTCAATAACTCAGCTGAGCGGAGTGATTTTTGGTCAAAATGGATTTCTGCGCTTCTTTGCTACTTTTGACCCTTTTTTTGAAAGTTTAGTCCCTTAGGGTTATAATCTATTTAGGAAATGAGATTCTAGGTTGCGATTTTAAAGTTTAAAAAAACTTCGCGATTGTCGGTAATTGGTGTCAAGCCTTTTATAAATCACAATGTCTAATTTGAAAATTGATTACCCGAAACGCTTGTTTGAGTCCTCCGTTATCCGCGATGTTTTCGCCTTGTGTCAGTCGACCATCGATTGCCAAATTGATTTCATCCAAAGTGTAATTTGAATACTGTTGTACAATACATTCAGCGGCTTTACGAAATTCAGCTATGGTTCGATTGTTCCACCATTGTTTCAAATTTCCTTGTTTATCAAATTGTCTTCCTATAAACATGTAAAAAATATATATGAAGAAGAAAAAAGGACTCCTCCCATTCTCCCCTTATTTTGAACCTTGACATTGTTGTCACATTGTGGCAAATCAACTATAAAAAATTAGAAAAAAAAACAAACAAAAAATGAATTGAAAAAATTAAAAATTAAAAAAAATTGTCATATTGTGGCAAAACTGCTACAAAAACTTGATAACATAAAAACTTTAAAAAAAGGAAAGAAATTAAAAATACGAAAAAAGGGAATAAAGAAATCATTTAAAAACCAAAAAAAAAAAGAAAAGGATATAAAAAGAAGATTTAAAAAAAAAAAAGATTTAAAAAAGGCGTTTCAATAACTTGTTACAGTGTGTGTATTACAATACCTTTATCGTCAAATCCATGAGTGATTTCATGACCAATAACAACTCCAATTCCTCCATAATTCAACGATTTTGGAAAATGTTGACTATAAAACAGGGGCTGCAAAATTCCAGCAGGAAACACTGAAAAAAAAATTAAGAAAAGCATTCAATAAAATTCCAACTTTTTTTTCTTGTTACATAGTTTTGCTTTGAAATCACACTGCTCCAAACCTCCTTTTATTGTCCAAATTTCAACTTTTTATCAAAGTATTATTTTTAGTTGGACTTTTTGAACCCAATTTTCTGAATTCACACTGGGGCAAGACTCATTTTTTTGTCAAATAATTGAATTTGGATCAAAATGTGAATTTTGCCATTTTTGCGCTATTTTGAAGGCAAAATCTGGATTTTATGCGCAAAAATTCAAAAGTACATTTTTGTTACAAATATTGGACTTTTGCCCTAGTGTGTAATGTAATACCAATGTCGTTCTTATTTGGGTTGTAGAATGCATTGACCACCGCGGGTTCAGTTGCCCATTTATCTTTATCCACCGGCTTCCGTAATTTGGCCACGTTGCGGTCCGCTTCAAATCGTAGGATGGAAAACAAATTCTCCAGGAATTCTCGGTGATCAATGGTCAACTGCAAAGGAGAAAAAGGATAAATCAAATTCTATCATCTTGACCTTGAATATTCTTCAACCAGACGGACTAGAGTAACTGTATAACACGAGTAGTGCCACTTATTTTTCTAAAAACGGCCTCGAATGACCTCGGAGGCCATGGAGCTCAATTTTTTGAGGCCATTAAAAACTGCTTCTTTCTATGACTTTTAAATCCATATGGCATTGACCTCCGTGACCTCTAAGGCTGTTGGAGGCCACAAAACTTTAGGGCTTTAAAAATCAAAGAAGGAAGCCATTTTTAGTCGTCTAACTTGAAGACAAACTTCCTCAACGACCTCGAAATAGTTGATCTTCACGGCCTCCGAGGCCCTCCGAGGCCGTTTTCCAAAAAACATGGATTTGACTATGGTAAAAGATAGATTATTTCCGTTACATACATTTTGATATTCTTCTTGTAGTCTGGTGTCGTTGGTAATGTATTCTGGGTACCCAATACGTTCTGTCATACTGTTGGCCTTGTCTTCTGCTACATGTCGCGTCTCTGTATCCATCCATTCGTTTTCTTCCAGAAGCTCGTTAAAGGCCTCGCGGATATCGTGGATCATTTCTAAGGCTGTTGCCTAAAAAGTCAAGAAAAATACATATATATATTTAAACTTTTTTGTGCAAAAATTCGAGAATTTGAATTTCAATGTTATGCAAATTTTTTTCCCCCAAATTTTAATTTTGGCGCCAATTTATAGTATTACTCCTTTTGTTTTTGCGACAAAAAAGTTCGAGGATTAGAATTTTGTACTTTTGCTTCAAAAATCGGTAAAAAAAGCCAAAAATTTTATATCTTACAAATCAATAAAGTTTGAATTTTCGCGCCCAAAAATTATGAGCATTACTACTCAATTCGAATTCTGATTTCCAGATTATTTACCAAAAGTTGAAAAAAAAAAAATCAGAATTATGAATTTTGAAAATTTTAAGTCTTACAAATCAATAAAGTTTGAATTTTCGCGCCAAAATTGTTCTTTTTGCTCTTTTAGGTATATATTCCGATATGAATAAAAAATGCTTCAAAAATTCGTGTCTCAAATAGAGCGAGAATAACAAAAATTTGTCTTTTGAGTTTTGACGCTGATTTTCTCGTGAAATGACAATGCATTTTTGCAAACAGAAGAAGTCTTACTTTGCTCTCGTGATTGAAGTTGTCTCGTATGAAAAGAGCTCCGACAGCCATTCCCATCTTCTTATTGGTCCACTCCACACAACGATTCCATCGATTCCTGCAAACTCATCAAATCTCTTTTAAATCCCAAACATAAACAAGATTTTCAGTTTTCACTTAGCATCCCTTCTCACTTTCTCAAATCTCAATCAAGAAAAAAGTTTTCGTTAATTTGTATGCTGATCTCGCTTCGCTCGTGCCACTTTTCTATCCAAAAATGAGAAAGGTAACTTTCATATTTTCTGGAAAACTTTTGGGTTCTGTGCATGTGGAGGATGAGAAAAAGAAGAAGCGAGAGGCAAAGAGAGAGAGACACACACTGTGTCAAAAGACCAATTTTGTCAAAATTTTATTCTTGTCAACTAATTTGAAATTTTGCGCTAAAATTCGAAGATATTTTTTGAGCCTCAAATATTTGAATTTTTATTTTGAGCTCAAAATCGTATAAAAAACGATTTAAGAAAATCGTTTAAAAAATATTTTTCTGATCAATTTACACTTGAAAATTGAATTTTTTACCATTAAAAATGGTCAATTTTGGCACTAAAATCCAAATTCGCTTTTTTCATTAAGTGGATTTTTTTAACCCAAAATGGACTTATGAACACAGTGTGTGTGAGAGAGAGAGCGAGAGTGAGTCAAAAGTTTTACGATGGAAAAAGTTAGTCTTTTCAGCACAAAAATTGGAGGATGAGAGAGAGAAGAAAAAGGCCCAAAGGAAATCTTCAAACTATTTCTTTGCTTTTACTCTACATGTCCTCTTAGTCGTACAATATTGGAAAAGATGGGTGGTAATAATTCACTTCCTACCCTCCTAACTTTACGAGGTAGGTAAATAGATTACTACTCTGTGTAATTTACCTACCATTTTATTCAGTTTAGGTAAATTCTAGAGACAACTCTAGTGTATTTTATTGGACCACGTTTTCTATAAGGGAATAACTCTTAGACTTTAAGCTAAAACTAATAAAATTAAAATTCCATTATACATATCACCAAAATACCANNCTTTAAGCTAAAACTAATAAAATTAAGATTCCATTATACAAATCACGAAAATACCATCAATGATCGAATAGGTGGCCAAACAAAAAAGGTTTTTTTTTTCAATTATCCTACAGAAAACGTGGTCCAATGTAATACACCTTGAGAGTTTCCTCTAAAACTTATAATTTTTCACAGGCAGGTAAGCCAGTGACCCAATACCATCCATATACAACGAGGGAAAACATGATGGTCGTGTTCCCGAAAGATAATTAGATCTGGGAAAGGTACTAGTACTTGTGCCAAGATAGAAAAAGAGAGAAAGGAAAAGTTACATTGTCACATTACTACAATGTACTGTGACTTACAAAGTACGCACAAAAAATAAGTTTTCATCTCATAGAAAATATTGCAGAAGTGGTCCAAAATCCATATTTGTCAAAAATCACTCCATTGTTTTTAGAAATTACAATCTCTAGATTATTAATTTGTTACTTACCGATCAGTCAAGACCCCCAACAATATTTTCCGAAAATCTGCTCTGGTTTTCTCATATTGTGGTGGCATATGTGGCATCAAATCCATAACCAATCTCCATATGATGTAATTATGGATCACGCGAGTATCCGTCTGACCCAAGAGTTTGCCCAGGTCCACAAAAAAGGGGGTTGAATAACTGACAATTTTCTCATTTTCATCAATAGGCAAAGGTTTGACTAGTTCACGAAAATAGGTCATCCAGTTGATTTGTGGAACTTTAGCTGTCAAATCTTTGATGGAAATTTTGTCATAGATGGCGCTAGTGTCAATCCGGTTGACTTCTTCCACAGAGATGTTGGCGAGGGCCTTTTCAAATTCGATTATTTTCCTTAATTCCTGAGCTGCATAGCTTTGATTAGCTCCCAATATGTGTGAGACTTCGGTCATGTAAATAAGGTAGGCATCGAGGTCACGATCTGATTGCTCGTCAAGAAAGTAATCTCTGCTTGGAAGACCCAACTGCAGCTGATCTATCTGGAAAAAAGAAATTGACTTGGCATTACACCTCAATTGTTTTTTAATGACAAGCTGCCATATTACAAATATAATATGTATGTATGTTGTACGTATATGACAATTATAACTTAATGGACTTAATGTAAGAAATTAGGTCAGACGTTTCGTGCCCATTCCTTGAAAGCTTCTATAAAACATTGCTCGAGGTATCAACTTTTCTATGGTATAAAAAGTTAGGTTGGAAGTGTCATGCCCGGTACTTGAAGAAGCTTACAAAGCATAGCAGAATTTGTCACATATACAAAGCTTTCAAGTTTCGGGCATGAAACGTCCTACTTAATTTGTATCACATTGTCAAAACTCAAAGTTGATAACTTCTTCTATGCTTTACAAAAGCTTTCAAGTGCGGGGCATGAAACATCCTATCTAATTTGCATCCGAAAGTAAAAGTCGATAACTTGTGCAAAGCTTTATAAAAGCCTTCAAATTCCGGGCATGAAACATCCTACCTAATTTTGTACATTTCATTAAAATTGCGACATACTTGTAACAACATACATAATTGTAATACGGTGAACATATTTGTCATTAAAACAATTGTATGTCAATGCAATTGCAAGAACAATTCAACTATTCTTTTTAATCAAACAATATTTCGTACAAACTACATATCAATAGATGTAACATGAAGAACATAATACATGTTATTACCTACTTACTGGTAGAACATCATCTCACTGTCAAACCCAATCAACTTTTCAGGTACAAATTGTATCAGCATCAATGCTAGATGTAGTGCCCACCAATTTACCCTTTTATGGTCAAACCAGCTTTTAAAAGACTTCCTTGTCAATATAAAACAGTGAACAAAGCTTACTTGGATGATATGTTTTTCTGAGTTTCTGTCATCTGGTCCAACCCATTCTTCAATCAGGACTCCTAATGTGAAATTTCTTTTAATCACAGCCACTAGTGTTTCGAGATCGATTGCTTTTGTTTCATCCCAATTAGGGTCCGTCACTGGCCATCCGCCCAATTTCTCAATCACATTGAGTAAAGGCATATCACTAACCTCTTCAATTTGGGCTGAAAACATGAAATTGAAAATGAAATTCTTCTACCTAATTGATATATTTTGAAGTACGTACTCATGTTCATGCATGATTGGTAAAAGTACTTGGCCTTGATGGTGGCTGAATTGTCCTCATTGGTTGGACTTTCTTCTAAAATTCCTGAAATTGTGGCGTATATGGTAAGAGTCAAATTTTTTGCAAAAAATGCCAAAATTTTTTTTTTCTTAACGAAAAAAATCCACATACTATTGATACTATTAACGATTTTTGATAAATAAAAAAGTACCTTTTAGGACAACTTGTAATTGATCAGCCATGACTTCAAAGGTAGAAATGGAAGATCTGTCTTCAGGAATCACATGTTTACGATTCCAAGAACCACAAGCATACTGAAAAAAATCATGACATGGATCCGCAGTTCGATCCATGGCACTTAAGAGGTAGGCAGCTGAAAATAGACCAAAATTAGACTTTTGTACTCCAAAATGTGGATCATCTCACCTGTTTGTACACATTGTGCAGATATACACACATTTCTGGTTCGAGCTGCAAAGGGAAAAATCAATAAGATGAAAAGTAAATAAAATTGAGGAAAGGTTTGATTTTTGGGCATGTGGAAATTGCGGATCCAGAAGGACCTAAAGACCTAAATTACTAGCTACCAAAAAGCATTTCCGAACCAAAGTAGACCTAATTTTTTTAAAAAGAATGTAACTCGAGTAAAATTATTGATACATACAAAGTTCAGATCAATTTTGAGGCCTTTTAAGGTCCAAAACTCCAATAAAGTCAATTTACTTAGATTTTACTCACTATATGATTTACTATTGAAAGAATTTACTTTAGGTTTAGTTCCTATGCATATCCCTTAATCCTGTATTTCCACATTCCCAAGTTTTAAAACTTTTGGTTGGCCTTTTGACAATCAAGCTTTTCAAGGTCTTTTGGGGTTTCTTTATCTTTTAAAGGCCTTTGATGTTGGTGGGACTATTAAAGTTGTGTCTGTATTTCACTCAATCTAACCAGACATACTCCATCACAGTAGGACAAAGTAAACATTTATTCGGACACTAATCAACTCATCTTACCTAACTGAGATTTGGCAAAAAAAACTTTATACCACTCTCAGATGTTTCGCATTACGTATTTTTACTTCTGATCTCTTTTGGAGTAACGTTGAACAACGCCTCAGATGTTAGCTAAAAATACTAACTCTACAAAAACGTTTAAAAAAGTGGCGGGAAAAAATAAGTGGCACTACTCGTGTCATATAGTTATTCTAGTTTTTAGAGACTTACCGTAATCAGTAAAGTATAATTCTGGTCTGATAAATACTGAGCACAACGTAGCAATCAAGAGAACAATAAGTAAGAACACTAAACACTGGATCACTTGGTAATTGGACCACTTGGATCGGTGATTACTGCTCAAGTCTTGACCAGTACTTGTCTTGTGACTCCCATTTTGGTCATTGTTGCTCACTTTGACAGCCTTGCCGGAGTTCAAGGTCGAGAAGGCCAACATGGGCTCTGAGGCCTCTGCGGTGGCCTCCGAGGCCGCCGAGGTCATCAGAGGCCCTGAACTCTGTAGAAATCCATTGATTGGAGGATTGTTTAGTTCCATTCTAAGGCTTCAGCACATGGTCCTCAAAAACACTTAGAGGCCGTTTTGAGGCTGAGGCTCATTTGAGTCAGTCTATTGAAGTGTAGGCGCTACTGATCCAGACGTGACTACGATCTCTAGTTGACAATGATGGATGAATGGCCCCACAACAGAGGACATCACTTAGAATCCCTAAAAAAAAAGATTGGATGACAAAAAATATCAAAATTCAAGGTTAAAAAAAAAGAAGAATGGGACATACAGAAATTACCAGGATACATACTAAAAACAATCCATGGATACAAAAACTCAATTTTTCTGGCCCTTTAGAATTTTAGGATCCTCAAAATTTTTGTATTCTGGATAAAGAAGAGAAAACGGAAAAAAATAAAATAAAAAATGAACAAAAAAATCTTCCAATTTCAAAATTCTTAGATTATAGGAAATTATTCAGGATTACCTTTCAGTTATTTGAATGTCGAATTCGTTTTTGTTGAAAAGGCCTTTAGAGGGATTCTAATGGACACACTCACATCACAAGCTCCTACTCTTCACTGAAGCTGTCATCCACGGAGTTCGACGACGACGGAGTTTGTCGTGCATTAACGTCGTTGCTCGGATGCTGCGAGGATGATGTGGAGAGAGACAACAGAGGAGATTTTCAAGCAACAAATGGCACCAGCGGCGCTAAAAACAAGCATGAAAATGGGAGGATGATAATGAGGCCGTTAAATGTCAGGTCCAATTATACTACACCTAAAGTACACATTTGGGGTGTCCTTAATTTTTTTTTACATTTATTGCACGTCAATTTTTTTTTTCTTTTTTTTTTCTTTACTTCTTCTTTTTTTTTTTTTTTTTTTTTTTTTTTATTTTTTTTTTTTTTTTTTTTTTTTTTCCCTTTTTTTTTTTAATTTTTTTTTCTCTTTATTTTTTCATTTTTCAAAAAGTAATAGATGTCGCGGTCATGCACTAAAAGCCTCTACAGTCTTTTACAGTGTATTTCGCTTATTTTGTACCATTTTGTGTGTAATTCGATTTTCGTCAATTTTTCCTCCTTTTGTGACACATTGGATCCTTAGAGATTTAGGTCCTCATACTGGACACCCTGTATGTCCTTATATAAATCTCTTGGGGTCTCTAATGGAATAAAGGACAAAATACGACTCAAAAGACTCAAAGCTGAATTGAGAGTTGTGAACATGAGAATTTTTAACACTTTTGTGCTAATATATTTGACTAAAAAGACTTTGAATCTTGTGACCAAAATTATTACATTAAAATGATGTAAAGACGTACAAAAACAAAAATAAAAAATTTTGGCGCAAAAATTCAAATTCTTATTAAATAATAGTATCTGTTTTTGGGGCGAAAATTCAAAGATTTTAGTTAATAAATTCAATTCATTGCGCATTTTAAGCGCGAAAATTCAAAGTCATACAACAGACATTTTAAACACAATTTTTAAGGCCTGATAATTTCAACTTTAAATTAGATAAAAAGTATGTTTTTTGGTGCGTAAAAATTAAAATTCTTTAAAAAATACTTTTTTCAATTTTTGGGGCGAATATTCAAAGAAACCGAGGATTTTGAACGTAAACATCAAATAATGCAATAATTGATTTCTGAATATATTTTTTTGTATTTTAAGAAAGTTTTGGAGTTAAAAAAAAACTGACAAATATTTAAAAAAAATTAGGCGCGAAAATTCAAGTTTTCAAGGCTTATAAAGAGGATGGTACCCTGATAATTTCAATGTCAAAATATCTTACCTCCGAAAAAAAAGTGTGGGTAACAAACGCAAATGTTGCGTCGTTGCTCGTCAAAAAGTCTTTTTTTCGTAAGTTGGCAATGAGAAAGACAACAGAATTGTACTGATTGCCAAGTGACCTTCGCATCCTCACGAGGCCAGCACAGTGGGCAAAAATCTCAATTGTTTTCTTTTTTTTTGTAATTGCAATGCGAATTGCTTTACAGTATACTGTACGTATTCTAATATTGTTATAAAAACAATTTACAGTATCTTTTTTTTTACATTTATATCCACTGTGGTAATGCTATCTGAGAAGTGTACAATAATTGGCAATTGAGACGTTCTTCTCTTTACTCACTAATCAACTGAAGGAAAACTGGATGTTCTACAGGGTGATCAAACATGTCCAAGATTTAGATCACTAATAAGGTCAAAAAAAAAGATCCAGTCAAAATCATATTTTTGATTACAGTAACTATATATCATGAGTAGTGCCACTTTTTCCTCGCCACTTTTTTAAACGTTTTTGCCTAGTTAGTATTTTTAGCTGACATCAGAGGCAAACTGTTTTAAAAAGTTGCGGGAAAAATAAGCGGGACTACTCATGTTATATAGTTATTCTAACTTTGATGAGGTTTGAATTTTGGAATAGTTTTCCGCATCAAAATATTTTGGGTCACCCAGTAACAATAAGTTCAAGTACCATTGGAAGTGGGACTTCAAGTATTGATGATGCATCTGATGCATGTTCCACGTCATCTGAAACGAAATGTTTAAATCAACGACACTTTGAATAACGTCTATGCCCTGAAAAAATTAGAATTTTTTGGGAAAGAACTAAGAAAATACTGATAACCTCGAATTTTCAGTGCAAAAGTCTAATATTTGAAAAAACAACTGGCACTACTCATGTTATATGGCTATTTTAGTTTCGTAGATGATATCAAAAATGAGTAGATATAATTCTACGCCCCGCAACATTTTTTTAATGTTCTCATTAAAAAAATTAAAGCGAGGGTAGCAAGCAATCATGTCATTTTTGGAAAAAAAAAATGATTTTTCGTTAAAAAATCGGATTATTTGTCTACATAAAATTATATTCATAGAGCATTTTTAGCGCGAAAATCCAAAGTATGTATGAGAATCCAAAGTTACAATTATGAGTTTTTTGCGTGAAAATTCGA